>JAVJGI010000050.1:5593469-5606971 GCA_035590275.1 Ibycter americanus | reverse complement strand
TCCTCCAGGATTGGATGAAGGGAGTATAAGGGAGATGCTGATGAACTGTAGCAAAGCCGCTGGAGGACAAACAAGATGGTAAGGAAACTAGAAGAGGCAGCCAAGGGAACTGGGCTTGCTTAGAGAGGACCTAGCACCCATGAGGAAGAGCCAGGCTTGTTACTGAGGTGCACGGTAGAAGAATAACAGACATAAATTGAAGCAAAGGACCAGAGATAATGAAGAATATTTTTCATTTAGAGGATAATCAATCACATGAACAGCAGCTCACAGCATGCCAAAGATACCACTGACCTTGGAGGTCTTCAGCTCCAAAATGCTGGGGGATGTGGTTTGAAATCAGTGTTCACCTCTGAAAGCAGGAGGACAAGGCTCCTTGCAAGCTGAAAAGGTTGCTGGTTCTACAATGGCTTATATTTAACTTTGGCCCTGTTCCGCATCATGCCAGTTTAATTAGGTCTGGGGTCAGAGAGCAGAAGGGAAGGCAGAAGAACAAATGCTGCTTCTTGCTGGATCTGCTTGGGCTGTTAGGTATAGGCTGGGTTTTAATGCTAATATTATGTGTCTGCCAAAATAAGACAACTTAGGCCACTTTGCTTTAGAAACCTTATGTGGGAGAATGCCTAGATGAGGTTCCCACATCAGAATTGTTGATTTTGTTTTGCTAATGGGTGACTGAAATGGCAGGATGGAAATGTCATTACTGACTGTGCGGGCAAAGTTGTCCTCTTTTTAGAGTAATAATACAAATGAAAACCTATATATAAAACTCAGAATGAAGGTAACTCACTGTAGGAGGAGCAGGGTCAGTCCAGAAAGTTGCCTTGGTAGAATTTATCTGAATCTCTCAATGGGGATAAAGAGGCTGGCAAAGTTTACCTGCAGCAGTTTGGACAGAAGACTTATTCCTGACCTTGCAAGCATTTTGCTAGGGGACTTTGGTTATCCCTGCAAAGCCACGCTGCCAGCATCAGGAACCGCAATGTGCAGAAACCAGCTATAGTCTGGAACTTCATCTCTGATGCACTATAGCGTCAGTGGGTGAGAGTCACTGTCCCATGAGCTCAGGGGAACAGACGTGCAAGAGTCATCTTCAAAGAACAAGGCCACCGGGAAGGGAGTTTCCCTTCTCATTGATTTAGATAAGAAAATAGAACCAGAAGGTCCTGTATGTAACTAGAGCTCAGATCTCTTCTGTCACACGCGGTACTACATACCTCATTAACACTGCGTATGTGAAAGTTTGATTGTAAAATATCAGATCTAGAAGTGATTTTTATGACCGTGAAAGCTGGAGGTGACTGTAGTCAACAGAGAAACTTATCTTTATGGTACCTAAATACCACTTGAAAATTCTCACACTTTGGGAAATGGCAGGGAATGTTTCCCGCAGGACTGAATCTGTATCTATGTGGTATGCACTGCTGCGGTGCATTGCCCCAAGCAAATTCTCTGCAAAAAGCACTTGAGCAATATCAAATAAAATCCCCTTTAAATCCTATTTCTTTTACTTTTTCAAGTAAATACAGTAAACAAGCACTGCAGAGCTGCGTTGGTGTGTGTAGAGGGCCTGCAGTGCTCTTCCTTCCCATGAGCAAGAAAAATGATTTTAAATATCCTGTTTTGTTCTTGCATCTTCCAGATGTGCTATCCTGACATTCCCAGGGCTCTGGAGAAACTCTGCCAGATACAAAAGGCTCCTGCAGAACTTGCTTTAACATACTTCTTTGTTTTATTGTAGTGGATTAGTTAAAATCAAGAGAGCTCTTCTGGGGATAATACTCATTTTCTATTCTACCTGGTTTTAAAATAAAATGTGAAAATATCTCTTAGTTCTCTCCGGTTTATTGTTTCTTACAGGTATAGAACAGCATCTTACAGAACATTCATGCCAGAGTGAGAGGGAATTTGCTTTTATGCTATTTTAAAACCTATCAAGCACAAACTGCACCACATGCTCTTAATCTAGATGTGAGGTTTGTATATGATGATGCTATGTGAATATGTATTCATATCCCTGTGTGTTCATCTATCTTTATAGAAGATTAATACTTATCCCTTTATAATTTTAGTATTTTAAGCATATTGGAGTCAAACTGATGTAAAAGCTAAAATTACAAAAATAAACTGCTTAGATTTAGGATATAGATTGAATGTCCCAGTCTAGAGAGACTTTGCTGATAAGGGCTCTGATTTTGCTGTTGTGGAAGCAACATGGAAGCATCGGCCTCTAACCTGGGGTGATGGTCTAGTACAGCGAGCAGAGAGAGTTTCTGTCTATAAGCAGAACACTAAGGTTTCTAATTTGGACATTTTTGCTGCACTAAATTTTATGCCAAATATTGAATGCAGAGATTAAAACTACTGCAGAGACTCCTAGCAACAGCATTATTGTCAGACCCATGGAGACAGACCGGCTGCAGGCTGGAGGCAGCCTGGTTCTGTTGAAACGCTTGTGAAGTCGATCTCTTGCTTGCACTTGGTACTGAAGTATTTGCAGACAGTGGTGAAGCTGTATCATCTTGAAAGTTAAATGCTTCACCAGCCAATAAAACATCAATATTTCCAGAGTTCATTTACAGCCATTGATTGTTTTTATCACCTCTAGACATTAAGATCCTTGGGTGGCAGCAATGGGTGACAAACGCACTGGTGCAGTGTTAGAAAATGGATATATTCTTATGTTTTCTTGGGAACATAGCCAGTCCCTTTTATACCTAATTTTAGCTATGATTAGCTACAAAGGCAGACCTCTCTGACTTCGGTTTTGCACTGGTCAGGACTCTTTTTCTCTCAGCTGTCTGTGGGCATCATACTCCCAGCTCTGACCCTCCGGCGTTGAGGAGCTGAGGACTTTGGTGGTGGCTCTGCACAAACCGTGGCTGTTAAGGGTTGCATGCATTGAAGTGACTGAAGTTTCCCTCTGTTACAGCTGAAAGAGGCATTTGAGAGAAAGCAATGACAACAAAAAAGATATATTTGCCCAAGGGATAAATGAATAAAGGTTCCTTCCATCATTTTTTCAATACAAGGAGGAGAGATGCTCTGGAAATCCTCTGTGGACTTTCTTGTTTGATGAAATGTTCCCTTCCCTGATTTTAGGTTTTTTTTAAATCATATGTACCCTTTCTACTTTTAGGTTATGTTTTACTTTCATTACACTGCAGATTCCCATCTTTTCTTTTCCTAAATTGGAAGGCTAATTTAAAAGAATGAGACATCATTAAACTCCATTGCATCTGTAACCCTGGGTCTGTAGGAAAATCATGTTTTCAGCTTTAACTTTCTACGTTCAATGGCAGCAACAAGGCATGTACTTCTCACAACTCTCTTCAGATTATGTTTATTCCCTTTTATGCAGTTATTTTAAAGATAAGCTAATTTAGGAGACAGGGATCTCAGCCTGTCATCATAACCCATCCCAAGATGAAACCACTGTGCCAGTCAGTAGTTCTTTCCCTTCCAATTTCAGTTAGGGCCAACACCTGAGGAGATATTATATGGTAGCATTATGTATCATCTATTTTGTTGGCCAAAGACTACACCGGGATTTTTTTCTATGTCCAGCAGCGAGAACAGAATTTTCCTTCCAGCTGTGCTGATCGTATAATAGTCCAGTGTGGTACTCGTGGTGATGGTGTTATGATGGGACACCACAGTGAAATAACTCCTACACAGATCAATGCACACAGGGGTAATTTTTAGCAGAACACAACCCATGGTACAATGCAACTTAGTAAACAGATGCAGAAATAAGAAAGTGGGCTTTCTCAAAGATTCTCAAAGTTTTGTTATCTTGGTACCAGCAATTTTAGACCGTAGGTTTTCGATTTGAGTTCTCATTATCTGCTAATTTGCAGTCAGGTTTCTGAATTCCAGCAACCTTGATTTTTCATAATTTTATTTCCAGCTTATTGCTTGCTAGATTCCTGATTTAGGAGAATCGTTATTTATGGTTCACCTGTGTGAAGCCTAATGATTATTTTGTAGGAAGGTATGAATACATACGATGTTTCCACATACTCCACTGCCATGATGGCTCAGTCTAGAGCCAACAAGTACCCAGTGACCAGAAGCTCCGGCTACGGTGGGAATTGTGCCATTGCCTTTACTGAGTGCAGGGTCTCAGTGCATAAAACTTCAGCTTTGTCAATCATGTGACTGAAGAATGAGAGATGAATGTGCTACTTCAACTGTACATGGATGGCTTTTAAATGGAAAGTTTATCATTTTGACTGGATAGCCTGAAATGCGTCCAGTTCATGGTATTTTTAGGACGTATTCACTTACCACTCAGCTGTGACCACAGTCTCCAAAGATGTGACACAGTTGTATTGCTTTTTCACTTAGTGTTGGATATGAAATACTAAAGCAAGGCAGACAACCAAGAAATTATGTGTTCTAGTAACCAGATAGCTTACTGTCCTTAGAAAGCTCTCTGGCAATTTTAATGTATCATAGAGTAAATGTAATTTGTAATTAACTTTAATGGATGTAAGTAATTTCCATTAATGATCACGAATTGTACACGGGCGTGTTTCTCTCCGCATCTTTTTCTCCCTCATTTCAATAGTTACTAGAGCTAGCCTCATTATCAGTTGCTAATAAGATACCTTTTTTGTCAGTTAAACTGCAGTGATTACTAATGGCATACCCTGGATTACAATTTTCACCGGAAAAGCTTTTGTACAACTTCAAGAACACTGCACATATTTACAGGTACCTTCAAACAGCTCTGCTGTCTGGGGAAACGCTTGCCAGCAGGAGTGGGAGCATTGCGCACGCTTTGGCCAGCTGAGCTCTGCTTTTCACATTCAGGAAAATATTTTCATGTTTGCTTGCGTACTTTGCTACTCAACCAGCTCCGGCTGGCACTGACCTCTATGGCAGAGTGTAGTTGGCCTGAACCCCAGCATAGGAAATGAAATGGCAAACCATGCATAATTTCACATCTCTATTCCTCTTTCTCCCTCTTTGTGGCCAAGTGACTGGGATCCTCCACTCAGTGTGGCTGCAGCCGTTTCACGCACCTGTGCGCTGAATCTGTTGTCCTCGATTACTGTGGAGCACTGTGCTGAGCAACTTGTGCATTGACGCTCGGGTTTTTTTCATTACTGGTATTGTTTGAAATTTAACTT
This sequence comes from Ibycter americanus, assembly GCA_035590275.1. NCBI lineage: Eukaryota > Metazoa > Chordata > Aves > Falconiformes > Falconidae > Ibycter > Ibycter americanus. The sequence goes on along the minus strand of JAVJGI010000050.1, from coordinate 5,601,833 downwards.
TTCCTCTTTCCCTGATTCTGTCATTTTGACAACATCAGCATTAGTTCTTTAAACATTTTGGAGCCTTGAGGGATGTCCAGCAGGAGTCATTCCTTCTGGCTGACCAGTTTAGCAGAATGGCCTGGCTGCCTTTTGTGGGAAAAAAGGTTCAGCAAATGAGTTCAGTTTTCATGTCATTATTTTATTTTCTTAACTCAGTTTTTATGTGTCATCTAATTCTGCTCACTCTTTTCTCTCTTGCACTGCTATCGTTCCAGTGTTTAGGTTGGAAGCATCTGAGAACTTGTGGGAGTCTGGCAGTCAAGACGACCACACTGGATAAAGGTGAGTCTTCCAATGCTGTTTCCTTTGAAACCTGAGAACAATTTCCTGGATGCTATGGGCAAATATTTCCAGAGACCTTTTTTGCCTTTTTCAGCTTTTAATATTTCATTTGTGCCTGTGATATCACTTGCAGATCTGCTGTTTGTATTGCTCTGGTATTACCATGTTCCATTTGACTTTTGGGGTAGCAGGGACTGGTTTCATTAGCTGCGATCAGAGGGCAGAAGAAACTGGCTGACCACACACAAGGGGTCTCGTAGTGCTGCTAGCAAGTGAATTGCGTTTTCTCCTGACAGACAGGTTAGATCTCCTGGAAGTTCCTCCACGCATTTATTTGAGAACGGAGCTGTGGGAGGGCTGTAGCCAAAGCCCAGCAATTCTCAGTAAGCTCAAGTAAGCCACGGTATCACTTGCAGAACGAAATATTTTCTGTAAACTGCACACCTAGCAGACTTGGGTCAGAAATACTGCTGCTCTTGTCTTTTTTATTAGACTAAGTTGTTTCTTGCTTGAATCAGATGGACTTGAAACCATCTCACTTAATAGCCCTTGTTAATATAATTCAGTACACAGTTAATTCTAACAACAATGCACATCAGTAACAGCACAGGTTTTCGCTTCAGGCCAAATATTTAAGCTATAGTTCTTCTGTTTGTGCTATTACAGGGTAGGCTCTAACAAATGGTTATTACAGAAAGCTGCCTGCATAAAGCTGCCTGCATAAAGCCTAACTGTATTTTACACAGAGTAATAAGCAGTGAGCAAGTAGATCCACTTGACTTACTGTAGCCACCAGCAAATGTATAGCTTGCACTTTCAGAAGCTGCTGCTATCTCTCTTCGTAATTCCTGTCAGGAATATATTTTCTTCGTTGCTGTACTCATTAAAAATAAGCGCCTGAGGTTTCATGGAGACTCAAGGTACAAAGACTGAGTGGATACAATGAAGTAAAAGGTACTAATTACGGGAGGGGAGTCAGCGGGGTTTGGAGTGCTGCCAGATCACACAATGCATTTTGGATGACTGTAACTCCAGGGGTTAGTTTGTGGTGGGAAAATAAAATTAACATAAATATCCTAATAATTACTTTCCTTGTCTGTGAAATCAGATTGACAAGTCCTGTGGGGGGGAAATAACTCCTTTAACGAGCTTTTGCAAAGGTGATGACTGCTGTGCTTGTTCTTGCTGGTATAAATTTGAACTTTTGGAAGTACATTGCGTCTGCCCTGGCTACTTTTTGTTTTCAAGAGAAAAAAGCAGGACATAGAAGTGTGCATTTATTTTCAGTTTAAGCAGAAGTAGTACATTCAGGAATACATTTCATGCCTTTGCTCAGAATCCATATTAGTGGAAAACGTTACACGTGGTGAAGATGTACCAGCTCAAAATCAACTGCAGTCGGAACGCAAGATCTTGCTGGCTTCAGTATTTTTTCACTAACATGTAATAGGAATTAACTTTGCCCATCTTCTTGGGGGTAATTTAAAAGTTATCTTTTGAACCTTGAGTTTATTTGTGAACCTGTCAGTGTTCTCCTCTTCACATGCTTTAAAACAGGCCATCTCGCTACTGCTGGTAGCACTGTGAACCTATACAAATCCTGTCTGTGGCATCAGACTCAGCATCCTGTCAGCCTCACATATTGTGTCCCGCAACTTCATCTTAAACCCTCTATGTTTGCTCATGTTATCTCAGCCCTGAGGCTGGATTTGCACCCCTGAGGAAGGAGTGCCCTGGTGATGGGGGCTGGAAATGCAGAAACCCAAGCTCAGTTCCGAATATTGAGTACAAGCTGACATTGGCCACGGTCATTGTGATTTCTTCTGCATCTTTTCTGGTAGTCCACAAGGAGGGAGGGCATCCTCCTCTCTGAGCAACTAAACCCCCCATGGTGAATTATGCTACTTGATAATGCCTGGAGACGTGCTTCTGCAGAAAGCTGCTTCTGTCTCAGATCAGCAGCGCCCTGATTTTCACAGCGGATCTGCTTTCCAAGAGCTCTAGGTCTTAAGTGGAGAGGAAAATCCCCCTGCTTACTCACACTTTTGTTCCACCATACAATCCCTGTACTTAATGCCTCACAGCATCTTTTCTTTGGAAGTGGCTCCTGATTTTTGAAACTGTTTTCACATTCAGATCTTAACTATAAAGAATTTTTTTTTTAAAAAAAAGAAAAAAATCTTATTTGTTAGAGCAAGTCTCAGTCTGAACAGTACCCTAATATCTGAATGTACCATATTTCGGGGTGTTCATATAAAGGACACCTAATGCAATTCTAGCTCAGTTCCAAATCCTGGGGAAATGCAGAGTTTTCTGCTTTGAAATGTCCATCTTTCAGGGGATAGGAGTGGGGGAACCTGAAATTTATCCTTTTCATCTTCAGGTTGTCCCTGCTGGAACCCCCCAGGCCTTGGTGTCCATGTGGGCTCCTATCTACTCTCCAGGTATCGTGCTCCTCGGCTTTGCAGTGTAGCTCTTCCTCGGGTACCAGCCATCAGCCCCCAACAGGCAGCACCCATGGGTGGCGAGCCTTCATAGTTTTCTGAGCCCTGGAAACACCATCTCATCCCCTGCAACCCACTGTCAGACACGTTTTTGTGGAGTGTCCTCTGACTTGTCTGTCCTGCTGGGAGCCTGGAAGTGTCACACATGCTCAGTTTTTACTTTATTTTTAATAATAAACCACTTGCTTTCTGCCTCTCCTTTCCCGGTTCCTCCCATTGTTCTTTATTATTTATTTCCCGTTCCTTTATGTGTATTAATTCTCATACTGTGCCTCTTAAAAACATCTCTACCAGCTCAAAGGCTATTTGAGCTTAAACAGGGATTGCAAAAGCTCGGCAAACCTGGGGCTGCTTTGCAGGACACTCTTGCGTGCTTGTAGCAGGGCCCAGGGCTGTCAGACCCCACGGTGCGATGCAGCATGCATGTTTGTAGTGTAGGGATTTGCATGTTTTTACCATTTATTTTGTTTCCTTATTCCTGTAATCAGCACAAACAGTTTAAACGGGGAAATAGAATTATCATTATTTGCTTTCCATTATAATGCTAAGAAATTAAGCTGGAGAAGAAAGTGTGACATATGCCAGATTACCACAGGCACCAAATCCCAAACCAAACAGGAATTTGTACGGCCGTGTCTGCTTAACTCTAACCACGCTGATTAGCTCTGAACAATGCTGGAGGAGATAGTCTGCATGCGAGTGTACACCGCAACACTTTATCTTGTATTGAAGACATAAATGGTTGTTCTCAGAATGTTTGTTTTTCCAAGCTACTGGCAAAATGATATGTATATTGATGCCACTTGGCCTGTCACACTGTATTTATTCATTTCTGTTACAGAGGGAACAAAAATGTTCCCTCTTCAAATGAGCTTAATGTTTTCAGACTCTGATGGGATAAACATAGCTGCGTGTTGCTGTATTTTTTCTATATTGTGGCACCACACTATACTGAATAGTAGAACAGGAAAACGGTTCCTGAGCTATGGCCCCCTGCTCAATCCACCGCCTCCCTAACGTCGGCCTGAGTCCTCTGGGGGGAAAAGTGTAGGGTCGCTAGACAAAAGGAAACTACACTGGGATTTTTACAGCATGTGAGTGGGTCACTTCTTGTAATCAGCCATGAGCTGTCACTGCTGCCAGTGGTTCCCCTGCACCACTGATAGCCCAAGAGAGTCAGTGGTGGAGCTGAAATGGAGTTTGACATGGGCATAGGCAGCTTGCCCCTGGCAGAAATGACTCTCCAGGTCCCTGTGTGCAGTATTTCTCACTCCAAAATCAGATTGATTTCCCCTGCCCTGAGGAGTTCCCATTATCGCTCCTCTGTGCTGGGAAAAGCAGCCCTTTATTCCCACCTTTAATCACTTCTTTTGTTTGTGCAAGGTCCTTTCCTGTTGTGCCATAGCTGCTCGAGGTCCTTTGAGAAGAGATAGTGCTGAGAGCCCTTTTATGAAAATCCATATAGAAAATATCAGCTAGATTTTCCCTATCTTCTGGCCTGTTGACTCCTTTAAACATCTCCAGAGGATTTGTGAGATCTAACTTACTTCCGTTCATAAAGCCCATGTTGACTTTTCACCCGTATATTAAATGTACTAATGTGTTCACTGATCTTATTTGCTGAAACATTTTCTATTATCGTGGCTGGTACAGATTTCAGGCTGACCAGCCAGTAGTTTCTGAGGTCCCACCCAAAAGAATTCCTTTTAAAAAACACGTATCACATTTCTTCTATTTCAGACCTTGGGTATCAAGAAGATTTTAAGTGAGAGGTTATGCATCATCGTTAAAAATTAATTTGATTCTTTCATCTTGAGTTTCTTTTGCACTTCTGCTGAAATGCTTGTTCTTTGCCTGCACGTTCCACGGCAACCTCTGCCTACACACAGACCATCTTGTGCATCCCCTTCGAAGAGGGGCTCTGGCTTTCCTCTCTGTTTTCCTCCAGGGTAGGCAAAGAATTTATTTAGCCTTTGTGCTATGACCTTGTCTCCTCTGAGCGCTTCTTTCAGATCCTGATCAAGGACCCCACCGGTTCTGTGACAGACTTCCTGCCTGTAAGGCATCCAAAGGCAAATGTACGATTGGTTTTGATGTCTTTTGCAAATTGTTCTTCCACTCTTGGCCTCCTTCTTGTGCCTTTCACGTTTAACCTGCCAGATTTTCTGCTTTCCTCATTTGGGCACATATTCAGGTTTTCAAAAGGATACCTCCTTGCTTCTAACACCCTGTTCTCTCTGGTGCTCGGTCCTGCCAGCTTCTAGTCTCTGATCCTCCTCAAGCCCTTGCTGACAAGCAGATGTATCCTGTGCCTCCAGTCCAGTGGCCACCAACAGTCTCTGGTCTGTGTGGGAGAATTTGACCCTGCTGGCTTTTCCTCAGGGGCTGGTTTCTAACGAGGTCCTCTTACCCTGTTCCCCTTTCTGAGGTCAGTACGATGGGGGTGAATTGTCTGGCTCCTGTTGCTCTTGCAAAGAGGTTGACATAGAGTATGCTGCCGTCTGCAAGCAAAGGTTCAAAGGTGGCAGTCAGGCAGATGGTGTGCTCTGGGTCATTTCTCCTCTGGAAGGGTCCTTACACCGTTGCTCCATGCAGGACTCTTTGATTGCAGCTGCAACTGCAGTCTCCCAGGCAGACCTTGCACCACACAGGGCAGCTGAAGCCATCAGTAGCTGTTGTAGCTGAAAAAAAGGCTAGGGCTTCAGGTTCCAGTTTCACAAAGCCTGGGTCTGGATAACAGCCCCCTGCTGAGGCAAGGGGAAAGAGGCTGCTTTCACCCTCTGGTTTTGCTGGGTTGGCAGGTTTTGCCAGCACACCTTGTCAGAGACAGCAGAAGGGCAAGGGTGAAAGCCTGCAGCTGGGAGGAGGAGAAGCTGGGGAGCAGCGTAAAACCACCTCCCTGGGGCAGCGGCACACCGTTGGTTCAGGGGTACCCTGGGGACAGGAACAGTTCCTCCAACCCAGTGGATTATTTCACTGCTGCTTCTCAGGGTCTCGTTTATCCTTCAGTAATCTAATTGCAGAGCCTGAGGAGGACTCTTAGCAATAACACCTATGCATGTGTTATCTGATTAAACAGAAACCTGTGGCTGAGAGCTACTATCCTTTTCAAGAGTTATTGAATAAGCAACACAGCCCGCTCAAGGCGTCCGAGCAATGTAGGCAAAACCAAGTTTCGTTGCCTGGAGGTTGAGAGGCTGGTGCTCAGCTGGAGCAGACAGGTCCTGCAGCTCAAAGGGAGAAGGGGGGTAAGGAGGAGGTGGCAGCGGGGTTGGCTGCAGGGAGGCAGAGAGCTGGAGAGCAGGTTGCTGCTGCTGGAGGGCTGGAAAGTTGCCACAGCCAGGCTGGGGAGCGTGTCCCTGCCCTGCAGCCAGCAGGGCTAAGCGGGCAGCACCATGACGGAGGCTGTCCCTTCAGCAGCCTTGTGCCCTTGGCATGCCTTAAGCAGCCCTAATAACTGGGATTAGAAGAAAGACGGTGCCTTAGGGCAGCTTAGCAAAATCCAACAGCTAAGCAAACCCTACACAAAGGCAACAAGTCTGGTTGGGGCTGCACAGCTTCCCCTGACACTGACAGCAAAGTAAGGGGTCCAGCAGGGAAAAGCTGGGCTGCAGCATGGAAGCTTTCATCATTTTTAAGATGCACTCTCTGTTCTCTTCCTTCTCTCTCATCTTTTTTTCTTGTGTTTGTTCCCACTATACTCATGAGATTATTTTTACTAAATTCAAAGCGTATTTGCGTGGGAGGGGTGGCTTTAAAAACGAAATCATGTCGCCGTTGTTGATGATGGCAGACGACGGCACCTAACTTGGGCAAAATTCCCTTTTATTACAGCTGGATTTTAAACAAGGATCGTAGACATCAGGTCAATGGAATTGGCCACCTTCTCCATTAAAATCATCAGCAAGACTTTCACTGCTGGCAAGTGCTAAGTCCCCACAGCTTCCCCACACAAGTGCTCGCCCTGAAGCCAGGGCGGGGAGTTACCTGCTGGGAGGTTACAGCCGGGGCCAGGGCTGCGCTTGGCCCGTGATGCTGCAGGGCACGCTAAGCAAAACCACCTCTGGCTGGGCGATGCTTTCCGTTACAAAGCAAAACTAAACGTTGGCATGAGGTGAGTGGGATTCAGATGCTGCTTCTGAACTTACTTCCCTAAGTGCCTGTAAGAAAAGATTTGACTCGCAACACAGTTGTGTTCAACTTTAATTGTATAATAGCAGCTGCAGTAACAATGGCTTAAGGAAAAAAACACCTGGCTTTGGTATTCCTCTGGCTTCACAGGCATGAAGGGCTCGATGGCGGGAGTTACAGTTCCTTGTTGACTTAAATTAGATTTATGAGTATTTGGCATTACTGGAAACACAGCCCTAATTTGTAAGCTGAAGCCTTTTCAAAAATGCTGTTCTTTTGCTATAATGTAACCAAGTATTACTTTAAAAATATGTTTTAGTTGTAGAGATGGAAGTAGCAGTCCTTTATATCTGCAATATCTCTATGGACTCCCTGCCAAATAAGCTTACAGGAAAGAGTGCTATGTCCAGTAGCACGGAGAAGCTGTGTCACCGCTACCCATGGGTATGATTCTGCTCCATTGCATGTTGCCGGAAGAGCCTTAGGAGATTTTTTCTCAGCCTATTTAGGGTTAGTGCATCTTGGAATTTCATCTCTCCAGTCTGCTCCTGCAGACTTTTTTCCTTCTAATTCCATGTGAAAAAAATAATGAGAGGGTAAAACAAGCGGAGTGAGTGTTAATAGCCGCAGTACTTAGTGTGGGCCCCAGCCCATATGCTCAGCACCAACAAGCAGAGCGCCTTCAGAAGAGCCTGCTGTTCCTCCTCTTGCTTTTCCTGGACGTGCGGTGCAAACCACTAAAGTACTTTTCTGAATCTACTGCCAGTGTCAGCAAAGCAATGATCTCACCAAACACTGCTGAGACCCAAGCTCACTCGCTTGAGGTAGTGCTGCTCAGGCAGTCAGTGGCTGTGGGTGCTCGGGCCAGGGTGCGATGGGCGCAGCGTGACACATGAAGGGAGTACAAGGTGCTTGGGTTTCACTGAGCCGCCTGCGTGTGTCGGTGTGTGCTGTCCAGCTGTCCAGCCTCCAGGTGGGAAGAGGATGGATCTTGGCGCTACCCATCGAGTTCCGTTTCAGATCACAGTGGAAATAAACACAACTTTGCAGACCATCAGCTGCAGGCGTGTGAGAGATGCATCTCCTGGCACATAACGGCACAATGAGCAGCAGGCAGCATGTTTGCAGTGAGAAGTCCAGACCCATGAGACCAGCCTGCCTCACCTGAGGCTCTCTGGGCTGTGTGCACTGCCTGGCCACACTGGGGACAGAGGGCAGGCAGGGCGGGCCGCAGGCAGGGTGGGCAGCAGGCAGGGCCGGCAGCAGGAGGGCAGGCAGGGCGGACAGCGGGAGGGTGAGCAGGCAGAGCAGGCAGTGGAGGGCCGAGCAGACAGGGCAGGCAGCAGGGGGCAGGCTAGGCAGGCAGAGGGGGGAGCAGGCAGGGCAGGCAGCAGGGGGCAGGCAG
>JAVJGI010000050.1:5548201-5591704 GCA_035590275.1 Ibycter americanus | reverse complement strand
GCGGCTGCGGACGAGCTGCTGCCGGCACTGCGCTGCCTGCCCGCGCTTCTCCCAGCCCTGCTGCAGACCGCAGGGCAGTCAGGGCTATTTTCCCGTCTTCAGTGCAAGCAGGGCTGAGCGCTCCTGAAAATTCAGGGACCTCCTCCTCCATCGCAGCCTGGCCCCACGTATCACTGTGCTTTAATTTGCGTGTGCAGTGCTAACAGATTTTATCAATGACCTGATTTTGTTGTGCTGATAGAAATGAGCAAATGTGTTTGGGCTAAGAGCGCAGCAACGCTTTAAATTGCATCCACTGAATGTGCTTAACTGTGCATTTAATTTGAATTTAATAGAGCGGTTCATCTGAAAAATGCAAAACAAGTTCTGGGAAACCTACTTAGAGATGTAACAACTCAAACACAAGTGTAGACCCTGTTGCTCTCATTTGATGCTAATGTTACTGATTATTGACTTTTTTCTTTTGCAAAATCGTGTATATTTGGGTGCTTTTATTTGTTGTGTCAAATTGTCTTCTGGGGCTGGGTTTGCCCACAATTAAGGTGAGGTTTGGAAGTGGCACGTCCCACATTACGCTCAGCCTTTCTGTTCTTGCCTGGGCTGAGCTTGCCCTATGTAGATGTGTGGCAAAACTCCCAGAAATGCAGGATCCACACACACACAAAAGTAATAATAATTAAAAAAAGATTGGCAGACTAGAAATCCACCATCAGTTAATCCCTCAGGTATCTACAAACCTGGCTTCTCTCAGCCATGTCTCCAACCAGAGCAACAAACACCATTTTTTTCCAAACCAACTACACCAGAGCCATGGAGGGGGAATTTCTCAGTAAGGTGCTAAACTGGAGTAAAAAGGGAGCACACGGGATCAGGGCACGGCTGTGCCTGCACGTAGCTGCTGCATCTGTTGCAGGACCAGCAGAGATGCTTGTGGCACGTGGGGCTTTGCCAGACCTTTGCTGAGTGTCATGCTCCCTGCTCCCCTTTCCTCTCATTGCCCTGCTACTTCATGGAGGTTTGTCTTGGCCTTCACCATCTGTGCAGATTTCACCTTCGTTGAAGATCCATTTGTTACTACAAATGTATTGGGTTAGGCTGACGTGCTGCTGTTATAGCTGAGTGGCTTAGATAGCTAAAATTATGACTACTTGTGTAATTTTAAATTAAACTCTTGTTCAGGATGCTTAATTTAAATGTGACTGTGTTATTTATACAGCAGTATTTGCTGGAGAAGTGACCTCTAGAGAAAGCTGATGGCAAGTGTTACACGGTATCTTTCCTTGTATCGTGTTATTATTGATGACCATTTTTCATGCTGCTTTGATTGGACCCCTTGTAAAATTTCGGGCCATGAGCAACAGGGTGATAATAAAGATTTGCGTGGACAAACTCCCTCACACGTTCCTTTTGCAGAGGATGAAAAAAAAAAATGTGGCAAGATTTCCAATTGACTTAATGTGTGAATGAGAGAGAAGTTTAAATGAAGTTCCTTGGCACAGGCTGATGCCTGTAGCACTTAAAGGGTCTTACAGCTTCCTGAAACACAGCTGTGAAATTCAAACACCCTCTGCTTTTCCTGATCTTGCCTACTTTTTGAGGACTGTTTTCTCCCTCTGACAGTCTCACCTTGAGCGAGGAGGATGATACCACCCTGTGCTTGAGGAGGCTCAGCAGTGCGCTTGCAAAAGGAGCTGTGGGAGCCTGCCGCATGCCTTGGGAAGGTCAGCGTGTTGCTCATATATTCTGTGTATCAGAAGGGCAAATGTGCAGAGTGGGAGCATGGGGTGGAGGAAGAGTGCAGGAAACGTCTCGAAGCTAAGAAGCCTTCTTCAGTTCAGCCTCTTACATTTTTAAATGAAACAGATGCTTTTATGTGTTCCGTTTCGTCCTGTGGTTGTTTTGCTGTCACAGCAGCATTACAGTATTACTGCCTTTCTGCGGTAGTTTACTATGGACAGATACTCATCGACCATCTCTTGCCAGGCTCGTTATATTATCTGGAAAAGCCTCTGAAATTCTGAAATGCTCATGTCAGTGGTGACCTGAGCACTTTTCTGCCCTGTGGGAGTTGCCATGAAGCAGGGGTGCTGTTGTCAGCCCAGCTGCTGCATTGCCACCGAGTTGCTGTTGCCTCTGAGGCTGCTCAAATTATACTGGGGGCTCTTTGGGTGAAATAGGAAAAAGAGGAAGGAGTAACAAAGGTGTGTCACTGTTTTTAGTCTCCATGTTGCTGAAGCTGGGGGCTCTTGCCCTCTGTTTTTCCAGGGTGGTACCTTGTTTTTTGCTGTGATTCCTCTCTCATTCCTCAATGCAATCCTGTAGCTCTTTCAGACCGGGGCAGCACGTACTTCCGTAAACATATAGATGCATCTATAAACACATCAGTGCAGCCGCAGACAAAGGGAATGTAGGAGAGAAATACAGAACACGAGGAACAATCGCTAGACCAGGTTATAAATTAGTAGGTGTCTTGCTGCTGGGTTGTTGCCTGTAGCTGCGGTTCTGCCCTGTCCCTCTGCCTCCCCCACCCAGGGGAGAAGAGAGGCTGCCTACGAGGAGGTGGAATGTGCTGCAGCACCCTGTGGATGCTACCTCCAGACCAAGTCGTGGAAGAAATTACCTAGCAGACACTGTTTAAGGGAAAAGATGTGACCTCTGGCTTAGGACAGACACAAGCTGCAGTTTGCTGGACGGTGGAACAGGCATCACCACGTATTTGCTCAGTTATACTCTGGATGGCTGTTAGTGGCTGTGGTGGGATGTAAGCACCAGGCTGGATGTGTCCCTGGTGTGACTCGAGGTGTCTGTTCTTTTGTTATATGCAACTTTTTTCTGAAGTGAGTTTCCTTGCCAGTGCAGAAACTGTGAAATCATGTCACTGAGAACTTGGTTGCTTTTCCAGGAAAGCAAAAGCAAAGTTGTTCTTCAAAGCCAAGAGCACTGCCGCTCTGCAGAAAGGCTGCAAGGAGGTTTCTCACCTTGTTCCTGTGATCCTGAGATGCGGCTCAGTTTTTAGGCTGGGGAGGAAAATATTGATCCTGAATTTCCATTTCCACAGGGCAGAACGTGACACAACTTGGAATATATGGGTTTGTAATTTCTTCAGGGTTGTTTCTCCTTCTTTTTTACCCGTGAGATCAAAATGAAACCTTCTATTAAATAAGGTAAAAGAAGTGACAGTTGCAGAATTTCAGCTAATTGGTTTTATCTCCTGTACTGCAAGATGCTAATCTTAGTGGTTAAGCATTTGCACCAGGCATTATTACTGGTTTGAGGGCATGATTTTTGTGCTTGTCATGAAACTCTAGAACAGTACAAAATAGAAAAGAAAAAGAGTTATTAGGTCTTCTGGCACAGTCCTTCATGGTGCAAGATTGTTCCCTATGGTATTCTGCAATACTTTGCCCTAGTTGCTCTTAAATTACCTGGGTTATAGAGATGAATTATGTCTAGGCTTCTGAATTTCAGCAAGGGAATGAAGTCAGCTCAGTGTTTTGGACCCAAAACACTGGTATTTCAAAAATCAGAAGTCAGCCTCAAAACACAGAAGCAAAACTACCCAAATGACAGCAGATGATGTAGCACTTTCTGGGTTAGTTGTGACCAGAAATGCGGTCCATTCTAAAGGGCCAAAATGTTGCCAGCCTGGCTGTTCCCACTGCAGCAGAGCCAGGACATCTTCAGACCTTTTCCATGAGGAAGTGGAGCCTCCCAACACATGTCTGCAACTATACAACAAAGAGAATTTTCGCTGAGCAGAAATTAGCGCTACTTAGCTTCTTCAGTCATGATTGCCACTGACATTTTATGTGCCTGGCACTACAGGGTCTCCCCTTCAATGATTTGATGGGGACAAGCCAACACGTAGGGCAGTTGCTAGTTTTCATTTAAGCGTTTTATTGACATGCTGTCTTTCAGATGCAATCACAGATAAGCAAGGGTGCTATTCTGGGGAGCAGTTTTGACTGGCTCAGTGGATCAAAAGATTGACAGAGAGATGATTTTGCAGTCTTGGTGGAAGTCTGCCTCTCTGGCATTTTGTTTTGTTTTAAGATGACAGCGAGAAATGCAGAAGTTGCAGAATGAGCAACCGCTCACCAAAATAAATTGATTCCTGTATCGGCTGAGGGTCTCAGGGATGGGGTTGAGCTGGTGCCTGGTTTACGTGCAAGCTTTTGCCAGCAGAGCAGAGCAGAGCCTGTATGGCAGGTGCGGGGGAGCTGGCCCAGCAGCCCCCCGGCTGCCCAGGGCGGTGTGCTCACAGCTGCGGCAGCCTCGGCTGGACCAGCAGCGGCTGGGAGCAGCACTTGTCGCGGGGGAGGATGGGATAACCACTTGCTTTTCCTCTAACAGAGTTGGAAGCGACTATTAAGTCATTATTTCTGGGATGAAATAAAGCCAAACACAATGCTGCTCACATGGACAAGCCTCCTAAGCCAAGGGTCTTTGATTGGGAATGATGTTGAGGAAGGGGGAAAATGGGGACAGCAGCTGGGTGAGGTGAAGGGACGAGCTGGTGTACAGAAACCCAAGTGCGTGCGTGGGCTGGGTGACGGTGCTTGGGAAGATGTTTTGGGCTGGGGTGGCTGAAGGAGGTGTAAGGGGCGAGTTTTGTTGTTTGGTTACCCCTGTCCAGGAGAGCAGAAAGTTGTGCCTTCAGGTAAAAGAGCAGAATCTTGGCATTACTGTTAATAAATACAGAAATACAAATTGGGATTAAGTTTTTTGCTCATTTTAAATACGAATCGGAGACTATCCTTGCCCCATATTCTGACCGTCCAAAAGCTGCCAGTGATTTAGCTGAATTATTGGATGCAGATCTTAGTTTCTTAGGCATGTGCAGTACAAGAAAGCGAAGGGCATGGGGCTGCTGTCCTTTGATCTACTTGCTTAAGCTACTTGTCATTCTGCATATAACTTGCCTGCAATCATTGACTTTTTTAATGGGAAAAAGTAAACACAATGGACTGGTTCCCTGTCCTTATACTGGCATTGCAGTCAATCTTCATGCCATCTTCCTCTTAATTCCTATGGCCAGGGAGGCCGAAAGCAGATGTGCTTATTGACTCATACTGTTAATCATTGCCATGCTTGAATGATTTCTGGCAGGATGCTGCGTGACTTTCACACATTGCACTTTTGCAGGGTGCTTTTGTGTCCATGGCTCCTGGCTGCATACCCCTCTGCTGTCACGGGTGAAGCTCAGGAACAGGAAAGTCGAACCCAGCAGCACAAAAATAAAAAAAAAAAAAAAGGAGAGAAGAAAAATAAAAAGTGATAAAACTGCAGAGAAGGTTTTTAAATCTGGCTCAGTTTCTCAGTCCATGAGTGATTTCTATCACCATAATAAATTGCATGCTATGGCTAACTTTTTCAGACTGGTGTCTAAAAAAATCAATTATTCACAGAAATTCTTGCTGACAGTTGTGAATGTTGGGTCACAGCTCTGTGGTGTGCATCTAGCAGCTTAACACAGCAAACCAAGTACAGGAACAGCTTCAGTTTGCTACTGGGAAGGAAAAAGGACTTGCAGAAGCCAAAACAGGCCAGCCAGCGGGAGCAAACACAGGCAGTCGCCAGCATTCAAGCTGGTTTTGCCTCACAGGATGGTTGGAAATTCCTCTAGAAAACTAACAAACCTGGATTCAATAGTGCATTTTAAAACAAGAAGGTAGTTTCAAAGAGAAAAGGTTGAAAAGTTTCTGTACTCTTGACAAATAAGTGCTTTGTGCAAATGCAATTCCATTTTGGGGCTTTTTGGCCAAAAATGAGCGTGTAACCATCAAGTAGCAAGCATTTCTGCTCCACCTCAAATTTCACGTTGAGGGTGAATATTCTAATGCCTGAAGCAGTTTTTGGCCAGCTCTTCCCACTGGGACCCTTCCCACTCGAGCATTTCTTGGTCAAGGTAGCGTCGGGGCAGTGCTCACCCTGTGTCCCCCCTCACCGGCAGGGATTTCTGCCTTCCACGGAGGTTGTGCCCAGGCTGGCAGTTGTCATGCAGAAGCAAGAGGCCACCAGCCACATCATCAGGTGACACCTGCTCTTATCAGCGACGTTCATTACCCCAAGTGTGTTTGCACGCTGCTGTACACAAACCAGACTAAACAGTTGCTGCAGTCAGATAACGTGGAGCCGTTGCTGGCTGTAGAGGGGCCAGACACAGAGCTGGGCTGAGCTCCACTGCTCCGTAGTGCCCGGGTTAGTGGTGAGGAGTGGGAGTGTGTCAGGGTGTGGGCAACAGGCGTACAGGGATGCTGCCCTCCTTCCAGGGGGATGTTGCAGAAGAGGTCCCCAAAGGGCAGGCAGCAGTGCAGGCGGCTCCTGTGGGGCATGAGCCGCAGCCTCTGCCCTGTCAAGTTGTTTGGAAGAGCATCCTTCATCCTTCCTCCATCTATGGCTCCTAACAGCTATGTGCTTTCCCTGTGAAAATAGGTGTGAGGTTTTCTTTTGGCTTCCCCAGTGGCTGGCTTTTCAATGAAGTGCTGAATTTCTGCCCTGTTTATTGCAAATTAAATAGACTATTGAAAACACGTTAAAAGTAGACGATGACTGATGTTGCCAGAGCATCATATTCAGACTCGCTTTTCCACCAGGTGTGTTCAGATAATACTTTTCTATCCTTTACCCTTTAATTCCTGGACCCTTAGCTTAGCTCTTCCCAGCTCTCCTGCTCATCTATGCGTTCCCACTGGGGGTCACCAGAAGCACCAGGGATTTATATATCGGATCTGTAGATTCAGAACCTAATGGACAACACTGCTGCCGGTTTCTCTCTGTTTTAGTTTCTTCTCCTGCAAGAAGCAGTAAAATCTGAGTCTTGCACAGTTTATCAAAGATCTATTAAAACGTTGAATTTTTGGTGACAAAACTTCAATAATTATCACGGGAAGCCAGAAAATGTTGGATTTGTTACTAGCTGGCTTTCAGGTTAAATATAAAATTGATCCACCTAGGTGTTAAAAGGAAATTGCTCTACAGAGAAAAATCCGAAGAGTTAGAGGTGCTAAGCCATTTTATAAGTGAAAAGCCGCAGAGCTGAAGCTTTTTTGACAGTGAGCCCTTTTCTTGGACCCATTGATAGGATGAGTGCTGATAAAGTTATTGTATTAGAACTGGCCGGACAAGGTGGTTTGGACATTTTTCTTCTTTCTGCCTTTATAAAGGGAACAAAAGCAAGAGAACAGATTCTGTCAGAGCATCCCCTTTCAGACAAAAGGGTCAGGTTTTCCAATTCAGGCTCCTACAAGTGAGTGTCCACAGCCTTCTCCAGATCCCAGGAATGCCCATCGTCATCTCTGTGTGAAGGGAGAGTGCTGAAATAGTGTTGCTCTCGTAAGTGGTCATCGGTCATGTCAGGCTCCCATACGAGTGTGGAGAAGGGCTCTCCAGAGACAGTCTCTAGTGAAACCTGTTTGTCCTTCTCTTGATAGCTGATCCGCATTACCTAAGCGCTAAATATTGAATTGGATGCGGAAATCTATATTTCCCCAAATCATTGGCCTTTTGTAGCATATTTGTTTAACTTTTATTTTTACTTGCAGTGATTGTTTTCTTGCAGTTATTGTGATGATGAAAAATGCTTTGAGTGTTGGTCCAAGATAATCTTGTCATCTCAACTATGGACAAGGGAAAATTTTTCTGGTCATCATAGTTTCCATTGGAAAATAAACAGGGTCTGGTTAATGTAGCGCATGTATCGCTTTGCACCATCTGCAAACATTGCAGTCAGCTGCACAGGTTTAACGAATGAGAGGTTATTCATGAGCATTGGGGAAAAATAGTGATGGAAGCTGAAACTATAAACCTACAGACTTCACCGGTCTGATGTTTCATGAAGGACGCTTCCTCCAGCAAGGATGTGCCTCTCAAAACCTGGCTGTGGACGGAGGGACCTGGTGGCAGAAGGAAGGTGTGGGCATGCTCCTAGTCTTTGTTATTCCCTGGAGAGGAAGAAAGCTCTATAGAAACAGATTCTTGACCTGCAAATTTCAAATTCAGAGTTGAGCTGATGGATTCATTTGTCTTGCTGTATGTTTCTCATGTCCCTGATTCTGCTTGGCTTTCTCTAAAGATGAAGTGACAGATCCTGGGGTAACACTTGCATCTTGCTTTGGATTTGAACCTCTCCAGGCACTGTGGATGTAGAGATGCATGGGGGAGGCTGAGGACCATCTGTGGAAGACTGTGGTATTGTGTAACTAGTTACTTCTGTTCTCCTTCTTGTAAATACCAACGCTTATTATGCAAGAAGCAGTGCTAACAGATGTTGGAGGCGAGCAGAGCAAGGGCTAGACCCCTTGCTGCTTGGTGGGGACAGTGTACTGGGACTCAGCTCTCCGGAGTGGTGGATTTTGGTTGCATCCCAGTGGGATCACCTGCCCATCAGATTTGTCTGCTTCAGGGCATTTGATATTTTCAGGGTCTCTGCTGAAGTGCAGGTGAAAAGCTAGTTTCAGATTATTCCTATTAATTTTATTCTCTGTAGTATCTTTGTTTTAGAAACTAGGGCACAAACTCTGCATTGTGCAAATATGTAATTTATTTATTATCTGCTTTAGAATGACAAAGGCAGGAGACCATCAGCAATACTAGCTCCATTCACTGAACAATCGGTGACAAAAGCAACTATTGGCATCACTTCCATGGATAATTTTTAATTGGGAACATTTTGAATTAAGACATAATTCTGGTGCACTCCATGGTGGAGGTACATATATATATATATAGAGAGAGAGAGAGAGAAAATTACTTTTTTCTTTTTTATATGGAAGTAATGGTGAAGAGATAAATAGAGGAACACTTCTAATTTGCTTTAGGTTTAACGAATCCTTCCTGTTCTCAGAAGTTGCACTATTACTAACTTTTCAGAAGTGTTATAACTTAATTTTTTCAATTCTGTTGGTAAACAGGCTAATAAAGCACAGAAAACCCATCTGTTCTTGCTTTACTGGGGACTTAATGAAATACCTCATTTTTCATTTAGTTCTTATTTCTCATTTAATTGTTCCCTTAAGAAGAGAAATACTCAGTATTTCCCTCATTTCTAGATCCAAGAGTAAAATCTACAGATGAGAATAACCTGACTTTGATGTAAATTGGCAAAAAAAATCAGTCATGGAGATGGCAGTACAGTGACTGGAACAAATCCTCTCTTAAGAGAGTAACATAAAAGACATGAATAAGAATCATTTTACACTAATCCTACACATTAGTTACATTTGAAATAGGAGTGGATTCCACGTGTCATCAAACCCTAATCTAGCACTGGGGTGATACGTAGCTTGGATTTTACATGGAGTAAAATTGCTTGCAGCCCTCTATTTCAGAGTAGAGTTGGGAAGTGTTTGGTCGTGACTCCTAAGTCTTCCTACATCTTGTTCACTACACTGAGCAGCTCAAAAGCCAGATGAAAATGCTGGGAGGGAGAAAAGAAAAAGGCTCAGTATCTTAAAGAGAGATGAACTGAATTTGTCTGCTTCAGGTTTGCATGTAAGATTTTGCGGCAGCATAGCACAAAGGTTTCTTTTGGAGATGGAAGCCAAGAATTTGCTGCTACCTGGTAATTTTTGCTACCTTAGCAGGCATGAAAAGATCTTGAAGTAGGCTTTGCCATCCTTCATCCACCAAAGGGCACCCTGAATTGTCAAGGACTGCGCAGGGGTCAGTACGTGGCGGTGTGTTTTCCCGCCTGGGTGTAGGGATGGCATCTCTGTAGAGCGAGTCACCAGCAGCCCAGACGGAGCAGTGCAGCCATCCGGCAGCTCTGGGCTGCACAGGGAACAGCACCAGTGCCTGCTCCGCCTCAGCCGTGTGGACAAGGTGATTCAGTGGCTTGCCGACTTCTCTTCTCACCGGCATCATACCAGTGTTGTCCAGCCGGAGGATAAGGCTCAGGAGGATCAGATTCCCGCTGAAGTGCCCACAGCATCCAGCAGCAGTTGGGTCTGGGCTTTCACTCACTTCTCCGAAAAGGTCGTGTTGGTGGGCGCTCCTGCCCTTCTTGTGTTCCAGAGCCGCTTGGCGTTTGACATCGTGCTGTTTCTTTCTCTTCCCTGGATGCATGTGTTTCTCTGTTCTGTACGTGCATCCTTCCCTGCCCCAAGCCAAGGGGTCCTGCTTCCCCTGATAGCAGCTGCTGCCTGAACTCGGCCACGGCCAAACTGAAGCACTTTGGACAGAAAGTAGCTGCACATGAGGGAGCATGCAGCATGCTGAGCTGTGCTTCCTTGTCCTGGGGCTCCCCCCTCACCGGGGACCCTCAGCGTGGTGAGGAAGAAAGCAATGCTGCCCAAAACATGTCCGATGAGACTCAGCCTGGCATGGGAGTCCCACCACCCTTCACACTGCAGAACTATTGCATGTAGGTAATTACGCTGCCGACAGTGTGTTGAAAAATCAGTTTTACGTACAAAATGAACCACAGGAAAAAAATGAGGGAGGTTGGTAGGAGGTAGCCTACGGTATCTGCTATAATAGAGGTGTGAGTAGAGAGCTCATCTGAGTATGGATGTGTAAGCACGGAAAGAAACTCACTTAAAATGCCTTTTTTCTCTCCATCCCTCCTTCTCTCTTCATTGCATGGAAATTCTTTATCTGTGGGAGAATAAGCTTTTTCGAAAAAGCATTTCCATGAATGTTTAATGGTGGCCCATGAGGATGATCTGACATTGGGTTCCCTCTTTCACAATTTTAAAACTAATTTTTCAGTAGAAATCCAGAATGTTTTATAGGGAGTATTTTCATTTGGAAACGCTGAAGTCGGGCAGATGCAAGACCCACGTATCATTAACGAGCTGCGTTTCTTTTTTCAGGCTCTGTGCTCTGACAGATGTCTTCTGTAGGTACCTTCAAGTTCTCATTGTCTGCAGTTGTCCGGACGGTTCCTCCGTGGGGAGCAGCCGCTGGCGTGGCTGCTGTTGTGGTTCTTGCAGGTCCCCGTTAGCCCCGGAGCGTGAAGCCCCTCGGGCAGCAGCGCCGAGCCCAGCCCTGCCTGCTGGCGGGGGTCCTTACAGCGATGCGTGTGCAGGGGGCTGTGTGATGGTGCAGGTGGTTTGTGCCACACCTGGACCCCCAGAGCCTCCCCCGGGGGGGCACTTTACAGGGCCGTGCCCACACGCTGGAAGGCAGACAGCTCTGCAAGAGCTTTCCGGTGTCTCGGCTTTGTAGCGAATCTCAGGAACCAGTGAAATAGGTAGGAAAGGTCAAATCACGCCGTGGCTGCCGTGTGCTTTTGTTAGGAAAGGTTGCAGCGGGTTGTTACCCGGTGCCGCCAGGCAGCAGGCAGCCCCCGCATCCCGCATCCCGCATCCCGCTGGCTGCAGCACCGCTGGGCACCCGCTCCAGGCTCGGCAGCTCCGACAGCCTGGGCCTCCCCACCTCTCTTTTACTGCTGGGTTGGTGTCATGTTTAATTTCTTTAAAAGCCGTGCCAGCGTGTGAACGTTCTAGTGGGAGGATGAGCTCCTCCTGGTAGCTGTTTGCTGTTGCAGCACTTCATGCAATTAAGAGCCCAGCCCTGGCAGGATTCACGGCCAGCTCAGTGAGGGAGCGAAGGCACGGTCGCAAGGGGACCGATGCCAGGGCTGGGTGGTTTCACTCACACAAGATGCTTTACTACATCTGCTTTATTTCATATTTCACTTCTAGCTGCTTTTCTTTTGCTTTTTGACATAGCGAGCTCTTCCAAGAGCTCTTCTGTGAGGCTGCTGTGGATGTTCAACATTATGCCTGTGACTTCAGGGGCACTAATTTCTAAGGCGTGTTTCTGTAGGAAAATAGACTTGCAGAAATAATATTGGCATGTTTATTTTCTTCAGGGTTTATAGAACCTAATGTTCTGTCTCTTTCTGGCATCTGGTTATTCCAGTGTGTTTTAGTTGCATTAAATAGTCAACAATAAGCAACGCAAAGGCTTGAGTTACGTGTGTATGGGAATAATGAGGCAAAGTCATGGATTGCTCCCTTTCTGCACAAACAGTGAGTGGTAATCTTGATAACATGCTTTCAGGTAATTACTGATGTGTTTTGGATCGTTTTGGTATATACTTATGCAATGTACTTGATTTTTAGTCTCTATGTTTTGCTATGGGAGGAGCACAGGAAATGTTTAATGGGCAAGCAAGCCTAGGTTGCTGTCTCATTTCTGGTTTCTTATCAGCAAGACATAAATCCACAGCTTGCTGACAATGAAACCATATGGTAACTCTTTCTGACAAATTGATTTTGTGATACAGATAATCCTGGCTGTGCATGAGAAGAGATATTTTGGATAATTTTCTCTTAATACTTGCATTACTCTTTATTTTTCAGTGCCTAGAAATTATGTATGTGACTATTTCTGAACCCAGAGATTTGGGTGAATTAGGAATTTATGGAGTATGCTACACTTTAGTGTCTTTACTTTGAGGACAGTTATTTGTCATACGAAATAATCTGTTTATTTGCTGTAGCAAATGCTCTCCTTCTGTGTTGGCAAACAGCCGCAGCAGTTTCGGATACTTTTTGAACTCTTAGTGTGAAGTCAAGCTAAGTAATGCATTTGTGTAAATCAGCTCTTGCTGTACAAGAAGCTGCAGAAGCAGCTGCAGGAGCTGGAAGGTGTTCAGCCTCTGTGCCCGGACCAAACTGGCCGGCCGGTGGCTGATGCCCCCGCGGTTCCCCAGAGCTGATGCTGTGTGTTGACACGGTACGCAGGGGGGACAAGGTGGTTTGTTAATCTGTTTCAATGAGTAAAATGAACAAGCTGGAGTCCTCACAACTTCTGTTGGACTTCAAAAAAAAAAAAAAAAGCAAAAGCAAAATATTTCCAGCCTTTGCTTCATAGGGACGTATCAGCAAGTGAGTTTTCTTTCTGAGCCTGGAAGTACAGCCAGTATCTGGGAGCGTCAGCAGAGCACAAGCCTAGGAGCAGGGAGTAGCAGCAAGCAGCGATGGGAGCTAGGTGCCGGAGACATCTATCAAGTCTGGGAGAGATGCCATGGAGCTAATCAAAACTAAGCAACACATCATGAATTTTCATGTTTATTATAAGCTATGTAGAAATGGCTGATAGGCTGTTAATTCCTCAAGCTTTCCTCCTAGCTTTAGGTGCTGGCTGTCAGGCATGAACCTGTGGGGTTTGAGACGCAGCTATTGCAAAAGCTGCATTGCTGAGCAATAATTAGGGGGTTGATTCAATTTTATATTCCTGGCTGCTAACAGTTACTGCAAACCAGGACCTGAATATGGTATTTTCTGGTTATTTAGAAAAGAAATATAAATCGAGATGCAAATCTGATCAGCACAAACACTTAAGCAGTATTTGTGTTTTACTTCAGGCGGCAATACAGCCTCAAACACCAGCCTCAGCTGAAAACAAAACAAACAAACAAAAATACTATATCTAAAAAAGACAGTAATAAAATTCTTTGTTGTAGTAGATTTAGTCAGATAAACATGACTGGAGGGTATTCAAAGGATAAGTCTATATGGAACAGCTGCTTATATAAACGTAAGGATGGAAGCTTACCTAAACAATGATTTTCGGGAGATGGAAGGGTAAAATTAACCTAGCAGAGAAGTGAATGCAACAAGTAACCACAAAGCAACTATAAATAGTTAATAGGAAGGGATGCTAGAGTTTACAGGAGAGATTTTAAAACTGAGTTATTCAAAGACCATTGCTGATGAAAATTAGGGCAAATTTTATCCTAAGATATTAATCCCAAACTTGGATGCAATCCAAAGCCATATGGCAAAAATCAATCTATGCATTTCAATAAAAGCATTTGTAAAAAGCAAAAAGTAGTGACACACTTAATGTTTTGACTTCAGTGGGAAGAAATTGTTGTTGAAAAGCTCTTGGAAGAAGAAGAAATGGTATTTCTTGCGAGACATATTGGCTCTGGCCAAATGCAGGTACATGAAATGGGATTCATGAACTTTCAGCTCAGCATCTGTATAGAGGCAGGTATAGAAGCTTTCAGGTTAGCTCTCCCTAGCTGTCACTGAGATGAGCCTCTAGGGTTCCTGCGCCAATTACCATCATATGGGAATGATCCTCTGGGGATGGCATAACGCCGCTACAGCCCCGGCCAAAGCCAGGAAATATCCACAGTTTCATGGGACATTGGCTGTTAGAAATCTTTGTAGTGCTCAAGTGAAGAACAACATTTTGCAGTCCACGGCTGAAGACTAATGCTGACAAGGTCAGGAACATTCAGAGGTTTTAATCACTTGGCACACACCGTCATGGGCAAGGACAGTGCAGGAAAGTGTCGAGAGCACCTGAACCAGCCACAGCTGCACCTGTTACTCAGGATGGTCAACGTTGGATTAAATGAAATATGTCTCGCAAGAAAGATTCCAGTGCAAAATGATGTATTCACTGGAGAGCAGAGACTGAGTAACGAGTCTGGGTAAACTGGCAGGTCTACTGGAAGCATCTAATGAGGGCTGCTATGGTGGCTAAGCAGATGGACTTTGATTCAAATTTGGCTCTGAATTACTTTCTGCATCTCGTGCAGCTGGAAGTGTCACCGATGTGAACTCTAAGTACGTGATCTGGTACTTAAAAATAGCCTTGAAGTGTAAAATGCAAAAAGGTAGATATTTTGCAGCTTAGGAGAATGGGTTTTCATGGTAAGCTTCTGAGTGATTAAAGTAAAAAGAAAAGCCCAAACTTGTAACACTCATCTGGAGTGAAGAGGAAGGCTGTGCAGGGCACACATCCAATGTGTTCCAGTAATGGCATGTTGGAGGGAAGGACAAGAGATGAAGGGAAATGACCCTCTGGAAAATATTTACTCTCGTTGAGGCAAATTGCTGCCGTAGTAAGAGGCTGAAAGAAGTGGCAAACCAAACAGAAATAATCTGCATGGAATTAAAGAGGTGTGTTTTTAAAAGCTAGTCCTTCGTGCATATTTACTTAGTGGATTAGACCAGTAATTGTCACTGTGGCTTTTATTTGGTCTTTTGCTGAGATTTCTTTGGGTTTGTTTTCCAGGGGGCTGGGGGTTTTGAGAGTGTGAATAGGTAGTAACCCTGTCTGCTGCGGTTTGATCACAGGAACTTAATGTTAATTAACGACCAGGAGAGAGTTTTAGTATTAAAAATAAAATAGATTTGCTATCAACATGTGATTCTGTCAAGATGTTCTCAGGGAGGTTATTAAAACTCTACGCTTCTTTTTGCTTGTAAGTGTGGGAAGCATATTTTCCCCGTTTTAATTTTTTTGGTGTCGTAGTAGCGCTTGCAACTCTGGTCTTGCAACTGCAACGCAGTTGCCTCTGACTCTGCTGTAGTTGTTTGGAAATCCAGTGAAAGATGTCTGATGCAGAAGCAGCGCTGGTATTTAGTAAATGTTAAAAGAAAAAATTAAATGTAAAACAGTTTCCAGATTCTGTCAGTGCACATGTACAAAACCAGAAAATGTATTTATTGTTGTTATCTTTGAAGTATATTATCTTGGATGTTTTATGGTGTCTTAATGACTGATCATTAAAATTTGTGTTTAAAGTGAGTGTGAAACAAGGAATGTTGTGACAATAAAACTCAATGTATAAAGTTAGTGGCTGACATTAGGTGGCTGAGAGAACAGCTTTGTGACTCAAAGGACAGCTGTGTGAACAAGAAATAGAAAAGCTGAATGAACAAAAATGTACTAAAAATGAATGATATACTATGAAGCAGAGTTTGTCACCTGAAAATGGAGACGAGTCGAATATAGATGTGCCGTACATGTGCATCTCTCCCTGTCCCCTCCCTGTGGCTTTTGAACCCACTTGCTCATTTCAGCTGAGGCCAACCGAGGCGCAGCATTCTTGAGAGAGGAATTTTCTGTAGGATCATGGAAAGATGCTGCCAAGTAGACTGAAATGCTTAAATATGTGATCAGTTCATTAGATCTTGGAAAGTTTGCATGGGGGAAGATGTGTTATGAATACTCCCAGCATGGAAAATGCCAGCCTGAGTACTTAATTAAATACACAGAGTCCAACAAGACAGGAATCCATAGGAGACCACGCCACTCACAGAATAACTTTTTAAAAAAGTTTAGTATGTACCAGTCTAAGCAGATAATGTTGCAACATGAATAAAACCCCCCTTTGTGCCAGGGGTGAGAGCAGTGGAGCGGTTGAATGGCACCAGAGGGGGTTTGGCCTTGGGCTGGTACTTGGCAAAGCAGTCGGCATCACCCACCCCGAGGTCTGTTACTTGTTTTGATCATTGACTTGGACTGATTTACAATCTGATCGCAATAAAACTTGAGTGAACCTTCGCTTTTGGCTCTGGCGCTGCATTGTCTCGCTTTGCTTTTGTTCTGCAGGGCAGTGCAGCCACGTCTTCCCTCCCCAGCTCGGCATGCTGCAGATCATTCATGGCAATGGCACGGCCGTGGGGACGGTGATAACATTCCAGTGCTCTGCTGAGCACCAGCTGGATGGACCAGGCGTCATCACCTGCATTTGGAAAGGGAACGGTACCCAGTGGACAGCCGGAGTGCCCTCCTGCAAGCGTAAGGTTCTTTCCAAACCATTCCCAGTCCCTTTGGGCTGCGTTGTGTTTATTTTGCCCTGCCTATCTCCTGCAACGTTAGGATTAATGCTAGACATCTGTGCAAGGAAAAAGACAAATTCATTTTCTTTCAAAGTTGCCCCCACTGACTGTAATTGCGCTCCATATGTGTTCTGACATCATCCATTATCATGACACAGAAAAGGCTCCGTCAGGTTTGTGCCTGATCTCACGTCTCCAACTCCGGTAGCGTTGCACCCGGAGCAACTGTGGCTCTGTAGCTACAAGATGTATCCTTCTTTAGAAAATGTGTAGATATGACCAACTAATGTGCAAGCATATTCGTAAACCTTCTAATCTCCTGGCATTCTTTTCTGAAGGTATTTTTGCTATAAAAGAAACACAGTGATATTTTTTGAACAGTTCTAGGTTGCTGCCCGTGGGCAGCTGCATGGGAAAGTTACCGTATTGACAAATTGTGTTTGAGTGGCAACAACATTAACTACCATCCATGCTGTGTTCCTTCTTATTTATTATAAGGTTGTTAGTGATTTGACTAGAAGTAGGCCCAAGCAAAACATGGTACCTCTGAGCTTTGAGAATCTCAGTTTGTGTCCTAGACCTTGTACCATTTTAAGTCACTGGTAGATGGATCTTTTAGACACGTATCGCTCTCTCACAAATTCAGCTATTCTTATCTCTCATTTGAGAGATTCCGTCAAAGAAAAACGAGAGAAATCCTTTCCTCCACAGGCTGCAGATCTATTAATCCTTTGTGTGGAGCTTGGCTGAACCATTTCTGATGCTGGTCATTGTGGTATTGGAAGAACTAGATGAGTTTTGAAGCAATACATGCTTAGTGCTCCAAATGAGTTGGCAGAGGTGTGTGTTGGCTGTGCCACACCACATTCCCACTCCTCCTTTTGTCTGGATAATTCACTTCCAGCATCAGATCACAGTGAACACTCAGCCCTGCAGATGCTGTCCCTTCTTCCATCCTGCATCCTTCCCCAAACAGAGGAAGACCTGTTGTTCACTGCCTGCCAAATAGGATGTAATTATATGGAACTGTCCTTGCTCTAAAGGGCTTCTTTAAACCTGTTCACCCCATCAGTGCTTGTTTTTGCAGCTCCAGTCCTTGTTAACAATTGCTTATAAGTCTGCTAGCTCATCTGCATTTCATATGCCAACAAAGTTGTGCTTTTTAGCTACTGCAGTGCTAAAGGCATTGTGTTTAATTGATTGCAGTGGTGAAGTACTTGTGAACAATTCATTAGTAGCTTATAAACAGGAGATTTTAAAATAGCCTATTTTGAGGCTTGCATAGCTCTAAGCTGAAGCCAAGATGCTCCGGTATCTTGACATGTACTAGTGCAAAAGTCCTCACTGAGCTATTATTAGCAGAAGTGTGAAGCAGGTAGGTTTCAGCATGGTTTAAGGAAAATGCGAAAGATAAATTCATGGGTTGACCTTAGAAACATGCTTCTGTGTTTGCTTTGCTGCAGCCATATCAAAATATGAGACTTTTGGATTTAAGGTTGCAGTGATTGCCTCCATCGTGAGCTGTGCTGTCATTCTGCTGATGTCCATGGCTTTTTTAACTTGTTGTCTCATCAAGTGTGTGAAGAAAAGTGAAAGGAGGAGGACTCAAAGGTACGTCAAGAAAAGATTTTTAAAAATGCTGTAAGACTGTACATTGTATGGACCCCATTGCTGTGATAGCAGAGAGCTTCAAAGGACTTGATGCTTGCAACACTGCAATGCTGTTTATTAATTAAAATCCTTAATTTGTAGGTCAGGCTTTAGGCATAGAAAGACTTGCAGTTCAAGAGTATTTAGGCACCTAATGTCCGTTAATATCAGATGGCCTCAGTGGGCCTGGGCAGATCTGTATTTACCCAGGATTATGCAGAAGCTGAATGTACACGTCTTATTTGCTGGCCCAGTCTCTCTCTCCTTGAATTATTTAAGATGGGCTGCATTTTCCTGTCTTCTCTCTTTCTTTCCTTTTTTCCTTTGCTTTCCTTGAACACTGATGGGAAAATGAATCTACCCACATTGAAACCATCAGAGCCCTCACCATCGGCAAAGCATACTTAAAGCTGTCGCAGCGCTGTTCTGGAGTGATGTAGGATTTTGTCTTCTGGCTTGAGGTGCAAGCCGGCAGGCAGGATTATAGACGTGCATGGGAAGAAGTAAAATTTACCAGTGCAGTCCATTATAAAAGCTTGGTGTGAAGGGTGGCTGCGTGACCACATCTGGCTGTATGTAAAAGCAGAGTCACTGTTGTTCAGGAGAGCATCCATCCACAGTCCCCTGCTGCTGGAGGCTTTCCGCAGGCTCTTCCTGCTGGTCATTGGGGGGGCACACCTCAGCCCCTCCACGCTGGCTGTGCTGACAGTGAACTGCACTTCTGGTGGGTTTTAAGCCTCTTCTTGCTTCAGAGGAGTGTTTGGCATGAGGCAGGGCAGCGGTGGAGTGGAAGGGGACTGGGGAGGGCATGAATGAAGGTCTCTCTGCTTCAAGCTGTGTTTTATTTAGAGCTGCATGAGAACCAGCTTAGGAGGGAAATTCTGTCATATCAAAATCTGATTGTAACCAAAATACAGATTTTCTGTTTCCCTTGGAAGGATTTTGTGAGACAAAAAGAAAGTGTTCGGTGTAAATCGTAATACTAGGTTTTCACTGATAGCATGAAATAATCTTTGAAATGAACGGGTTGATCGGTGTTTTTTGGAATCCTCACTTCTCTTTTTGTTAAGACTACTCCTATCAAAGTCCTTGTTTTTCATTTATTTTAAATCAAGTTTGGTCAAAATTAGCTATTCACATGACTTTTATGACTTGATACATTTTCTCTTACGAAAGAAAAGCCCTTCACAGCGGACGTTGTGACCTGGTTCTGTCATCAGGACATAAAACGTTGCCCTTTGCTGGGAGCTTCTCAGCTCCCCCCTGCCCTCTGTCCTCCCTTCACTGCCTCCTGGAGGAGCTGCTCCAGCGCGGCCATAGCTGAGCCCCGCTTCTGGGGGAGGAACCTCGGGGTGCTGTAGGCATCGTGTGGCTTGGCCCCGCTGTCAGAAAGCAACTGAGATGATGTCGAAACTGCCCATGTTACACAAGAGAGTTTCATCCCTGTATGAAACGCGCCCAGCCCGCAGCCCGTGCTGCAGAGCGCCAGGCGCGGCGGTCGCATCTCTGCTCTTGGTGTAGGTGGGCGACGGGGATCAACCTTTGGATGCACAAAGCATTAATCTGAAGAGGAGCTGCAGGCTTGATAATGCAAAATGAGAATACCTGGTAGGGGATTCGTTAAATAATTAATAATAAATACTTAAATATTTAACTAAATAGCAAGTCAAATAAATAAATAAGTTAGACCATCTCCGAAAGAAAAGGCAGCCTGTACCTGTGGAGTGGGGAGGATGGCCCGCTCTTGCCTTCAGCTTTGCAGTCTGCCTGTCTACTTTTTTTTGGCTCTTCGTTGGTCTACTAGAAGAGGTCACCTCTGACTACAAAGCTGTCTTACCAGCTGTCTGTTTGATGATCTTTGAAGTGCCATCTTGTATCTTATCCTTGCATTTGGAGAGAAAAAGCACAAAGGCTGCTGAAAATCCTCGCGCGGTGTAGCCTCCCTGCAGACCTTGTCCCGTTGCGTGAGTGTGGCAGCCGTGTTCTTTGGCAGGAGCAGGACGGTGTTCCGAGGGGGCAGAAGTGACACCAAAATCGGCATTGCCAGCCCTCACAATTTAAATCTTGTCCCAACAGCTAGTGTGAATGTGATTCTGTGAATCTTGGGCTTCTTACAAAAACAAGAAAAGAAATTGTGATTTCCCCTCCCACCCCCCCAGAGTTGTAGAGAGCAGCATGAAAAGCGCCTTGAGCGTTTCCAGAAGGAAATCCTGAAGGCGTCTGAATAAGCCTTGCTCTTAACAAAGGCAACATTACCTGTCTCCTCCTCCATTTTTAAGTCAATTCGTATTTTCAACCTGCTTGGTGATTTTTGAACCCTTAGGAATGGCAGTCCTGCAAAAATTCACAGAAAATACGGTTTTTTTCTGAAATAATGTATTCCATGAAATGGGGGTGGCCTGTAGTCTTTTCACATGCAACAGAATCTGGTCTGACATGTGTCACTGATTAAGGTCCATGAGATCATTGACACAACGTCATGCCTTAAGTGACTTTCCATATTACCTGTCGTCTCAACATCCACTGAGTCAAATTGACAAAATTATTGGGGTTTTGTTCCTTTGAACGATATATCCACAGGTGCTTATAAGAAAATTGCTCTTGTTTGTTTGTTTGTTTGCTTGGTTTTTGAGGAGTGCCGGAAAATACTTAAAATAACACTGTTTTACAGAATAATATTTATGCTATTTAAGAATCCCCCGCCTTAAGGTGTTTAAGCAGGTATTTAAGTCTTTGGAAATTTGGCTTACACTTGAAGTTCAGCATGTGTTTAAGTGTTGTCTCCAGTAAACTTGAATTTAGATTTAAACTCTCGTGAGTCGGGGCTGCAGTCATATAAAATCTCGGATATACAGCCATTTATCCCAGTCACGTATTTTACCCCTTGCTTTATTCACAGAGATATGCAGCTGTGGTACCAGCTCAGAAGTGAAGAACTAGAGCACATGCAAGCTGCTTACTTTGGTTTTAAGGGAAGAAACAATAACAACAACAACAAGAAACTCAGGAATAAATCCATATTTGGTGATATGACTGACATGGCGTACGATAACCAAGGCTTCTGTAGGTAAGGCTATTAAAATGCAGTGGGTTTGAATGAGTTTGTGGAACAGATTTCAGAAGGACGATTCCTCAACAGATGCATTTTAAAGGGATGCCCCTGCCCCTGAGGAGGATGTGACGCCAGTGGATTGCCAAGGCTTGTTCTTGAACTTGCTTGTCTTGTGGGGAATTAATGTTTCCAAGAGGTGAGACAGCAGAGAAGCTGAGCGTGACCTCTCTCCTCACAGCTCTTTTCATCTATCCCCAGTAGTACTTGATTAAGCCTGGTCTGCAGGGGAGGTTGCACCAGATTAACTGGAGAGAGGTTTTTAATTGGCTTTGTTAAATTGATGCTAAACTGCAGCAGGAAAGTCACTGTTCTGTACTGGTTAGTGGTATCAAGGTGTCGGCTTGCCTAAGAGCCTTAGGAGAGGAGGCAGCCCAGGACACCTGGGGCCGCGGTGCGGCTCAAGGTGAGCGTCAAGTATTGCCATTTATCCTTCAGTGACCACGAAAGCTGTCTCGAGAAATACTGTTTTGTTATCAGGGTGTGCGGGGTAAGCACAACAGGATCCTCATCCACAAGACAGCATGGATGCCCACAGCGTGGGAGCCCTGCTTCTGGCGTAGTCCAAAGAAATGTCCACACTGAAATAAAACGCCTCACGTACCGTGGATGTGTGGATGGTGGGCATAGGTATTTTTTGTGTCAGTTCAACATCACCCCTGAACGTGTCCAGGTGTGTTATGCTGGCTGTGTGTTACCAACAAAAGAAAAACAGAAAAAAGAATACGTGTTCAATTCTAATCGCTGTTTTGCTATTACCATTTATATAAACACACGTCATTGTGTCTTTTATATCCTTTGGGTTCTGCTCCGTCGTCACGCACGATCCTTGTTTGCCTTTAATTCAGTGCTCGCTCGTACAGCTTTTATGTACAGCATATCTGTGATTTCTAGTGGTTACCTGCAGAAAACAATTTAATGCAGATTATAAACCAACTTCCATGTCACAGTGCAGCTGGAAATTATATTTAAATGTAGCACTTGTGCAAAAGTCTGATGGCTGCTTAATCAATTCCTAGCTTTGGGTGATTTCAGGAAGATGTATAAAGCTAATTAAATGCTGATTATAACCCAAACAGTTTTTAGAAGACTCGGGATGCAATTTTTAATTTTGGACAACTTCAATCTGCTGCAATGTTAATGTTTTGTATAAGTGTAATCTGCTTTTAAAATAACATGGATAAACTTATAAAGGGCTGTAAACAGAGGTTAGCACTCTGCTGGAGCCTCGAGCTCCTTCTGGGTTCTTATCTGCACCACTCTGTGCAGCAGAAGCTGCCCTATTATGTTTACCAAATTCTCTACGCCTTTTCTTAACTGCAAGTAGCAGGGAATATACAATTCCTCTGGATAAGCAGCTTCTCAGGGGCCAGAAATCAACGAGTTTATTATTTCTTTAGAAAACTGGAGAATGTATAAACTTCAGTGGGGAACTGCAGAGGGCAGGAGGAGGAAAGCCTGTAAGCTCTTCTTTGCCTACATAGAACAACACACATGCTGTGTTAAGTACTGGTGCACGTACCCACCTCCTGATGCGTGAGGTCCGCTATTAATCAAGGTCTACTGTATTTCCACCATGCAGAGGTGATGTGATCCTGGCTAATCACTAGCCAGAGCAAAAATCAGCTAGGAGAGCAGGTGTGTTAGTCTGTGCCCCCAGACCCAAAAGTCTGGCCATTTCACACATGGAAAATGGGTGCTGCTTCGAATCAGAGATGGAAATCGCATTGAAGCTGTGGCAGACTCTGAATAAGACTGTCTTGGAATTGCTGTAGGAACAGTTGTGACCTTTCATCAGTTTGTACCTTGTTCCCTTTCTTGACTCAAATAAGATCTATTTAATCAAAGTTAGTAAAAGATGCTAATTTCTACTGTTTAATTCTGTTAAATGGATATATGCACAGGGTGAGATGTGGGAATTCTGCTAATGTATTCGTGCCAGCTCTTGCAGACAACAAATGATCTGTCAGCTTTGTGTTTCACTTGCAAGACGTATTTTTTGTGTGTAGCGAATTAGGCTAAGTTTCTGTACTCATCCTGTGCTCATCCAGCTTACTGGGAGTGGCGGGACAGTGTAGGCAAATCCCTGGGGAGGTGCAAACGTGAAGCTGGCTTATGCTGAGAAGTGTGAAAGGACATGTTCACTGCCTGGGTTATTTCCATGGTACCTTTCTCCATGTGAAGTGGACGCACTGTCAGCCTATGCTTGGAGGAAATCTCTAACCGTGTGGGTGTTGCTGTAGTGATGGAGCTGTTATAGCGTTGATTGCTGGAGGAGGTAAATAAAGGCGTGCAGCATGGTTGGAAAAAAGCAGCAAAACTGAGGGCAAGCAAGCCCAAAGGAAAGATTCTGTATATTGCCATGTGCATGTGAACCTCAGTGTGTGCCCGTGGTCATGAACAAGCCAAAAGAGAATTTAAACAAGGTTTCTCAAGCAACGGTCAGACCTGGCATTAGGAAGCATTTCCTTACTGAGAGGGTGGTCAAACCCTGGAACAGGCTTCCTGAAGAGGCGGTCGATGCCCCAAGCCTGTCTGTGTTCAGGAGGCATTTGGACAATGCCCTGAATAATTTGCTTTAATTTTTGGTCAGCCCTGATTTGGCCAGGCACTTGGACTAGATGATCGTTGTAGGCCCCTTCCAACTGAAATATCCTATCCTGTCCTGTCCTATCCTATCCTATCCCATCTTATCCTATCCTATCCTATCCTATGCTGTTCTTGTGTTAATGTTTCAGATGTTTGGAGGAATTTGCGCAATGCATCGCTAGACCTCTGAGCAAATCAGAAATCCTTTGTTTTTCTAGTAAGGAACTGTCCTAAGAAGCATGCGAGGCTGATCGTTTTGTCCCTGCCTTTTTCAGGGCTGCAGAACGCGTGGCGCCCTGTGCTACAGCCATGGGAAGTGGCTCTGCAACCCGCTTAGAAGGGGAAGGCTGAGAGATGAGTGGTGCCATGTCTGAGAAAGGAGGGGGCGGAGGCTTGGCAATTCAAGTCTTTTACGATAGTACTTCCTTTTCTTAAAGAAAACTTCTGCTGCTTCTTCCTGTAACATATGAAGTATCTGGAAGAGTGAGAACTCCTCCACCCTTGAAGAAGACCCTCTTGAGTATATCTTAGCCTATTTTTTACTAGAAATAGATGTAGGCCATGCTGCTTTTCAGGTTTAATTGAAATAGATTTAGAGATTAACTAGAGAGTAATATTCTGATTCGCTACTTTAAGGATCAAAAATACTATAAGAACAGATAAAATAAAAAGCCAATTCTTTCATATATATCATATATATTTCAGATAAAATAAAAAGCCAATATGAAATAAAACAAAAAGGCAATTCTTTCAGACAGGTAAGATATTTGTTATGGTTTACAGAGTAATGTAGGATTAAAAAACTATCACCTGTTAAAGTGGAGCCTTAGTATGCTGATGAGGTAATTTTGGCTGTAACAGGGTGACATAATGTGGATGCAGAATGCTGATGTATAGAAGTTATAAATAATGTAGAAGCCCAGCTGTTGGGCAGAGGTTAGTGCTGTTCCAGACCTGTCTGCCACAAAATGAGATCTTTTTCCCCTCATGTTTGAAATACGGAACAAATGCAATGAATGTGTAGGTTTACAGGGAAATGTTGAATTTTAGTGGCAACTACTCTAATTATAATGATCCCATTCTGGCTTCTTGGCTGTTGAACAAATCGCTTTAAAATGCTGAGAAATATGTCTACAAATACCTGGGATCATTAACTACAGAGCGCAGACACTGTTGATGCCGCCTCTTCCATTTGGATGTAAGGAATTGTAATGAGGATAAAAATACCAATGTTTAGCAGAAAGTCTTGTATGCAGGAGCTGTAACCTGCAAATACAGCGTATTTGCTCTTTTATAATATTTGAACAGCTCACAAATGTTGAGCAGGGGAAGCCAAGTCGCAAGGCATGGGGCCGCTGGGAGGGACGCGTTTTCCCCAGTGTTGCTTCTGAGAAATGGAGAGCATAGAGCAGAGATAGAGCAGGTTGCTGCGTGAGGCAGAGGTTTGAGACAGATTAGCAGAAGAAAAGGGTCTGCCATCTATGGGAGGGAGATTAGCTGCAGCTCTGGGCCACGTAGTTAGAGGAGAACAATGTGCATGAACCTCCAGAACAGATCCCCAGGAGGATTGCTAGGCAGAGGCAGGGCTTGTCAACACGGGGATGTATTGGGAATAGCTCTCACAGCCTGACTGCAGTATGTATCAGGACAAAAGTCTAAAATCAGTAAAGCGTATTCTGCTGTCTTTAACATTTTGATTTAAAAGTCTTCCTAATTCTGCATGAGAATGAAACCAGGACTGTTGGCGTTGGTCATCCAAAGTGAGAGACCTTCCACACAGCAGCAGGAGCACCGCACCTGCTTGGGGTTAGAAGGGACGGTGGTGTCGCTGGGAGAGCCCCCAGCGCCAGGCACATTCGGTATTGCAGAGGAACTAGCATTTGAAATGCCGTGCTGGGTTTAAGAGGTTTTTTGAAATGTGTATGTTCCCGAGCAACACGTTATTTTTGAATCTGTTATTTTCTGACGAAGAATAATACTTGGCCTTGCAGTAATACTTCCCTGGAATAATCGCTTGGGCAACCACCACCCGAGGTAACAGTCCTCTTCCAGCCCCAGCAAACAGCCGTGTGGGGGAGCTTGGACGTGGTCAGCTGCCTGAGCAGGCGGGTTGTCCCCTCCCCCGTGACAGGCACAGGCTAAGTTATCAGTAAAGAGAAGCTTAATGACAGCTATCCTTTCTCTGTGCCAGCTACTGGCAATGTCTGAGAGACGGAGGTGAGTGTCAGTAAGAGATGATATTAAAGAAACTGGTGGCAAAGAGTGGGGCCACCCTAACACGGGTGCAGGGGCGCACTCACCCAGTGCCATGGGTCAGCTGTAGCTGTTCCCCAGGTGAATGGTTGGTACAAGTGGGTTGAAGCAAGTTTGGCCTTGGGGTCCCCTGCCTGGAGTACGGGGGAGAAACTCCAGCGGCTTGCCAAACAGCTGCTGCCTCTTTTCCATTAAGTAGTCCTAGCCATCCTTTAAGAGAAATCATGAAAATATGCACAATCTAGTGTAACCATTGTGAGAGCAAACAGGAAACCCTTTTTGGCACACAAAGACATTAAAAAACTGGGCAATCCACTGTTTGAGTGGTAGCATATTTATACATCAGCCTATGCAGGAAGATAGCTGTCCCAGAAGAAATACAGATAGCTGGTAATAAGGAAAAGCTGAGAGAGCTTGTTTCAGTTCACATCAGCTTCCTAATTATGGTAAGAAATAGCTACACCTAGGGAAGCAGCTGTTTTCTTTGCTTTTTCAGCATAGCAGTATAGCAGTCCTGTAACCTGTCCTGGAATAGATACTCCCTGTACTCAGGGATGTGCTGTTGCTTTGCAAGGGAGAACTGGTCCGATATTTTCCACACTCAGGGAGAACTGGATTTAGCTGTAGACTAACTCCTTTTCATCCTCTGTCAGCTAAGACAATGACCAGAAAGAAACTAGTCCAGCTCAAAAATACATCTAAAGAGCAGCAGAGATGTTTGGCGATATGTTTTTTTCCCCTGGTGTGGAAACATTTGGAAGAAGTTGTGCATTCCAAATTTGGACTGTTTCGAGGTGAATTATTTTACACAGCTCTAGGCCAAGTTATAAAACATTCTCTATGAAGTAGCTGATCTGACTGCAGGATGGAGTCAAATGGAAAAGCCCGTGTCTCAGCAGGTCTAAAGTCCTCCTTTCAGATGTCCACTACAGCTGGAGCATATTATCAAGAAGAAAAAATCTTTTCTGCAGAGAAACAGGCTAGTATCTTCTCCCACAGAAGATATTTTTAGTGCCTGAAATTTTTGTACTGGAGCCCTTTCTGACTACAAGATGCATTACCAGTGTACCTGGCAAAAAGCAAGTAAGGACAATCCAACAACAAAGATGGCCAAGTGAAAAGGTTTTGCAAAAAATCCAAAGCCAGCATGCTTTTAGGAGAGGTAACTCGGCATTTTCAGTCAGTCCAAGAAGTCATATCCAAGGTTGGTGAAATCAGCTCATAGCTTTGGCCTCTACAGTAAAATGGAATGTGTTTTCTTTTTCTTTTTGATTTAGTGGCTATAATGGTTGTCGTTGTCCACTACCTTGTGTAAGGGATTGCAAGGTAGATGCAAATCAGGAACTCGTGTTGCTCTAAAAACTGTTCATGCCTGCCCAGGCTTGCTGAGGAGCATGGCTGTAAGCCAGAGGACGTTCTAGCAGTATGGACAAGATGGGATGGGGGACACGGCCACATTCCTGCCTTGCCCTCTGCCCCCATGAGGGCACTTTCCCAGCTGCTTTTCCCCTCTGAACACCTAAGTAGAAGACATTAAAAAGCTGAAGGATCGGTGCCCTTCTGCCAGCAGGATGGTGTGGTGTAGGTTTGCCACAGGGAAAGGGGACAACACTTGAGGAAATACCCATGTGGAGACACAAGCGGCTGCAAAGCTCAATGGAAGACATAAGCAGAACAAGAAAAACCCACCAGGACACCTAGAATGACTGCCAGGAGATGCATCAGTGGGAGAATTAAGAAGGCAAAACATCTTCTGCAACAGTGACTTAGTGCCAGACTGTTGGAGGTCCTGGAGAAACCAATTTAGGTGGGTGCTTTTGAAGGTCAGCAGTCTCACCAGAGAACTGGACCCTTCACCCCCTCCAAAAGACGCATGCGTTTTCTTTAATGATCAGCCTCACTGTCAGAAATTGCTCTCGTTTGTCTGAAAGCGTGGGCATGCCGAGCTCAGCCCAGCCCCGCTGGCTCCCGCTGCCCGGGCTGTGGTACACGCGCGGCACCGTTTGCAGAGCGGACTTGAATGTCTGCGCGGGTGTGGATGTGCCCCCCAGCTCCAAGGCTTCAACTGCAGCGAGCCAGCAGCGGGCTGCTCCCAGGGCTGCAGGAAGAGATGTAGGACCGATCAACGCCGTGGTGTTTAATACTTTGCTACATAAAGCATCCAGTGAAATGGCTGCAGAAAGCAAATGACCTGTTTGAGACAATTGTACGTAATTAATACGTATCCCTACACATGCAATGTCTGATTGAGGGGCACTTAGGACCGCAGGGGAGGAGACCCAGCACAGGAGAGGGGCAGATTTCCTTTGCAAGCTTTTATATAGATTGTCCCACCCTGCGAGTTGTCCCACCTCAAGCTTTTCTATTCATGGAGGGGGGGGGGGAGGTGGTGGGGGTGGTGTCCCTCTAGTTTGTGATTACTTGTTACTGTGCTCTGTGTTCCCCACCACCATCTTTCAGAGACTAAAATCTTGCAGTACCTTTTGACACACATTTCAAAGAAAGATCAGGCAGGGGAAGTGAGCTGTGGTTTCATCTTGGGGCCCTGCCACAAAGGGTAGGATAGCTGGCTGCTAAATTATACCGATTTCTGAATTTCAATCTTAATCGTCATCGCAGTGAGCATGGAGGGTGTGTGCGCAGCAACATGTGCTTTCAATAAAGCTGCTGTTGTTGTTTTCACAATGCTTCCATGATTACCCCAGTGTCTTGTACAAAATCACCAGACATACAGCAACAAAAAAATCCCCTTCCATCCTCCAGTATAAAAATCTCTTTTCAGAGGCCATGCCAGCACCAGGCAGCATTGTGGCAGCCCCACTGCCCGAGTTCTCACACTTCTCAGATGTCCCGTTAACAGCATTTTCCCCTCCAGCTAGGAACAGCTCTCAAGTCACACAAAGCAAAATTCTTGTGAATCCTCTAAAACCCATTGACAAATGCTATGGTGGCTGTTCTTCTCCCCAGATGGAGCTCTGACCTTATCTGTCGAATAAAGTCTGTCCTTGTCAAATGTATTGTGCATCTAGCCAGGCTGTTCAGCACCTAGCATCCTTGGGTGGGTTTGCATTTCCAGATAACAGCACAGGGAGGTCTTCTAATCCTCTTACCGTGATGTTTTGAAGTAGCCCAGCTGGAAACTGGAGTTAAGGAAAGTTTAAGAGCTTGAAAAAAGTCAGCCTTATTTGGGATAAAGTACAGAACTCTAGGGGATGAAAGTGCGAACTGCAGGCTGCACCTGACTGATAGCCATGCATGCAGAGGAGAGCCCACTGTGTGCACATTTATCTATCCCTTGTTGACGCTGCAACCCTCTTAATAGCTCTTCTCAGCCTCTGCTTAGGTGCAGCTCCACTGGCTTCGCTGTCCCTCTTGACATCCACAGGGTTCGATGTACTGGAATGAATGGAGGGTGCCTGCTGTTACCTTATCCTAGACTTACTTCAGTCAGTGGAAGCTTAACAGCACCTGAAATGGGAGGAAGAGGTTGCTTAGTCAGTATACTATATGGTATATACTATATACTTACTGTATAGTTGTCCTCCAAGTACAGTTTTAGCCAGTTTGGCTTTCTGAGTTGGTGGTGAGCTGTGGGTAATTCACAGTGCAGAGCTTTATAGGAGAAAACGTCAGAATGGGATGAATTCTGCCCAGGTAAACTATATTGCACAATAACCAGAATACCTAGATTTGAACTGTAATCCTGGCAGGGCTATTTGCAAAGGCTGTGGCTACCCCATGCAAAACTTTATCCCAGATCTTCTCTTTATCATGCTCTTTGGATTTGATTTTTATTTTGTGACTGTTGACTACCACCTCAAGAAGACAGGACTGAGTTCCTCATACTATATATATATATATAAATATAAATAATGCACAGCATCAGGTATCTCAGAAGATTTTCCTTCAGCAGTGTTACTCCATGTAGCTTCTGTTCCCTGATGGCAAGCCACAGGGGTACTCAGGTAGGTGTTCCAGCACCCAGCACAAAGATACCTGAGGGCTTGTTGTGCACCACGATTAAAAGGCACAGTTAAAACAGTACAGGTCAGTACAAAGTGGGCTAAAGCTACCAGGCTGTTTTTCTGAGAAATAGATGAGTTTTTCATTGTCCAAATTACAGGTGGGGAAATTCTTCTCATCTGTGCACCTCCGTGATGAATATATTCTGACTACGCCGATACAGTGCCTTCTCACATCAAACGCAGAGGTGTTTTAAGATTCCTTTACACTGTCTGACTGTAGCTCATGCCCCAAATAGTTTTGTAATACAGCTTTCCAGTGAAGAGCAAGATTTATTCTCCTTTACAGGAAAGATGTATCTGCAGTATATCTACTCTGTACCAGAACAGCAAGACCTCAGTTATTTGGTTTTATGTTCTGTTATTCCCCTGAGGTTCCTATACGTATGCACGTTGTGTGTGTGAGCATTTCTGCTGGCTTTCTGCAACTGATACTTGCAGAATGCAGCTTCTATTTCCTGACTAGCTTTTCATGTACGAGTGGGTAAGACTACATTGCCCTGGATGTGGGTGTGCAGGCTGCTGCATTCAGTGGCCAGCGCTGATGTCTTCGGAGAAAGCGAGAGGAGCCACGTGAGCTAGTTCCTCACCTGCAGTGAATGTGGGGCAAGCAACCTCAGCATCTGCCCTGCGTGCAAGCAGCTGCCATGGAATAACTGATGTTTTACAAAAGCCCACACACTCAGGGTACAGTAATTTGGCACAAACCCAAAAGGGCTGCGTCTTACCTGCTCCTGCCTCACAGAGCTGTGTGCTTAAAGCCCACTGCATCCATCACGCCTCTTGCAGCAGAGTTCAAGAACTCTGATCCCATCTCTCCATTTTCCTGAGTTGTGTGTAATTTACTGAGCATCTTTTCAGCAACTCTGCCATCTCTTGCTGCTGCTGCTGCTGCTCTGCCCACACCAGCCACTGCTGGGTTATTTGCTGTCTGGGTCAGTAGCCTGTGCTGGCTTACCCTACAGCTGGGCAGACCCTCCTTTCCCAGTGTGGAGAGGTGGGGTGCAGGATGGATCAGTGACCACCAGTGCTGCATACATGCACAGCTGGTAAATACAGTGTCCCAGGCTGTGGTCCCCTCTGGGAGGGCCAGGCAGTAGCCAAGTCAGGCAGTCATGGGCTAGCACAGGTCATGATGCAACTGCACTGCAGCAGCATTGCCGGCAGCTCTGCAAATAGCACCTCAAACCCCACCGAGCACGACTGGCTCTTGTGCTCCCAGCAGTGCTCTGAGAGCCAAGCAAGGACTTTCCTTCTGCAGCAGTTTCAGCATTCACACGTTCTTGGTAATATTCCTCAGATAGTGTTGCATTAAATTGAAGCTGGGGACTCATTTGATGGAAAACAAACAAGTCACATCTGCCTCAACCCCAAATAAAACCAACCTCACAAGCTTTTTCATGGTCTTTTACGGAAACACAATTATTTGCCCCAGTGTGGCCAACTGGTTTTAATGCTAGGAGAAGTGAGTCCTTATGTTACAGCACAAATTGTTTGCAAAATGTCTGATGTGCAAATAAAATGGATTAGAGAATTCTGTGTTCTCACCAGAGTAAATGAAACAGAAATAACTTTTTTCCTTCATGCTTACAGGTTCCAGGAGGAGTGCACTCGGGACACCATAGCTCCTGGGTGTTACAAAGACAACAATCGTCTGCCTAAGTTAACCAAGAGCGGTAGTGCGCCTGTGAAACAAGCTGTACCAGGACACAACACTGCGGTACAGGCAGTGAATTCAATACATGTCGTTGAAGTCTATGGGCATAAGGATAGTTACAACAAACCAAGCTGTCAGTTACCTGGATAGCTGGTGTCTGAGATACAATCGCTCCTCTGGACCAAAATGAAATTTGCATAGAAATACGTGCCTTAAAGACAACATAGAAAGTTAATTATTCATATGAATTTGAAAGTTTTCTATATTCTAAGATGGTTATTTAACAGAAATGCTTCAAGGTCTGATACGAATGAAAAAAAATGAATGTTGAGGCTGGCAGGCCGTAGCTATTCTCTATGGTGTGCTATGTGTTATGACCATGGCAGAAGCTTAATATCATTGTTCTGTACCTCTAGAGAGAAATGGTAGCCAGTTTGTATATTTGCCTCATACAAAGTCACTGATGATAATTACACATGCGTAAGATTCCAACCTTCTTTTAACTAGTGTTTTTTGTAAGCAGTTCAGAATGAAAAATCCCCCATATTTTTACACAGTAGTATGATAGAACTGCAATAAAATTTTGTTTTTAATTAAAAGCCCCCGTTGTTTTGTATCAGGAAGGCCTTTTTGTTTAATTCATCTGTTCCACATTTAGAAACCACGTGAGACTGGGTGCAGCAGAGGCACATCTCCAGATCCATCAGCCTGTCGGAGAGGGGAGAGCGTACGGAGGGATGTGCGACCTTGCTGTGGCACGCTTTGCCCTGCGAGGGAGCATACATACCATTGACACCTATACCTGGTGTACGTGCCACAGGGTGAGCGAGCAGCCCGTGTGGGGCTTGTGGCTGGGGAAGGCAGTGCAGCCTTCCTGGAGCAGCGTGGCTCAGCCAGTGGCTGCAGCATCCCTGGGAGAGCACTCTAAATAAAGGGGTGATGCAGTTTTTTGGAAACCTGCATTCCTTTCCTATTATTAATGTCTTCCCTGTGTGAGGAAACAAAGGGGTTTTTTTCTTGTTTCATCCATTTTGAATAGTCAAATTACTGATATGGCTCTTATTCTGCTGTTTATATGCACACACGTGTATCTTATAGTTACAGTATAGTTACTTCTCTTGAAGTTGAAGCCTTATATTCTCCTGTCATCAGCTAACGGGTATCATCACATTCCAGTCATGATGGAAATATGATCTTATAGCAAGCTCCAGTAATTGTTGTGTTGTATATACCACTTATTATGAATCGGTTATCCTCTGAAGACCTTTAGTTCTGAAGTTTAGGTTTGGAAATTCAAATTATTGTAGCTTGCTGTCAGGCCTAGAAATGCCCTGTTCCATCCTGGCCATACTTGGCAGAGATGAAAAACACATGCTTGAACTTCAGTGGAAGTTGCTGCAAAGGAGCTTTTTTTTGTTGTTGTTCCTGATAAGCTCAGTTCTTTTATACATTACAACAGGCTGCACCCCTGCAATGCACTTCTTAATGCATGCTGTGAAAAGGAGAATGGATGTACTTCTCAAGGCTCATTCCAATTAAGTTCTCAATTCATTAAATCAATACTAGTCAATGTTTATTAGGACATATCTGTGCTGTGAACCATTTTCCCTGCAGTTTTTTGGTATCCTGCCAGACCCAGCCAGCTTCTGTACCCGGGTGCATTTCTTGCATCCCACATGCAGCGTTTGCTTCTTCCTGGCCCCAGCTCCGTGGCCCATCCTGTCAGCTGCAGGCACCGCCAGCCCAGCTGCAGCCACGCCAGGCAGCTCCTGGGGTTGCTGGCAATGTTTGAGGGAATGCCAAGGGGTCAGAAAGTTTTTGAGAAGATGCGTTATAAAGTCTTGGTGCCAGGCAGTCCCTGAGAGGGACGCCTCCCAGCTGGAGGCCCTAGCAGAGTGCCCTCAAGCGGAAAATGAGATGCAAGGGTGTGACATCTCTGCACAAAGCTGTGCACTCCAGCCCTCGCACCAGCAGCTCTTCCTCCCTGCTGGTGTGGGGCTTTCTGACAGCACAGCTGGCTGGGCTCCAGCCGCCAGAGGAAAGCACTCCCGGGTCCTCTTTGAGAGCAAAGACTTGAATAGCATCAGTGGTGAAAGTCCACAGGTGGGCAAAAATAAAGCCAAAATGTGCGAAAGGAGCAGAGAGAGGAACAAAGGCTGAGAGAACCAGCCGACCATCTGAGATGCTCCTATACATATGGCTGATATGTTAGAATTAAATGCGAAGAAGTTAAAGACTTTCCACACGAAAGGTACAACTCGTGCTCAAGGGACAAATGATGAGACTAGAATCTTGGCATGGTAAGTCACAGATTGTTCCAGGTCAGACCCGTGAGAAGAAAGGTCTATACATTCTCTGAAGTTCAGCATGAGGTGAAATGCTGGTTAATTCGTGTCTGTGGTTGGAGAACAAAGGGCGAAGGAGAACAAAGGGCGAAGGAGCGTGGAGCGTGGGCTGCTGGGCATTCAGCACCTGCAGCTGGGAGGAGAAGCTGGCAGAAGTTTACGTGGGGAAATAACAGGACCACCTTTAATATTGGGTAATTTTGTCTAATTCTTTGCTGCAAAAGTGTACAACTATCAGGAGTTCAAACATATGTCTTGGTGACTGCTTTATTTCCGAAGGTGGTGGGGAGTGGGGTGGCAGTTGCCTCTGACTATAGCAGGAAAAAGCTTTAAAAATCAAAAGTCACATTTGGGTGAATGTGAAAATAGGTGACATCACATTTTTAAGAAACGGAGGAAGAGCAGAAGAATAAGGAGAATGGACTTCAAAGAGGCACATTTTGACATACCAAAATAACAAAGGATCTCTGCGGAAACAATCTGATAGATGGGGTGCAGGTGAGCTGGCAGTCACTAGCAGAGACTGTTTAAAGGCTGCCAGACAAACCTAATGCAGAGGACAGCAAAAATCTGATACAGCTTCCTCAGGAACTCTGAGGACATGAAAGTCAGAGCAGAAAAACTCAAAAAATGAAATGTGGCAGATGACTGAGGAGCAGGACAAAAAGAGGTGAGTGGAGCTGTTCAGAAAGATAAGAGGTAACGTACGTTACAGCAAGCAAGGGAAATGAAAGAAGAGAAAAACACAGTGGAAGAAACAGAGAGTAAAAGTGCAAGTAAGGTATTTCTTGGGAAAAGCAAAAATGGACCCAGAGATGAGAACCACTTAATGTCTACTTTGGATCAGGCATCACTGAAAAGTTCACTGGTTAATGCAATGAATTTTAACATGGGACTAGGATTGCAGCCTAGAATAAAGCAAGCAAAAGATCACTAATATTAAGATAAATTTGATTCCATGATGAAATTCAGCCTAAAGCACTAAGGCATTGGCTAAGCAATACTTGAACCATCATTGACACAGCTTTAGGAAACTGACAAGGGAGGTCTTAGAGGATGGGAAAGCGCTAATGTAACTTTCATAAGGGGAGAGTAGAAAACCTCAAGAAGTACCAGGATGAAGGGCCGCCTCTGATACGCAGAAAGGGTGTAGGACAGATGATTAAACATTGAATTTGCAAAGGCGGCACATCTCAACCTAGGATTAAACAGAGCTGTAGGCCCGGGAGGGAACAGTTCTGTTCTACAGTAATATCCTGCCTGCCTTGTTCAGAGCAGGTCAGGCGCACGTGTGAAGGGTGGCCCAGGTATGCTTGAACCTGCCCTCTGCAGCCCTTTTGAATTTCCTTCTTCTTCCACATCTCTGCTATTGTGTTAATTGGATTTCATGATTTAGCTCCCTGGCATTGTAATTTTATCATGTGACTTTAAAATGTGATAATATGATTTCTAGTCACTGAGTGAAATAAATTCATTTGTTGGGATGTCTGGGTCAACACACTGTGTGAGAAGGGAGCCCAGTTGCCCTGTTCTACAGATGAGGCCAATCTGAGAGATGTTTGATGGGCGAAAGTAAAACCTTGAGATGACAAGGACATTGATGGCCACGGGAAGCAACAGAGAAGGTAGGTAAATTTACTGTCTCTGTGCCAGAGCATTGGATTACTATCATTTATTTAGGCATCTAACACAAAAGGCAGCAAAATTACAAGATAAGGAAAAAACACCCATACTGTTTTTACAAGATTTGTGGCTTGGTTCCCTCTGGGACTGTGCTTAGTTTATGACGGCTGCACCCCCTGGAGTTAGCTTTATTGCTCATGTAAACATTATTTATTGTCAGAAGGAAAATAAGTGCTGTGCAGGAAGGAGATGAAAGCAGCTGAGAATCTAAAATAGACATTTTAAAACTGGTATTTATTAAGTTAACCCTTAAATGTTTGCCAGCCCGTGGTTTCAAATGGATTCAGGCTCCCATTTCTGCTACAGATGACTTGCATTTCTTTGTGTATTTTATGAAACTGATGGCTTGCACTTAAAGAACAAGTTAAAATGCCACAAACTACGTAAACAAGCACAAGACGGTCTCCTCCCTGCATGGATGCTTATAATTTAATCCATGTATGTTACAGTATGACAGGATAATTCTTCACAGATTTAAAAACTGGCAACAGTGTTTATCAGAGCAACTGCTTATTTGCACTCCCTCATCCTGTATTTTAAAACTTTTCCTAGAGCAGGCAACTCTGCTGAGGCTGTTGCACTAGCCTGTTGTTACGCTTTGACTGCTTGCAGAAAGCCACAAGACCGTTCTTAAGATCTTATGCTAAATACCAAACAGAATCGTTTTAAAGCCAGCTGACGTACTATTTGCTGTAGGA
Source organism: Ibycter americanus (assembly GCA_035590275.1). Taxonomy (NCBI): domain Eukaryota; kingdom Metazoa; phylum Chordata; class Aves; order Falconiformes; family Falconidae; genus Ibycter; species Ibycter americanus. Next base: position 5,555,160 of record JAVJGI010000050.1, on the reverse strand, counting down.
AGGTATCTGATCCTTACTTCCTTTTAAATGAAAAATCATTCTTTGAAACAAAGGAAAGAATACGTTTGCGTGCTGGAAACCTGGAGTGCTGGATGCTGGAGCCCACAGCACCCCAAACAGGCAGCAGTAAGTCCTTACAGAAATATCTCCTGTGGGGACACCTACTTGTCTTTGTGGGATATCACAGAATGTAGTGTTGCCAGATCCTGTGATTTTTGTCGCAAGTCTCATGACATTTCTTATTTTCTTAAGCCACAAATGGTAGAGTTGGATGAATATGTAAAAATCACAGCTTCTATTTTAAAAAAAGTAAGTGTCTCTCACTTGTATTTGGAGGGAGAAGTTTCAGTCCTAAAGTGTCAAACAACAGAAAAAAACACACGAGTCTCTGAAGTTTCTTTGATGGTAATGACATGATTTGCGGGGGCCTGACCTATTGTTCACAAGTACGTGAAGCTGTCAAATGTACGACCTTGACACATCTTCTGTGGTTGAAAGAAGGGGAAAGACTACCTTTTGATCTGGATGGAGCAATGGAGCTTGGGATGGACACCAGAGTAGCTACCATAGAGTTAACATTGCTTTCATGGAGCCTTCCACATGGATTTTTGGCCGTGCAGGCTTTCTCCTGGACACCTGCTCCTTGGGTATTATCCTGGCAGCCCCTAAAGATGCTGTTTTCCTCAGCATGCTCTGCTGCTACCATTGTTCACAGTTTCCATGGGAAACCCTGAACCTGAAAAGGGGCAGGACCGTGAAAATGATGGAACGTGAACAACCTGCAGGAAGTGGCGGATACCACTGGTCTGAAGCGGCACGGCACGGGAAAGCAGGAGCCCTCTGGTTGCACCAGACGCTGGCTGTGGGAACAGGATATAAATGACTGTTGGTTTGGGGTGGAGAGGAGGCAGATATCTCTAACAATTTTCCTTCCAAAACATCCCAGTTATCAGCAATGTCTTGGAAGCAAAGTAACTAAATGAATCTGCTACAATTTATTGTCAGATGTAAATGGCTTTTGCAACTATTTTTAAATTTTTTTTAACAATGTCACACAGCGCAACTTTTTAATAACTTTAATTAAATAGTAGATGTAATTGAATCTTCTGCTTGCAAGGACCAAGAAGAAAACTTGGCAACATGCCAGCTCATAGCTTTTGAGGTGACTTACAGTTGCATCTTTTCATAACTGTTAGTTCAGCAAGAAGCTGTTAAACTGTGATACATATTTTATTTTGTTTAGGGATTTCTTAAGTGTTCTGTGGAAGTTTCAGGAAAGATCCACATAAATGCTACCCGATAACATCTAATACAGTTTACAGGTTATCTGCAGAATTTATACTATATTTGAATACCATAGTGCAGTAGCTCCTGTGCCCATAAAAAACACGTGAGGAAAGAGGAGAAAGGAATGTCAGAACAAGCACCTTGCAGGTGGAGGACCTCCAGCCAGAGCTGAGCCTGCACGCTCCTCTGGCTTGCTTCAGAAAGGTGGCTACACTTGACTGCCTCTATAGGACTGTTTCATCTTCAGCACATTTAATAACTGTTGAGAATTTTAAGAACCTTTTTTGGTTTGGAAGTAGGGTAGGGTAACTCATGGATGAGCAAAAGTCCAGAAAAGCTAGTGATTTATGTTCAAAATATCCTTGGGACTTGTTTCACCTCCTCTCGGGCTCATTCCCCCACAAGAAAGAGCTTGACAAGTCAGACCACAGGCAAAAGCCGGGTACCAACCTCCAGCAGGGGTAAAGGGAGGTTCCTCTGTGACATTTCCACAGCCTCTTGCTGTGGGGTGGAGCAGTACCTTTCAGATTTAAGGTGGTATTTTGAGTTCAGCCTTGTAATACATGACTAGGTAAAATCTGATCAAATCCCATCTCTTCAATAACATGAGCAGGTGATCTTTTCCAATTATTTTTTAAGAACTAGTATGAAGAGAGAGATGATTGACAGAGCCAGTCTGGAAAGGTTCTTGTAGAATTACTCCATAAGCAATACCCACTTCTATTGTCACTGTACCCAGAACGTGTCAGCTGTGAGAACGCTGTCTGGTCCCCAGCACCCTGCACATCAAGATGTTTCAAAAGCCAGTCTCCATTCCTGGTAGCTAACACCAGTGCAATGATGGGAACGTGAAACTCCCCTGGCACAGCAGCAAGTGAGGCAGTGAAAGTTCATCTGGTGTAAGGCAGAGCAGAAGCAGCTTGTTCCCCGGATCCCTGATGCTATACTTAAGCATGGCATGTATGTGTTCAGAGTGCTCGTGTGTTTCAAGGTCAAGGTCACATGGAAATGCTCACAGTAGTGTTTCCCACAGAAGGTATGTTGCATCTATGAGCCGGAGTCTGCAGTGGCTTCTAATCCTTGCCCAGACACTGGCCCTTAATTCCTAAGGCCTGTGGGCTGCATGCTGGCAGCACACCATCCTTTTTGTCCTTCCTGGCCTGTGACAGTCAGGTGAGGCACTGAGCTGGCAGGGTGATGGCTTCCATGTGAGGGCACTGTACACAAAGTGGCTTTGTTCTCTCCCTGGAGTTCTGTGGAATGTCAGTTTGCCAAATCTGTCAGCGGTTTATTTACACACTTACTTTAAGGGGAGGATGCTCAAATGGCTTTATTTGCTTCTTGCCTTCAAAGAATGTCAATGTTTTGGGTTTTTTTAGAAAAAAAAATTAGTTTTGTAATTCGATTTGTATTTTACAAGGGATCAGGTATTGAGCTAACTGTGGTTTTGAACATGTACGTGAAGCTGGCTGTTCATTATCCCATGTACAACATAACAGCTAACACAATAACTTCCACAATATTTAGCAAGCTGATTTATGATCAGTATACAAGGCCTTATTCTATATGTTGACTTTTCCATTGTGCCAGGAACTCATACTCAATTTTTCCATTATCGGCATCATCTTCTTGTTTTACTAATGCCATCAAAATTTCCAAGGATTGGGTGTCATACAGCATAATTGGTGTGTGTGTAATTCACTCATGTAAGTAATACAAGAGGTTAAAACTGACCAGAGATTTCCAGACCTGCGGGTGCTCCGGGCTATGATCTCACCCAACTCAGTTCTGTTCACATCTAATAGTTTGGCTTAGCTGGTCAGAAGTGAAGAGCTGAGTACTTGGGGCACAGCTTCTGCCTTTGTGTTTAGAGTCAGTGAATGGTTTTTCTTCATCTCCAAACCAACGAAGAAATAAAAGGTGATTATACCAATAATAATATTACTAGACAAATAAGACTGGAAAATTACCCATTTTATATGCAAAGCAATCCTAGAAATTATTAGCACCAAAAAAAAAAAGAAAAAAATATCCCATAACTTTGAGTAAACAAACATCTTGGTTCTCAGAGCTGATTACACATTCAAAGTGGGGCTGGCTGCCGGGGCAGAGGAGCAGCCCCGCGTTTGCACTGCTGGGGGCTGCGCTTGCAGCTGTGACCCTCGCCGCGCCGCGCAGCCGGACACGCTCCCTCCCAGTTTACTTTCACTTCTCCAGTGACCTCTGCTCATCCAGGCAAGGAGGACAGCACTCCGGCTGCCCTGCCGCTGTACGTGTACAGCACAAACCTGTGAAACCTATGGATGATGCTCTACAAGACATGTAAGTGCCTATTTTTAATGAGGGACTTGGGCGAAATGACCGGTCTGAAAAGTCCGAATCTGCAGGAACAAAAGTGCAGAGCCAGGAGGGGCAGCGGCTCGGACGGGAGTGGCCAGCCGGTTGCTGCCTTGCCATTTTTTTTTTCCTTCTTAGAGTCTGTTTTTATAAACGATTAGCTAAAACTTGCTGAAGGGAACTAAATGTGTAATCTGAGCTTTTAAGAAATATTTCATTGTATTTACTTAAACACAAAGAAGGACTTTGTTAAAGAAACTGCCTGCACTATCTGGATTTAATTTGTTCCTAAAGAGATCCAGTCCTCTTCAGCTGTGGGAAAATAAGAAACCATATTGTGATTTAACAATTAACTGATAAAACAAGAAAATGCTACATGCCCATTCTGCCAGGACAAGGGTAATACTTAGTAAATCAAATAATTCACTCAAATAAACACATCAGTCGGTTTTCAGGGGGGAAACAGCAATGGCTTTTGCAATTAGCTAACCAGAAAATACATCTGCCCTTTAGACACAGGGAAATAAAACACTGTTGGGCAGGTCACTTAGCTTAGCGACTAAACCAGGAGACAGAAATCTGAAATGAATCATAGAGTTTCAGAAGGGAGCTGGGCTGTGTTCACGTGGCATACCTGCCGTCAGCAGGAAGCGAGGGCTTCGCACAGTGCCGCTTGGCCCGTCAGCAGGGTGAAAATCAGCATTGCTCGCCTCAAAGACCATAAGGGTTTCTCAGTGCCATTTGCATATGGCTCATCGCTGTGGTCAGTACCAAGCGTATGTCCTCCCTATCCGGCTGTGCTCTTTGAATGTCACGGATCGTACTGTGGGAGGGGATTTGGTGGCCCAGCTCTGGCCAAGTGTGTGCCTCCCCAGGGATGTGCCCCCTGCATGCAGATGGCTGTCCCTTTCTGCTGCCTCAGCCGTGGCCAGGTGACTCCCTGAGGACCCGTTCCAAGGCAAACCTAACAGCGATATGGCTGCAGAAGTCTTGCGTGTCATGGGCATGAGGAGGTGATATATTTAACCCTTGATTCTTGTATCATTATCTGAGTCTATACGACAAAAATATCTCCAGGCAATGTGTCACTGTATGCTGCAGCACTCGTGAATGATTGCTATTTACTTCCATTTCACTCACAGTGCTTGGAAACACTGTCTGCTAAAAAAACACTTAAGATTTATATTAGAGATTTCAGTCCATGTCACATTAAGATGACTAGGTTTTCGGTTTTGTGGTTTAGATTCTGGTAGCAATTCCACGGAAACTCTTTAGCAGAGCACAAAATGCAGTGAAGTCACAATGGTATAAAATGGTCATAAAAAGAAATCCTCAGCATGCCATACTGCTTCTTAGTACTAGGCAACACCTCCTGCTGTGATATTTTAATATATAGATATGAAATAGTCTTTAAAAACTGTGACGGAAGGAGTTATAAAATGATAGTCTCCTTTCCATAAGGTGCCTGTTTCTGTTACTACAATACATTGCCAAAAATCACTCTGATACAGGCATGATCAAGGGCTCCATGTGCAATAATAATAATCTTAAAATCTCTTTTCATGCTGTTCAGAAGATCTGGATTCCTGAGGGTAAATGGAATAAACTCAGGATGTTTATACTCTATTCATCTTCCCAAGGACATGCACCATAAATGTCACAGCACTTGACAATACTAAAAATATTCCAGTGAGGTTTTTTTCCCATGTTCTTACCCTTTCTAGAGATAAATAATCTGCTTTCATTTGTAGTACGGGGTTATAGACCAACATTTTCAAGACTAAATGTGGGGATGCAGGTATCTCATTTGTTAATGGCGGTGGCTATAATTGCGTGAGTTACAGCAGTTCTGGCTGTGCTCACCAGGAACCTCTCCATGATGAGCTCCTCGGAGTCGTGGCAAGAACAGCGCTGGGGTGGGACACTGCTGTCTTTGGAGAGCTGTGCCAGGCTAGAAACTCCCCCCTGGCAGGGAAGGCCAGACACTGAAAACAAAGGCGAGAGTATCAGAAAAAGAAATTATCTGGAAGAAAGCTTCAGGTCTGTGGGGCTAACCCTGCTAGCTGAAATGCTGCCCCAGGCCATGCTAGAAAGGCGCCCGGTGCGCCCCAGGCACCACCCGTGGGGTTGTGCTGGGTACAACACTTCCTCCCTGAGACCACGAAGTGGCAGCACTCGCAAACTTCCAGCAAATTCTCTTTTTTCATTTTTTCTAAGAGCCTGGGTAGTTGGAGCTGTCTCTCACGAGAAGGCGTACAACATGTATGTACCCAAGCGCAAAGCCAAGTCCTCACTAAATCCTTTCTTACCTCCCATTTGGCAACTCGTGCCTATCCTGTAGGCTTCAGAAGCCCCAGCCCATCACTCGGGGCATGCTGGCTTCAGCTTCAGTGCTGCAAGTTTCCAAGACACCACTCAAAGCGAGGGGCTGTACGTTTTACTCTCTTGTTTATCCAGTCCCAGTACACTGGTATAGATTTTCCACGTGCTTGGTTTAAGACGGCTCGGAGGCAAACCTTTCAGGATTGCGTGGACTAGCGGTCATCCCCGCAATGGTTGTGTTTCCAGGGTAAGGGAGCCTCTTGGTGCTTGGGGGCTTGCTGCTTAACAGAAGCAAACTGTTCTACCAAGAGGTGTCTGTGCAAGGGCAGTTGCGTGGTTGAAGCATTTTATGTCCCAATCTGGATTCAGCTTTGCCTACTGTAATTTTAATCCCTCCAGAAGATCTCTGTCCCTCTTCAACATAAGCACTTTCTTTATGGTTTCAACACGAGTTGTAATTACTAATCACCCTGTGTCTTTGCCATACTAGAAATCTGCCTTTTCCAATACATTAAAAAGATACCAGATTTTGCAGCGGAAGAAAAAGTATCTGTAGCAATAAATAATATATCCCATCCTTTACCACAATTTGCAAAGCTAAGGTTCAGCTTCACTCCTCGGAAGGCATACTGTCCTCCTTACTTTGCTGGGTAATTAAATGCTGATTGAATTTTGTGCAAACGGGAGTTTTTAAGATGTGCAGATTTCCTTGTACGTCTTCCCTCGCGAAGTTAATATATCCCAATTAGTTAGATGCTTCACTGCAAGCTTTTCTCTGATTAAGAGACATTGTCGCCGCTCCAACTACCTGTTAAATGTGCGTTACACGTCGTAGCTGCATTTAAACAAACGTGTACAGTGCTGCGGCACAAGAAAAAGCATGAACTGCACACGGACGTTATGAAGCTGCAGACGTCGCACTGTGAGCAGTGAAAGCACCTGTGGAGAAGCGCACGGCGGCATCAGCCCTCCCCGCCCCGGCAGGCTGCGGCTCTGGGACCCAGCCGAGGGCC
>JAVJGI010000050.1:5537787-5548101 GCA_035590275.1 Ibycter americanus | reverse complement strand
CGGGGGGTGCCCAGCCCTGCCCGGGGGGTGCCCAGCCGTGCCGGGGGGCTGCCCCATGCTGCGGGAGCCAGCCGGAGGAGGGAGGCACAGAGGGCTGGCGCCGGGCGCTGGCAGGCGGTACCCGCAGGCGGTACCCGCAGGTGTCCTCAGCCCCAGCCGGGATGCAGAGAAGCCGGCTGTGCCAAGCGGCGCGTTGCGGGTGCTTCATCTGCCAGGTGCGTTAATGCCCAGAGAGTCACTCATGGGCAGGAGGAATGGCCCTGCGTCAGATTGTAGGGGTGGTTTCAGATTAGCACATGTAGTAACAATAGTTTGTATTTATTACGATGCAGATGTCTGGCATTCAGAAGACTCTGCCTCTCCTCGCTTGGGGGAACAGGTGTGATGTTACTGATGCGCTTAGTGCTTAACTGGAGCAGAGGTGCTGCCGCAGCTATTTAGAGTTGCATTAAAATGACTATGCGCCTATAGCCTTCAATCAACATAAACCCAGATTCAACTATAGAAATGATTTACCTTTGGAGGGGTTAATATTTTATGTCAAAATTGGGTATTTTTCTGAAATGCGTTGTTTTGCACAATTTTGCATGTGCTGATTATGTTTGTTGGTTTGCTTGAGCTGAGTACTAACTTCTCATGTGTTGCTTTTATTTCTAGAAACCACAGATTCCACAGAGATAGACACTGACAAGGAGAAATATATGCTAAATGACAGGGGTAAATAAATGCATACAGTGTCACCGGATGGAATGGCTTTTCAGATTATGATGCAATTTATTTTATCATGTAATTTGCTTTTCACATAACAAATAGTTTGTTTTACGATGTCTTTACTGTCACAAGTTAAGTGGAATTAATGGAGGAAAACATACTGAGCTGCTGTTGAGGAAACCAGTGCTAGCCAAATCAAGACACTGTAGAGTTTAATCAATATTTACAGTGGTATTTTTACTCAGTTACAGCTAAACTCTGTTTCCTATGATTTCTTCAATGATTGAATAGTAAGGTCTGTTCAGCTGCTGCTGGTGTCATTGCGCATATAATTTTCAAAATTTTTAAGTTTTTTAAGCTTTCAATTTAAGTACAAATCATTTGAAAACAAAGACAGGAAGGAAGATAAGCAAGGGTGAACTTAAATGTATTTCAGATTAATATATTTTAAAATATATTTTCCTTAGGAAAACATGCTAATTTTTTCCCTTTCTTCTGTTCAATGCCCAGATTACAGAGGCAAATATTTTGTTCACTGAAAGATATTTTGAAAAGGAATTGAAATCTGAAAGAAAGCTGAAGAATTTTCAAAATTGATAATGAACTATCTTAACATTTAAGTTTAACCAACATTTTATTTAGTAATTTGGGTACAGTTACGAGAGAATAAAAGCACCTGTTATGATCTATGCCTTTTGGCCAGTTTACCCGGAGAGACAACTGAAACGAGAGGCAGAAACACAGTTTAACTCAATGTCTATTTTTGCCCACGTTGTTGTTACTTTGAATATTGAACCAAACTGCTATTCAGGTTTTTCACATCGCTATTGCTGACTGCAACATAACAGTACAGGAAGAACAGAAGGTGCCTGGAAATAAGAAAATTAAATCATTTCTATTCTTACTCATGCTGGTGAAAGAGCTGGCCTCAGATGGGAGATTGCCCGGCTGCTAGTCACCCTCGTTGGGAGACTGCATCCAAAGGAGCAACCGAGTCCTCACTCCTTCGCTGTTTCTCCAGTGCCCTTCTCTGCATGGGCAGCTCCTCTGATCTGTTAATCTGCAGTACATTTGTTCTTAAAGTGACAGGTGCAGTTTAGTGGTAGCTATATTCCTAGCGAAGTAGTAAATATAAATAGAATATTAGATAATAAAGAAGCAGATATAAATCTTTATGAGGTTTTGTCTGTGGCTAAGTATGAATTAGATAGGTTTTACTGAACATCAGTACTGAATGTCAGTGTTACACTGCATGTAATTCCTAGGCAGGCACATGAAGGAAATCTTTCCAGTGGGGAATTTGTCTTAGGTGAGCCTGTGGCTCTGCTTCTCAGCTTCCAGCAGAACTGTAAAGAAGAATATTTGCTCTTGTCATGGAAGTGGAATTTGTGGGACATCTGTGGGGAAAAAACAAAACCCTAAAAATCTGTTTCTAAGGGACTGCAGTCTCATATGAAGCAGTCTCTTACCCACAGGCAGTGCATGGCCCAGTGGGGGCTGTTTATAGAGTAAAATGCAACACTGGGTGGTGAGGTCCCAGTAGTCTGGTTAGTATTTTGTCGTAGTGTTTAAAGGGATTTTTTGCACAAAGTTTTAAAGTGAGAAAACATCTGAGGAAGCTTGCACTTAAATTTCACAGGATATATAGCTAGATGAACAGTGAATGGTGTCAAAGCAACTGTAGTAAAAATTAATTACAGTATAGTAAATGTGCTTCATAGTACGTTAGCTACAGAACATACATAATTGTGAATGTGTTAGTTTCATTTGAATACACTTAATTATGCATATTAATAGCAACTGATGATTTATGAACTGAGCTAAACTTCCACTGCTGTGTTCTGTCTTAATGGTTTTCTTTTTATGTTTTCTTTAGGTCCAGTGTTTTTCCTCGCTTGTTTTAGTGTTGCTGCAGGATTTGCGTTATTTTGGTATTGCTGTAACTCAGGTAATCTACTCCGGTGTTTTTTCTCTTGGTTGCCTTACTTTAGCACGGGACGGGAAAGCAGACTGCCTCTTGATCTAACACGGCTTACTTAATAGAGCAGGTCAAGGTGTCATCATTCATTAATGAGGTTAGGATACAAGTTGCACTTCAGACATGCTGAGATATAAATAATGGATAGTTTGCATACAGAGGATGCCACAAGTAGGGGCTTTTTTTAAAGGCAGTAGTCATGTGAGCTCCTGTTGCTATAGAAATGGGTCATGATTCCAAGCAGTCACAAGACAGGCCCAAACCTCCTGGCTTCCCCATCCTTTGGGAGCTGGTTGAAGCATGACCAGTGCCAGGGCCAGGGGATGCTGGCTTGATTTGCTGAGCCCAAGCAGCTGCAGCCATTGCCCCTGTTGCTGGCTCTGGGTGTTAGCTCTCCCTGTTGGCTGGAAGTTGCCTGCTTCACCGAAGCCAGCAGAGCAGAGCTCCTGCTCCTCTTCACAATCCCACCTTCTGCTCACCCAATGTTGCTGTGAGAGTGACAGCTCTTAGCAGAAAATGCGTTGATGCATCCACATGGATCAACTTCAGCAAAGCAGTGAGTCAGCGCTAGTGGGAGAGATCCAAGGGGAAGAGAGTGGCTGATTCAGAGGTGTCACTTTCTCTGGTCTTCTCATGGGGCTGTGGGAAGTGCCAGTCTTCATGTGGGGTTCAGAATCCAATTTCCATTTTGGTTTAGTGCCTTCTGCTCCTCATAACCCAGCCACAGCAGGTACAGTTGGACATTATTCTTTCCTGGTTTTTTTCCCAGAGCTGCAGGCTATAGTAGCACCAGTTCATGGACATCTCGGGTGATGGAAGTCTGGGCTGTGTTACCTTTCATAGTCTCACAGCTGGACTGTCCATGGAGTCAGGGTTTAAGGCTAAAGGGGACTATTAGAGCTTTGAGGCTGACCCATGTGTTTCCTTAGCTGCCATCACTTCCCTTCATGAAATTCAGTCACCAGTGTTTAATAGAAGCATTTTCAGAAAAGCATTCAGGGACTGTTAGCAAAAAACCAGAGAATCCATCACTTCCCTGGATCCCAGTTAGTTGTCCATAGTGTTACAGGTGTGTGTCGTCATCTCAGTTTGAACTCCTTTCAGCCTCAGCCTGTTGTTTTTGTTAGGCGTTTCTCTACCAGATTGCAGAGCCCCTTAGCCCCTTGTTTCTGTGCCAGCTGACATTTTACATTTTCTCCCCGTGGAGGTCCCTGTACCTCAAGTCAGCTCTTCATCTTTATTTTTGCTAAATTACCAACTAATCTCTTCAAGTCTTTTGTTCCAAGGCTCTTTTTTCCAGTTTTTGAGGCTATTCCCTGTACCTGTGCAGTATCTCAATGCCCCATGTGTAACAGGGCCGCCAGACCTGGATGTGATGTTCCAGGCTTGCACCATCTGGTGCTGTGCTCAGGTGTAAGGCTGCCCCCTGACCTAACTCAGTGATCTTCATGTGTCTGGACTTGCAGCCATGAATCTGAACAGGTTCGTCGTTCTCCTGTCTTGGCAGTTACGTATACAATATTGAAGGAAATGGGCTTTCCTCTAAAGTAATTTTTTTAATTGAGTTTTATTTTTTGTAGCTGCTGCTTACTAGCTAGAATGAAACTTAACTGTGTTCACTGTCTCTTTTTCCTCCCATCTTCATTCTGCTTTAGATACGAAAGTCGTAGGAAGAGCCAGGAGAATCTTGGGCTTTTCTCCCATTATCATAGGAAGACACGTTAGAAATATTTGTATGTTGTATTTGGAAGACATATCAAGAAACTAAGGAAAAGCTGCCTCTTCGCTTGCCTGTACAGTATACCTGCCAGGGGAAGACAACGGTGCATGAAAATTACTGTACTATACTCTCATACCAAAGATTTTATTAACTAGATTCATCAATAATTGTGTTGCTTCAACATGTATTCAGAATTTCAGCTATATATGTCCTTCCTTATGGGAACGGACCATTTATTTTTGTAAATGCTTATTTTAAAATATTTATCATTTGGATAAAAAATATTTTTAATACAAACTTTAAAATTATATCCTAAGTGATCATGGGTCTTAAGCCATGTTTGCATATGTATTTTATACTGGAATGAAGGATCACAACTGTTTAAAGAATGCTAGCCTGTCTTTTGTGATAATTAATTTAAGAAAAGCACTTAAAAAACCACATGCTCTCAAAGCCTTACTAAGAAATGGATTTCCATCTCAGGATTGTCTGTTTTGTCTAGATCCTTTATACCTACTGCCAGAGCTCAGGTGGGCACTGGCACCTAGGAAGTTTATCAGTGCCAGTTACCTTTGTGTATCCCTAGTACTTGCTGCGTTTTCTAATTCTCCTGTTGGTGCCTCACACCCCCCTGCCTTGTTCGTGTTCACACTCAGCTGTTGGCCATGGTTTGAATGTGCGGGAGCTGGTGCGGACTGGTTCCCAGCCTGCGGAGGGTCCCAGGGGCTGGGATGTCTGATCTGCACTTCGAACTACCCAGAACATTTTTCAGATTTATTTAGCTTTTACTTTTTCAGTGAAATGTTTTGCGTTATGTATATCTAAGAAACTGAAGTAATCTGAGATACTTTGCAGGGACTTAAGTTCTGTGACATGGGGCTTTTTTATGGCCAGAAATAAGTATACTTACCTGAAGAGCCTGAGGTTGTTCATAATGTCATCTGATGATGATACATTGAAAATGTGATATATTTGTGAGATATGATACATCTGTGAGTTGAAACCTGAAAAATTTGCAGAAACCATTGTAGGACTAAAATTCTCGAAGGAGATGCAGGGAGACAAGGCTGCAAGTGAAGCAGCCTGGGGTTGCTTCTCTTGCTCCTGCCTAGCCATGTACATGTGGCTTTCCTCCTGCAGAAGGGAGAAGCCAGTAGTTCTGAACTGGCTGTGAGAAATTACATTTTTAGTGGATAGTTCTTCAATTACGTGCTCAAGAGCGTAAGGAGCTTGAGGAGACTGTGTCCCTGTACTCGGTGAGAAAGACGCTTTGTGGCTCTTCATTCACTGACTGACTGAAGAGATTTCCAGATCAAATCAAATGTCATCTGAATAAAAGTTGCAGCTACATCACAAATTACCATGCACTGGATGATCCCATGTGAAATTTTCAGTCATTTGGAGTGGTTTTTCTCAAAACAGTCAGACTGAAAATTGTCCGCCAGCTTTAAACTTTACTCATGCTATAAAAATGTCATCTTCTCCAGGGCAAATAATTGGGTAATAATTGTATTTCTTTCTGAGACAACACTCACCTGATAGTCCAGAGGAGGAACTGGGTACAGGGCCAAATTTTCAAATAAAAGACCCAAAGAGTATGTGCAGGAAATGTCTTGAGAGGTGAAAAAGGGCTCAGAGGACCCTGATTTTTCTCTTCTGATAAAACATTTTTACCTATGGCATTGAAGTGCAGCTGGGACACGCGCCAGCCCCACGCAGAGGTAGCCACAGTCTTCGTTAGGTTAAATCTCAAGGACAGACGGTGCATCTTTGTGGCCGTTGCTGGTGTGAGTGCGGCTCATCTGGATAAAACCAAGTGAAATCAGATGGGTTACAGGGGTAACACTACAGCCAAGACTGTAAGTCAGGACAAGCTGTTTGGTTAAGTATTTATTCTGACTCTGGGAAGCCAAGTTCCCAGTTGCTGGGTTTACACTGCGGACGGTGCCTCCACCAGCCGTGTTAGAGCTGGCTTGGCTATTTTTACACAGCTGCAGCCGCTCCTGTGACTGCAGAGCTGGCGTTCCTAACAGCTCCCCCGGTGTAACTGTGCAGCACTTGACGGAAGAGTTTTCTGCACAGACAGGCAGACATTCCTCAAAATCAGCTGTGGGCCAAGGGGTATTACAAGCACTTAATAGCCTGATTGCTGCCGTGTAAAACGTAAGACAAATGCCATGCCAATAAAATAATACCCAGCAGTGCGGTTTATTCAGGCTTCTTTTCCTCTGCCTCCGCCCCGCCAGCTCTTGCATCTCGTCGATCTGATCTCCACAGGGACTCTTAATTAGGGAGAAAATGGTGACGGAGCTGAGCGCATTTCCCACAGAACTGCCTAACCTCCAGGCTCTGCTGCCCTTGTTACAGGGCGGTCTGCTGTTGTGCTGCCTTCCATCTTGGGAAGGGCTTTAATTATATTCTGTTGTTTTCTCTCTGCCTTGCCTTGTGTTTAAGGTGACAACAGGCTGGGTTTTTTCTCCAGCAAACCAGCTCTAATTTGTAACATTTGAAATATTCCTTTCTGCACTGCTGCTTACCTCTTAGAGCAGCCCCCTTTTAAAGGACTAGGAAAAATACCTCTGAAATCTGAAGGGGTTTTAAATCTTTGCCTCAAAGCCAACCTTGAAACTTCATTAGAGGAACCGTATTCCATTTTACACAAAAAACCATTATTCATGGTAATTGCAACAGTCGCATCTCATTTTAAAGCAGAAGCCGAGACCTTACCAGTGCCAGGCAGATTCTTTTTGTTCAGATTTTCTGCCATGTTACCCTTTAAGTAACAGGTTGCAAATTGTTGTGGGCTGTTACTGAAACCTACAGAAGTTACTGGTGCCTTATTTAATCTGAAGGTGAGAATCTGCTGTACTTACTGGTTCAAGGATGCCGTGCAGTGCCAGGAGCCCTCTTGGGTCAATAAAACTGCCCCAGGAGCACACTGGCGGTGCAGTAGGATGTGGTCCTCCCAGTTCCTTAAACCAAGTGGCTTGCTTGAGCTTTGAAAACTGTATGGAATAGGAGAGTTTACCGAAGGCTATAGCTATATTTCTTCCCTTCCTGAGGTTGCTTGAGATGAGGATGCCTCGTGGGGGGGTGGGGGGGTGGGGGGGTGGTGGAAATTAATCCAAGATGAGCTCTCCCCAGGGTTAAGGCTGGGATGAGAGAGGAAAAATGAGTCTTGGTTCATCCCAGTGTTGCCAGGTAAAGGACCTGACAGCAAAGAATAGAAAATAATCTGTTCCCTTATTAGTGCTAGTTACCAATTTAAAAAAGTGAAAGTGAGGCTAGCTATAAAATGGGCATGTGCATAGGTTGAGAGGCATTCTTTTTCTTGGAAGATTTTTCTTTCAGGAGCAAATACTGAGGTTTAATACGCTTCTCTGTAATCACATATATGCAGCGCACGCAGAGAGCAGTTGAAGTGATAATTCCATCTTGGTTTCCTGGAGGAAGCCCGTACGAACCTGCGTGGGAGTCGGGTCCTTCTAGGGAAGCAGCGTTACTGGAAATAAGTAGGGTTTTGGATGAGCCTGTCTAGCTGCAGAATTCCAGCTTCCCTGTCAAGTCAAGAATACTTTGGCATTTGCTGCTGAAACTGTGGTGGTATTCGGGAAGGTGCTTTGCTTTATGTGCAGGGAGGTTGTCCTGGCTGTATGAAATTCAGCAGGTGGTGACACGTGCGGAGTGTAGAGGCCGTTCTTGGGAGCGCCATGGCTCTTGTGCTGCAGACATAAATGTACAGGAGCTAATAAAAAGCAGCAACGTGCTGTGTCTCACCTTGTGCAGCTCTCATTGAGCAAGTAAAATGTTTGCTTTTCCCTGCGGCGTAAGCAGCGCTGTGCCTTTAGCCGCGTTACGGGCCAAGGAGCTGAACGGCTGCCGCATCAGCTGAGGAGCGGAACGCGGCTCTCGGGAGGGAGGCGAGCAAGGAGAAGCCGTGGTCTGTGGAGGTGGGAGCGTGCAGGTTCTCCAGCAGTTGGCTCCCCTGCCAGCCTGGGCTGTGCTCTGCAGCTGGTGCCTCACACACGAGCTTGCTGCAGCTCCCACTGGGGACCGTGGTCCCCCTTTGCTGCGGGGCGACTTGTGTGGGGGTCCCTGTGGGGCGGGGCCTGGGTGAGCTCCACGCGCTGCAGGCTGGAGGCCTCCGGAGATGCAGCCAAAAATCATCTTCCTTCCCTGTTGTTGTGCTGGTGAGTGGCCTTTTTGATTGAAAGTAAAGCTGAGCTGCCTGTGCCTCGGTGGTAGCGTCAGGGCTGCGGAGATCCAAGGGCGAGCGTTAGTGGTGCCGGACCCCCGAGCAGAGCGTGCAGGTGGCCCCGGAGTGACGGGGCCGCCTGCGTGGGAGAGCTGGGAAGCGAAGCGACAAATCATACAATGAATTAGCAGAATTCCATTTAAAGACAGACTGCTATTTAAAGTACTTCAGTGAAGTATGATGTGCCTGCAAGCCAGAGCTGGAATGAAGTGATGATTCATTCTGGGACTTTGTAGCTTCCGGCTGGGTTTTCAAAGCTGCCAAGGCAAAGTTACTCTTTTTGTTTCTTTCACTTGTGATTTTTTTTTTTTCTCATACTGTAGTAAATTGAAAATGTATTTGGTCAAAATTTGCAGTTGTGGATGCTTTTCACTGCTGTTCTGTATGCCCAAGTGTTACTCCAGAGAGATGCCATGCCTTCACCGGGGATCAGCATTGCTGTTACACTAAGAAATGCAAACACTTCGCTGTACTTCACAGGTCCTGTGTTTTGTAATTTCTCCTAATGTACATCTTCTTGAATTCTGTAGAAATTAATCGACTTTTTTTTTTAATGGGGTGAAGCTGGCAATTAAATTGAAATAAAATCTGTACTGAGAAAAAAAATGGTGCTCTTTATCTTGCAGTTAATGCTTTGCCTGCCCTTCCAGAAGCGCCCCTGAACGTGTTGCCCTCATGTGGCTGCTGTCTACCCGCCACCTTCCTCCTGGTCTCTGTTCTGCGATGGTTAAATTTTTGTTTGGGGTATTTAATGTTTTCATCTACTTTCAAATTTCTTTGCAGTTTTTCTGCTGAATTTGTTTAGTGATCTGAAGTTAAACAGGACACGTCGGTGCAAAGACTGGGTGTCTTTTGGTTAAGGCTTGACTGTGTCACTTTGGTAGTCCAGAGAATCGTTGCCCATCAAGACTCACGTGGAGGCCTACCTCTTCTGGACATGAAGTGACTTTGACACAAAATTGATGTTAAGGATTACTTTGACCACCCAAAAAGGGATCTCAGGTAAGAAAAACATGCAGACAAATTTGTTACTGGCCTCTTCTTGGGGGTGAACTTTGAAGGGGGATCTGCCGGCCCAGGTGCTGCTATGGGCAGCGTTAAGGATCCTACCAAAGCAACATGTTGCTGTAGCAGAAACTCCAGGGAGAGCTGCTGATCTGCAGCCTGGTTTGCATCCCCTGCTGCAGCACTTTGGGGGCCAAGAGGAACCCCAGAGCCTTGGCACCTTCCCACAGCACATCAAATGCTGTTAAACAGGAGCTGGGCCATCCGTGTCAGTGTGGGATATTCTCTTCTAGTGACAACTGTTGGTCAGCCAGGGAGATCCTCTTCGTCCTTTGTCCTCCCTTGGAGTGTCTCTGCCTGATGGGTTGGAGCGAGAGTCTCTCTGCCCTTTCCTACTGGTGGGCGTCTGGGGGAAGAGGGAGAAGAGCAGCGTTCCTGCCAGGAGGCCGGGCCTGCATCGGTGCTGGGCAGGTGCGTGGTGCCCTGACCCTCTGCCACCGCAGCAGAGCTCTTGCACCTGGTACCAAGAGGAAGGGCTGGTGCAGAGCTTTTCTCCATAGATGTCACCAAGTGTTGCAGCACTACCAAACTATCAAGCTGCAACAAGGCTTTTACCATCCCATACCAGCCCTCTCATGCCTCAGC
>JAVJGI010000050.1:5491523-5510017 GCA_035590275.1 Ibycter americanus | reverse complement strand
CGCCTCCCCCACGGGCCCACCTCCCCCACTAGCCCGCCCGCCCACGGGCTCGGGGTGCCCCTGCAGCGGCGCCGCTGCGCGTTACCGTCCGCCTGTCCCCGTGCTCGGGGGTGCTGAGCTGCTCATTAACTTTCGTCTCATAAAACCCACTTGACACAGTGCACGCTGGCAAGCTACTGCCTTCACAAATGGCACAGCGAACATTTATTTAATTAGACTTCATAGGAAATCCTCATCTGCCTTGATTCCTAGTGGCCTTCTCTGCCTCTCTGTAGTACAAGAGGGCTAGAAAACACTGAATTAGACCGAGAAATACAGTTTTCTTAATACGGTCCGTACAAAATGGAGGAAGCGTGTTGCAAGAGCAAAGATGTGTTTCTATCTTTCGTTCTTACGCCGAGGAGAGCGTGCGGTGGAAGGGGAAGGACGGCTGTTGGCTGAACGAGACGTTTGTTGTGCTGCCCTGAAGCAGAGCCGTGCCGAGCCCTGGCCCGCCGGGCCTGGCGGGTGGCAATGCCACAGCAACAGCTCGGGCGCTGGCACGGCTTGCCGGGGGGGCACAACCGCTGTGTGAGAGGGCAGGCACAGCGAGGTGACACTGGGGCACCCTGCAGCAGGGCTATAAACCACGCTGTGTTCTCAGTTCTTAAGTCCAAGCTTGAAAAAACACAGTGCTTTCCTTAGGTTTTGGATTTGTGGTAGCTGAACTTCACTGATGCACTCGACTAGTTTGGCTTTTATCAGACACATTACCAGTTAATTTAACAGTCATTAAATATACTTGGACCATAATTGCCACGGTGGTTGGACCCCAAGAAAAGCTGGTCAGAATGACAGAATCATCGAATGGTTTGGGTTGGAAGGGACCCTAAAGCCCACCCAGTTCCAGCCCCCGTGCCGCGGGCAGGGACACCTTGCGCTAGTCCAGGTTGCTCCAAGCCCCATCCAGCCTGGCCTTGGGCGCTGCCGGGGATGGAGCACCCACAGCTGCCCTGGGCAGCCTCTGCCAGCGCCTCACCACCCTCAGTGAAGAATTTCTTCCTAATGCCTAATCTAAATCTACCCTCTTCCAGTTAAAGCCGTTCCCCCTTGTCCTAATGCTTCCTGCCCTTGTAACAAGCCCCTCCCCAGCTTTCTTGTCACCCCCTTTAGGCACTGGCAGGCTGCTATAAGGTCTGCCCAGAGCCTTCTCTTCTCCAGGATGAACAACCCCAACCCTCAGCCTGTCTTCATGGGGGAGTATACCTAGAATCACCTTTGGCTGCAGGTGTCCAGTGACATTTTCAGAGATACTGCTATATTTTTAATTGCTCCAGTGTAATCTTCTTTAGCTCTTTGCAAATGCATTTTGATAAACTTGTTTGGCAGTTGTAAAGGTTTGCTTCACTGTAATGGAGATATTCTGCCCTTAGTTCTAAAAAGTAGAGAATATCTGCTCTCTGCAGGTGACACTTAGGAATGATAGTGCTGAGTTAGTTATTCCTTCTCTGTGCTAACTCCCATTTGTGCTGCACAGGCACGTGCCAAAGAGATTGGTGAGAATCCGACTTGTTGCTAATCTTATGGGAAGCGGGTGTAATTTCAGTGGAACTGAGAAGCAGCTTGGTCTGAGCTTGTGAAACAGCCTGTTAGCCACTACTCACATCTGGTCTGAAACAGTCAATTCTCTGTTGTGTCTTTATATTGTTGCGCTTGTCAGTCCAGTATCAATTTTTTAATGATAAATTGTCCTGTTATCCAGCCTTTAAGTTAGTTCTGCTGGGTGAATCTGAAAAAAACCCCCGCAAACATAGATAGATATATTTTGCTGCTTATGAAAAAGACCCTGCAGTCCCTATAGGAAAATAGTTGCAGACTCAAGCTGGTGTTGAGAGTTAATAAACTGGTGATGTCATTGGTTTGCAGCCGTGTAATGAAGCAACAAGGCAATACTGTGTGGTAGGTCATTCCTGTTTGTGTGTGAATTTGAGCACAGTCATTATAAGAGGAGAACACTGCAAGTGTTATCACGTGGGTCTGAGTCAGGATTTTTGGTGAGTGCTATGCCAAGCAGATATCGAGGGTGCAGTGAGGGTCCTTGGGATCAGTGTCGGAACAGCCATTGAAACCTGGATGGAAATACGCAAGACAAAAAGGACCCATTGCATTGCATCTTTGCATCCTAGCCATGAAATGAATTTGCAGTCTATATTAGACTCTCAAGCATTATTAACTTTTTTTTCTCCTCAAAATCGCCATCGTGACTATGTGACAGACACAGAATGACTAGAATGACCCTAGAACACTAATGAAACAGCTGACTAGAAAGGACAACATTTTGCATTTTCACTAAAATTTCAAGGGGTTTTTGGTTTGGTTTGGTCTTGCGGGGGGTTGGTTTGTGTTGCAGACTCAAGCTGGTGTTGAGAGTTAGTAGTAGACTAGTGTTGACCTTGGTATGCAGCCAGGTAATGAAGCAACAGTACAATACTGTGTATTCATGAAATGAATTTGCAGTCTGTATTAGACTCTAAAACCATCATTAACTTCTTTCCCCCCTCAAAATCACTGTCATGACTATGTGACAGTCACAGAATGACCAGAATGACTCTAGAACACTAATGAAACACCTGACTAGAAAGAACAACATTTTGCATTTTCACCAAAATTTCAAGGGGTTTTTGGTTTGGTTTGGTTTTGGGGAGGATTGGTTTGTGGTTTTTTTTTTTAAATCTAGGGATTAATTTTTTCTGAGTGAATACTGTTTATGTGGCCAAAGAGACAATCTGAAGAAGCCCAAAATAAAAAGTACTTGCTACTACCTGGCATTTGTGGTCACTACAAAAACAAGTCATTATACGAACTGGTACTTCCTAACTAAAGCACAAGTTTAAGTACACAGAATGACATTTGGTGTAATCCCTCTATGGGAAAAACATATCAGTCATTCAAAAACATAGAATGAGGGATGGATTTAAGGAGGAGGGTACTGGTGGTGAAGAAATGAGAGAGACTGCTTGAGCTATTTAACATGGATATAGAGGTTACAATTCCAGAACTGGCACTTTGTATCAGTTACAACTGCATCACCTTTTATGATATCCTCCTACCTCACTTGGAACGTCCTACTTGTTTTTTTGCTGACATCAAGATTTACATACATGAAATTTTAGTTCTTGCCCTGGCAGCTATTCTCAACAAAAAACCCCAGCCCTTTCTATCTACTGTAAGATATGTGTAGTTTGATTGTTCATGTGTTTTGGGAAGAGGTGAACCCATCGTTTCATTGAAACTACTTGGAGCAAAAGCACATTATTTTGTGCTCTTTCTTCCTTTTTTTGGTTTCCTGTTAACCCTTCAAGCCTTGCATTATATATATCCTGCAGAAAATCATGGTGTTTTAGAAATCATTTTAAAAGTAACTACTTACTTTACACAGTTCTTGCTCCAAATGCCTGAGTGATTTGAATGAAAATAGCATTTAAAAAAATAGTTAGCTGTTACTATCTGATATCTTCTTAGTTCATGACTTCTGATAGGTGTGAACGCTAAGAAAGAAACCAGCTGTCTTTCTTTATATTTTCACCTGAATTATGCATTTAGTTGTTTTCTTGTGGTCTCTTGTCATAATTTCCTGCCTTGTGTTTATGTGCTTGCTTGCTCTTTGTGTTTATGTGAACTCTTTGGGAGTTGGGAGAAGACAGACAAAGCGGACTTTCTGTGATGCTCTCTGTGAATGACAGGACAGGATGAAGTAGAGAGGTATTTTCCACCTAAGGGCAAGAGACCTGTCCCGCTTTCCCTTCCCAGAGAAAAACTGGGTGGGTAAAAAATTCAAAGCATTAATTTGAAAAAAAAAGCAAAGGAGATTTGAAGGGCCTGACAAACATCTAACCTAGCAGCAGAATTGCAAAATTCCCTGCATCTTCCATTCATCTCTCTAAAATCAGTCTTTGCCAAACATGTACTTCTGTCTGCTAGTTGCCAGCGAGACCACCTGTTTAAAATATCTTCATAATGTGTATGAAAATGGTGCTTTTTTTCTGTTGTGAATGGTGCCTGTATGGAATTACTTCTCTGCAGTTGGACATATCCAGTGATGTAACTGACACTGCAGGCTAATCTCCTGTAGTTCGTTTTGTGTCCAGGGGTCACGATACATAATTTAGACTGACCTGTTGCATACTCTGGCTCTTTAGTAGATCTATATTTAAATGACACTATTAATTCCATAGAGCCATAAGATATTTTGCAACATTTATGTCGCAAAATTACTGACTTCCCACAAACTGCGAGTCTGGAGCAATATAGGGCAGGTAAGGCTGGAAGGTCTGGTACGATCACAGCTATCAAGCACATGCACATTGCAAAAAAGTTTAAATTGACTGTGTGGACAAGGCTATGCATAAGAAAGAAAGAGGAAGAAACAGACTTAAAACTGTTTTGGATTATGGCTAGAGCCATCTCTAATATTAGAGTCGGTTGTGGATGGAGGAGTTGGTTGGGCACGCTCACCGACAGATCTTTAGATAAGCTGAAACTTGTCAAAGTACAGTTTTGATTTGAGAATTGGTTGTAGCAGTACATCTCCTATGGCCACACAATCAGAGAAGCAGGCCATTGGAATATATTTAGGGGCTGTAACAAGTGTCGGTGGAAGAGGGGTTTACATTTGTGGTGCATAATATTGGTATGACCGAGCAGCTTTCTGTATTGTAGGCAGATAACTAATTCTCTACTACTTCAGAAGCAATTTTGTGAATGATTACCATTGCTTAACACAGGGGTAAGGAGGTTTATTGAATCTACTGCATAACAGCCTACTTGCATTGCCAGTGGCTGGAATTGTTCCGGAATAACTTATATTGTAGGTCTGCCTGGCAGCCCGCAGGATACATGGATGATTATGACAATATCGAGGTTCTGAAAGTGACCTGAATATTTTTATTTACTATGAGCTTTCATGAAAAGCCAATGACCAAGGCAAGTGATGGTGCCTTTCACTTCTAGTCAGTAGGTTCTGGAAAGACATTTTGCCTGGTCGCACAGAACTGGCTGTGGGCTTAATGCATGAAGCACATAGGGAAATCTCTGGTCTCTGTTACTCAGGTCAGATTCATGATCACAATTGTCCATTTTGGATTTAAAATCTGTGAAGGTAGTGATTAAAAATATTCTTTTGCTTAAGATGTGCTGGCTTGCTTGGCACACACACACTTGGAACAGACTTTTGGGGGAAGAGAAGGTTTCAAACAGTGTTGGACTCATGCCAGGAGGAAATGAGTAAGCTTCTGCATAAGAAATATGCAGAAACAGCTACGCAAATGGTTTAGCATTAAAATAGGGATGTCTGGATTTTGTGAAAATGATCTCACCCAGGATAGACAATTGAAAAATACTATGTTGGATACATTTTTGATGCATTTAGAAGTGTAATGCAGTTCATTTTCTCAGTAAAGAGCAAGTGCTACCCGTTACGAAAATGTCTTCCATGCACCGTCGTGCTTGCTTCCCCTGGGCTTGCTGTCCTTCACGCAGTAGCACATTTCTCTATAGTGCATTGTATTCACAGTACACATCAATTAGCTGTACACTCAAATAAACCTCTTAACTGCTCTATTCTGCATTGTGCAAACAGATGTTCACAGAGTATAAAGTGCTTTGTATTGTTTGTTTAAGCATCTAGCGTGACTATATTACAGCTGTTAGGTAGACTGTGCCTGACAGGAGTGGCTTTAGGGAGAAGAGGGCCCTGGTGGCGTTGGCCTCCCATGGAAGGGAGGTGGCTGGGGTGCTGCGCTGCATTGGTGAAGCATCCAGAAGTGGCTGCATCTCATCTGAATGCAGAGTCCAAAACAGCGGCACAGCCACCCATCATCTGGAAACCAGAGAAACCTGCACAGGGTAGACATCGCATGTCAGCATGCTGTCCAATTATAAACCACGTGTAACTAGGAAACTATGCAGTCCCCTAGCCTGGCCCATGAAGCAAAAAATGTGCTTTAAAAATTATTGGCATTCTTCTCTGGAGAGTTTGCTGATCCATTTTAATTCGTTTTGGATGATGACAGCCAGCCAGGTTTGTTGGGGCGGTTGTACTATTCTCTAATTCCAGAACATACTTCCTGAGGAGGTCTGGCACAGTTGCCTTAAGCTCCCTATTAACTCCATCCTGGAAAAACTGCTTCAGCATGTGCTTACACTGCTGAATCTGCCTTTCCTGTAAGGGGACAGTATTCACTCTTTAAGAAGTGTTACCACACAAAGCTATCTGAGAAACTAGTTTCAGCTTTTTACTTAAAATAGGAAATAAATGTCAAGCCTATGGATAGAAGAGACTCAATAGGATGAAATAAAGCTCCTATTTTTATCCTCAGTCTTAGGGGCTTCGTAACTTTTACAACTTTTACAGGCTGAAATAGCTTAGCTTAGTCTATTTCTATATATTAATTTCTCTTTTTTATAGTCCCAGTAAAAACACTGCACCTTTTTTTAACCACAGTATATATGTGTGTGCATGTGCATTTAAACACTTCTACAATTGGAGAACACATGATTTTTATGCAAAAGTTGTTGTGGAAAAATTGTATAGCTGAAATGAGATGGGATATAACGTTGTAAGTTTGGCATCATGAGGCTGGTCTAAAAGTTCTGGCGAGGTTGCATGTTGTCGTTATTAAAACGGTTTGTGAAATGTACCGTGATGTGCATTAATGATTTATCTTAACTGGTAAAGTACCTAGGTAAGAAAAGCACGCTTGCACGCGTCTGAAGCTGTGTAACTTAGCTGCACATTGCAAAGTATACAAATAACTTACAGGTTTAAGAGGTGGTGTTGTGTTTTTAGAGGATATACTGATAATTCACTTTAGATGTCCTGAATCCATGTCTAGGTAATGAATGTGAGATCAGGAATCAGTTGCATCTAAATTTCCACACTGTGTTGTCATTGTTTTATTCTAGCCAACAGAATCTTCTTGTTGTCATTAAAATTTGTTTATAGATTATATTACATAAAAGAGATGGAGAATGATTTAAAAACCTCTACATGTAAACTCTGGGAAATAAATCTTATGTTTGAAAGGTTAATTTTAACTTTTTTCATCAAATGTATACTCAGTGATAGGTCAGAGATGACACATTATCAGTAGTAATACATTCCAGGACAATGACTTTAAAGAAAAAGCAAGCCTAATGTATTTTCTACATGTTGTCAGCAGAGGTGGTGCAGTGCTCTAGAAGAGAGAGAGGCAGGAGGTTATCTGTAAATGTGAGCAAAGAATGCATCTCTTCAAAATGCCAGGTCTTTGTACAGGTGTGAATCTGAATTGTATGTCCTTACATAGCTTGTCAACAATGAGGTAAATAAGAGAAGTATCAGGCCCTAGAGCTACTATTGGCAAAGTGTGATTCAGTGAAAGGAATAATCCTGTTAAATGAAAAGGCCTCTGTATACGGAATTACTCCAAAATGTAATGAACAATGTGTGCTATTGAAATGTAGCTTAAAAAAAAAAAAAAGGAAAAAAAATGAGCTGTTCAAAAGGTTCTTTTGTGTCACAGACTCATGCTTTTAGGAGTGGTTCTCTGCTCACAAGATGTGCAGGGAGAGGAGGGAGGGAGGAAGAAAAGAGGAAAGAAAAATTTCCCACAAGGTAGAGCA
This sequence comes from Ibycter americanus, assembly GCA_035590275.1. NCBI lineage: Eukaryota > Metazoa > Chordata > Aves > Falconiformes > Falconidae > Ibycter > Ibycter americanus. The sequence goes on along the minus strand of JAVJGI010000050.1, from coordinate 5,502,376 downwards.
CCAGCTCTGCAGCTGCTAAAGCAGTGGTGAGCTTCCCAAAGTCATGAAGCACCTACCCTGGAATGGGCCAGGGGAAAGAAATGAAGAACGGAAAAGCAGACGCCATTGCCAAGGTTCAGCCCATCCCCATTTGTTATGTATTTTATTATTTTAACCATCTTTAAAAAAAAAAAAAGTGATCCTTGCTAGATATCACAGTCTTGCATCAATCAGTTGAAGTTTTTAGAGCTCTTACGTGCAGGAAATTTCTGGAAGTTGCATATTCCTAGATTCTTAGGATAATTCAGGTTGAAAGAGACATCAGGAGGTCAACTAATTAACCTTTTGCTCAAAATAGGATCAGCTGTGAGGTTAAACCAGATGACTTCGCACTTTACCCCAACTTAGTTTTGAAAACCTCCAAAGCTGGAGACTCTCTGGGCAACCTGTTCCATTGCTTGTCCTTATGGTGAAAAAGTTATTTCTGCTGTCTAGTCTGAGTCTTTCTTGTTTCAGCTAACATCTCTTATCTCTCCTCCTCCCATGAGGCACCACTGTGAAGAACCTGGCTCTGTCTCCTTGATGGGTTCTTTGTAAGTTTTGGGAGGCTGCTACGAGGTCCTCTCAAATCTTCCTGTTGAACAAGCCCAGTTCCCTTGGCCTCTCCCTCCCAGGGCAAGTGCTCCAGTCCCTTGACCATCTTGGTGGCACTGTGCTGAACTCACTCCAGGTTATTGATGTCTAGTTTGTACTGGGAGCCCTAAACTGGATGCAGTTTTCTGCAGGTGGTCTCACGAGTGCTGAGTAGTACAGGGGGATAATGGCTTCCCACAGCCTACTGGCTGTGCTGCTGCTAACACAGCCCAGGGTGCTGTTGGTGGCCTTTGCTGCCAGAGCCACTGCTGGCTCATGCTCAATGCCTTTAAGCATTTTATTGATAGTTTCTTTGTCATGATAATGTTCCAATACATAAATTTACAAATATCAGTTTACATCCCTTTCACATTGCCTTTTTGGCTGATTCATAGGTTTTTTGGAAAGCCAGAGGTTTGACAGTATATTTTTTTGTTTGTTTGCTTGCTTGCTTGCGGAAACCACATGAAATCTTTAGGTCTGGATCATTTAAAATGATATCTGCACAATTTGATTGCTGTTCATTACTGAGATATGGTTTAAAGTAGCAGGAGGAAATTCCATCTCAAATGTGTATTTCAAGGCCAGAAATCACTATCGTGACCATTTTGCTTGAATTTCACTCAACACCACTTACACTTTGCCCAGTAGCTTGTGGTTGAACCAGAGCATATATTTTAGAAAGACAGTTGGTTTTGTTTAAGTCCTTGGCATTGCTTCTAAAACTGACATTGAAGGCACTCGACAGCTTTGGGATGTGGTAAACTATCAGCCTATAGACTAGACTGGACTGAAACTATTAAATATGATACATAAGGAATTTATAAAATCAACTTAGACCTGAAAGTGCAGAGTGCCTTCAGCAGAACTTGTAGATCCTCTCATGCCACCTATGATCTTCATTCCCCTCTGCAGTTACACTGAGTATTATTGGCTGTCTGTGGAAACACAGATTTACGTGGTGTTTTACTGGCAGACTATCAGAAAAATGTTTTTTTCTTTTGGTTTCTATCTTCAAGAATACATGTTTATGTAAGCGATTTGTTCTTTAGAGACCTGTTGCCTAAAGAAAGCAGCGCCATCTGGCTTTTTGTTTCTTCTATCGACTGATTGGTGCAGTATACAAAAAAAATGGCCAATATAACCAGTTTACTAGCACTATGTTACCATGTTTTCACTTCATTAGGTGCTTATGCTTGCAATTATTTCCCGTTGTTGGCTTTTCTTATTTTATTTGCCGAGTGACTTTTGTATCCTTATTAAATCTTGATGGTTGCACTATTTGGGAGTAATCTTCTCTGACTCAGAATATAATAATCAGAGAATTAAAGCGTAAGTCTTTAATAGATCATAAAATAAAGAAAAAAGTTACCAAGGCTATCATAATGTCAGTTACATAGCCCACAGATAGAAAAACATCTTTATCTCTGCAGAGTATTTGTTGTAATTCATTCATACCTGCTTTTGCTGTAAGCTTTGTGAGAACCTAGGTAACTGCCCCATTAAGATGCCTATTTTACTTTTTAAACTTTTTCTGCTGTGTCCGTTTCTGCCATCTGCTGAACTGTGCTGCAAGCACCTCTGTTTAATGCTCACATTACTCATACTAAGAAGTTGCGCATCAGTTCAGTGTTACCAACTGAAATACTGAGGTATGAAGGAAATGAACCAGAACTGATAAATAACGTTTGAAATGGGGCATAGATAGATGGAATTTAGATCCAAAAATGTAATTTTTAAAACCCCCGTCCAGTTGGAGATTAAAATCAATAGTTGCGCTTCTACCTAAAGTCAAGAACTGCTCGTATTGAGCATCCTAATGCTGAAGCCGGACTGAGATCTAAAGGCTGGTGAAGTCATCTCCCTGAGGGCTCCGAGGGTGGAGCTCTGGTCCCCACCTACCCCAGGGCATCTGCAGTTTGCATTGACAAGACTGGGATCCCTCTAGAGTGCAGGGATAAGATGCTTCTTTACTTTAAAACATAGTCCTTAGAGGAGGCAAGCTGGTAGTGCTAGATAAAAATTTGAGATTATGCCCAGAAGTGGAAGGTCCAAGGTCTGGGAGGTCCAAGGTGTCAGCGCAGCACAGAGCTGCTTAGTGGGTGCTTTGGGGAGCGTAGGGAAAGCCAATCTGAAATCACATTTTCCCCAGTCCAGCAGATTTTGCAGGAGTGGTGGCATGACTTGAGCATGAGAGGTGCTGAGCGCCCTGACTAGCATAGCACCCCGACTCACACTAACATGTGAAAGACATTATTACAGAATTTGGGGCACAGGCTTGAACCTCTTTTATTGGGAAAGGAACTGACCATAGCCAAGTACTCCAACAACTACACTGCCACCGCTTTAAAGGGGAACACTGTTGCTTCTTTATTTCAGAATAAAGGATTTCACCCATCTCTGTGGGGGGAAAAATGTCATTCTGGTGTCTAGGCTATGGATCGTAAATGAAACTCAGTGTCTTCTTACACTCTCTGAGGAGAGAGGGAGGAAAAGTTGCTAGTTCAAAATGTTTGGAAGCCAGGCATACTAGTGGAAGTGGGGCCCAAAAGGAAATCTAGCACGCTGGCTACTTCAAATCCCGTTTTGATAGACCAGCTAGGTACCAAACACAGAATCCCCAGACTTGCTTTGGGATCAGATGCTTCAGGATAAAGTATTGCTGAATGTAAGTTCTGTACTGGATCTAGTTCCTAAGGGACCTTCCAGTGACTAACACAGGCTGCATCTGTGCTTAGAGCAGGACCCAAGAACCCTCATCTGCAGGCCTGTGCTCGTATTCGCTGCCAGCCTCCACGGTTCCAGGGAAGGCTGTTTTTAAGGCATGGATGCAGGCGGAATGTAATCTTTTGGGCTAGAACTGTGTTGTAGAACTATATGTGAATCACTTCTGCAGCGCAGCAGCTGGTTGCCAGGAGGTCTAGCTGTGAAGCCCTAAATCTACCAGTCAGTGTGATGGATTGTAAAAGGGTTATAATAAAAGGGAAAGTCATTAGTCCCTTCTGAGGATTTCTTTCCTGAGCACCACCAAATCATTTTTCTGACTTCCTAAGTAGGCAGGAGTAAGACATGAATTTATCTTTCTCTCTGGCGTTGCTTTTCTGCAGGATTGATATACACACAAGAGGTAATCAATGCCTGAGAGACAGAAAATGTTCTAATGCCGGGGCCAGGACAACTGTGGTTTGGATTTTGTTGCATGCTGCATTTCTAGGCACTAGTTTTTTATCTCAGAAGACAAACTCTAACGGTAGTGTGTAAGAATAATGGATGCTTATACCAACACACCGAGCAACTCAGAACCTTTTTTAACAGCATTGCTACTACAGACTTAAAAAGTACAGAACAGGAATTTTGAAACGGTTAAAAAAGAAAAACTTTGACCAAGTAGGGATTTCTGGATGAAGACAGAAATAACCACCTTCACATTTTTAGGAAAAGAAAACACAACACAGGGTCTCAGTCTAGCTTAGAGATGCTGCATTTCTTCACATCTGTGGCCTATAAAGATGAATCAGAGGATGAGAAGGAAATCTGTATCTGGACTCCTTAGTCTGGCTGCAGCATGCACTAGTCGCCGTGTTCTAAAGTCCTAGTTTATAGTATGGTGTAAATATTGAAATCATTGTTAGCAATTGCGGTTAATCACTTTCTTCAAATGCTTCTGCAGTGTTGCTGGCTGTATGGGAAGTGAACCATTATTCTTTACTCTGAACATACATGTTCTTAAACAACTGCTGTCAGAATAAATACGAAATGTGAGAAATGAAACTGCTCTGATGTACTTAATTGCTACTGTTCTATCACTTACCTAGCTAGAAATGCATTACTCTAAAACCTAGCAAACCTAGCATGAGGATGACAAGCAAATGCTTAAAACTGGTGCTGTTTTCCAAGCCAATTGACTGGGAATACTGTAGGAAAAGTAAGGATTCAAATTTGTCCCCATTTGAGGGATGCCAATTTCTGATTATATGTATGTTCCAAATAATTCTTGCCTAATGCATAAAGAATGCCAGAATTAAAACTCCAGAAAGCTTCTGCTTTGAAACCTGTATGCCTTTATTGCAGTATCAAAGCCCACACCATTCAGACACCAAGACAGACTTTACCATCCTGGTTCAAAAAAGCACTTAATTTTTAAGTGTTAACTGTTTTTCAGACTAGACATATTCAAGTACATTTTTTTATTTTGATGGAGGCTTAGAAGCAGCTATATAACAGGATAAAATGTAACAGGTATGTGTACCAGCTAGCATGTGAAGAGATCCAGCTTGTTCTGTTCTTCCAGAACCACAAGGTCATTAGGAAACTACAGGAGATATTTATGTCCATTTTCACTGAGAGGGATGGGACCAATGTGCTCTCAAAGTGGCTTTCCAGGAACTGAACATTCTTTGGTAACCTTAGGGCAAAGTCTGAAGATGAGTTCACAATTTTAATCTTTCCAGCACCCGCAACACCCTGCCACCAGATGGTATTTATCCAAACCATAAAGAAAACAATGCAAAATAGAGATTACCACTATTATATGTGATGAATTATTGGAAACCAGCTTTTAGGATTTTATTATTGTTATTGAAACAGCTCCATCTTATTAAAGGAAATTTAATCTAGTAAGTATATACAAAGCTTGTCTGTCAGTTTATCTGACTATCTACCCCATAATACATTCTGTCTTTTTTTTCCTTTTTCTTTTTTTTAATAAATCAGTCATAAGCAGAAAGGAAAAGGCATCTTTGGTCAGTGGTCTGAGGAAGTTTGTCCTGATGCTGTTCAGGACACAAATTACATGCTTATATTACTGTGTTGTAATAATGACCCCAAGAAATTATTTGCTTTGCTTATAAGTGATATACCTGACTGTAGACAGTATTACTGTCCATTCAGGAAATTAATTGAAGGTATAACTAAGGACAGTTGCACAAGACTTGAAAAAAATATAGCCCCATAGAGCCAAAACCAGCACAACTTAACCAAGAACGCTGCAGCTGTTTTGATTCTTCAGAAGGATTTGAAAATGGCTGAAGTGTTCAACTTACATTTTTCACAAAACTTTTGGCAAGGATATTTCTTCAGTCTCTCAAGTACTCGGAGGAAGCAGCTGAATTGCATTGTGAGTTAAACCCTGGTTAAGCAGCTGGAAACGAAGAAAGTTATAAAACTGTTTCTGTAAGTAATGCTGCATCAGTGCTGAGGTCCAGGATATTTGCAGTTTTGGGAAGGGTGTGGGGGAAGCTGCAGCCTCTCTGCCAGGAGAGCATTCTCCGCGCCCCTTGGCCCCGGAGCCGCTGCCGGCGCAGAGCAGAGCTGGTGCCACAGCCTCCGGCTCTGAGGCAAGGGGCGAGTGGGGCAGAGGGTGTGTGAGGCTGTCCCTCCTGCAAGACCTTTCCTGCCATCACTTCAGATGGGCTGGGGATAACAAGTACAATAAGCCTCTTGTATGCAGAGGCCATCGGATACCTTGATGTTACTGCCCCTGCCAAAGAGTCTGGATCTACACCGAGACAAGAAAGCTACTCTCGGTGTTTCCAGTTTAAGTTAGAACCCAGAAATCAAGAGTATGGTGAAACCTGCCTTCAGAAGTTACTCAAAGGATACAAAAGGCTTCTTAATAAAGGTAAACCAGGCCTGTAGACAGTACAGTTGCGGATGCTTTGGGTTAGTCTCTCAAAGTATGATTCTAGCACACGGTTGTAGGCTTTTGGACAGGTTTTCCTGTTATGCAACTGTAGAGCCAGCAACTGAATTCAAGAAAGGAAAGTAAAATTTAAAGAGTTCTGTCTTTTCGTGTATTTGTTCAGGTTTAGAGGTACAGCTTTCTCTGCTTTAGAAGCTTAAGGGTGTCTAGAGCCATTTTCTTTAAACACAATTCAATATAAATTTGCTGTGAAATGCAGATACGCATTGCTGAAAGACCAAGAGGCAGGCTAAGAAAAAGGTTCTGAGCCAGTGCAGACATATTTAACTTTGGTAATGTGGTTTCTCACGTTGCTGTTATTTCATGGTGCCAGTGATTTGAGAAGCAACCAGGCGCATGACTGTGTATTATCCCGCTAATGTATATACTGAGACACACCAAAGAGAGAAAGATAAACTGTCTCCCCCACCCAATATTTATATCCTAGCTAGATAATACTGTAGTACAGAAAATAGCTGCGTATTCTGGCTGCTGGACAATATTCCTGGATCTGCTAATGCAATCCCACTGAAGCGGAGCAATCATTCTGATGCATCTTTAAAGAGACTTTTGATTTTTAAAGTGAAATAACTCATGGGGAGGGAGCTGCTACCAACATGATTTCCGAGTAGTAGATGTATGGGTAAGCATTCCGCTTGTGTTGCCTGTGTACTGTGCATCTTTTATGATAATGGGAAGAGAATCTGTGTTTTCTGATCCAAATGTTGCTGAAGTTGAAGGAAATCCTGCAGTGAGCTTTTGCTGAGTGCATTGAATGTGAACCAAGGCTGCAGTGAAAGACATAAAATGAAAATGTGTCTTTTAAATAAAAAAAAAGAAAAAGGCATTTGGTACCTGCTGTGTAGTTTGCATGTTTTATCTCCTTTGCCTTACTCTTTAAATGCCTTGCTTACTTTAGCTTTTCTAGGTCTCACTGTTTTAGTTTATATAGAGTCTATAGCTGTGGGTTTCTCTTCTTGGCTGCTAGTCTTTTGTAGGAATAAAATACACTAGCAGGAGGGAGAAGCAGGCTGCTTTCACAATAGAAATACACTGCCTGTATCAAATGTCCCGTCTACCTTCACAACCTGATTGGAACTAAAGCATGTTTAAAGTCTGTATGGCTGTGGGGTTTTGTTTTGTTGTGGGTTTTTGGGTTTTTTAAGGTGATGGTAGATTGGTAGAGTATCCATCTTGTTTTCTCCATCTCCCTCCTTGCCACTCACTGTCTTGCCTGCTCCATCTTCCTGTGATGTCTTCTCTGTCCCCAGTGTTTTAACTGCACTTTAATCCTCTGGAGCATGTTCAACAGTTTCTCTATGTGTGCAGGGCAAACAATTCCTTTTTGTAGTCTCTGTGCAAATGTTTCCATCATGGCTCTTTGAGCACATGTGCTAGCTTACCATAGAGGGCAGAATTCTTTATTCCTTACAAAGTACTTGCTGTTTTAAGATTCAGGAGCTGTAGGTTAAAATGAAAGTAGCAGATCTACGCTTGCATGGTATGTGGTGACTGCACTGCAGCCCTGCAGGAAGGCTTGGTGTGTTTGGCCCATTTGCCTTGCATAGTAATGATTTTATAACTTTGGGGCAAGCAGCATAACCTTTTTCATAGCACCATCAGCAACGAATTTTTTCGTATCAACAGTTTTGTGGAAAAAGATTTGTTGCATTGAGATAGGGTATAAAGATGCTTGCTGTGGGAAAAGCTCAAATGCTGCAGCCAGCATGTGTATCATATTCTCTCTGCCGTTTGTAATATGGGGTAATTTTAATATTCAAATGAAAAATGGAAGTGCGTAAACACCACCTGAAGCAATATTATAGCTTTCTGTGATCTTCCCTGTTTATTTATGTATAGCCTGCTATAGGAATGCACAATGGAAGGCATAGATACTGTGGGTGGCAGGCGACAAATGAATGCTCCCATCTTTGATTCTGAAACAATGACTGTAGTCTGCGGCTGGGTCTGTGTTGAGATTGCTATACCCTGCCTCTCGGATAGTCACCAGAATGTGTTATAAGACGATAATGGCCAAGTTTGTTAACTCTGCTTTTTGTCTAGCAGAACGTGGTTAGGATGGTTCATGGACATAGTGCTTCGGTATGGAAATGCGCAGTCCTAAGTGTCTTCCTAAAGGTGGCATGGGCAGCTCAGGAAGAGGTGGTGTTTGCATAGAATGTAGATGCAGTTCAGTGAACACCTACAAGGCCAAATGCCTTAGTGTGTGCCCTCCTTTGCCTGTTCTTTCCTTCCCACTTCGGTGGGGGAAACTCTGCAGGTTCCAACCCCAGCTGCAAAGGTGACAGTTCCAGCAGTGGAACAGTCTTCTGCTGAGACATAGGCTGGATGAATAAAGATCTCCTCCTTGCAGAGCTTTTCAAAACCACAACTGAAGGACAAGGTCAGAGGCAACTACTCAAGGGCTTTCTCTGTTCAGACTGGAGCTGTAGGAGGTGTTAGTGCAGGTACATGGTGGATTGCTGGGAGCCGTACCCATGGGAATGACCACCATCATCCTCAAGAATACTAATCCATCATATAAAAATGAAAGGCCTTTGATTCAGACAAAGGTTAGATGTGTTACTCATCATTCTAGAACTGGGGTTTGAATTAAGCTTGGAAAAAAGCCTAGTGCTCATGTGAGCACTTTTCAGCTCTGGGTGAGTGCAAGCTAGGTCCAGCAAACAAAACCCTGCAAGTCCTTGGAAGAGATGAGGAAATATCTCTTGGGGCAGATTCAGGTTGTCAATTAAAATTTAATTATAGCCTTTGGCAATATGAGAGCAAAGGTTGGGTCTAAAGCCTTTATTCAGTCCTATAAATAAATTAAAGCCGCTAGGTGCTTTGGTCATCATTTAAAAGACAACTTTTGCCAGTAAACACAATCACATTGTGTATTAGACTGTGGAATTCTGAGTACAACTGTACAATGGCAGAAAATTAAAAATTGGCTTCTACCGCAAGTTTAGTGTGGTAAATATGTATAGTGACTGAAAGAAAACAAGCGAGGTGGTTGAACATAACTGGAAATAGCTGATTACTTACCTGTACTGGTTACTGTTCTGCACAGGGGAGGATGATGTTGGCAAGGTAAGAGAGCTAGCGCAGGGTTCTTTCAGGATATCAATAAGAAAGGCCTGACAACAAATGGCTTAATAAGATAACTGCTTTAATAAGGCAGAATAATAAGAGGAGCATAGATAGCAAGTATCTCTTACGTCCCTTTAGATGCTGAGTACCCCGCGTTCATGCAGCATTGGGCAGAGCCCGGATTGATTTTCTCGCAGTGCGCTGTGCAGGGCGAAGCAGGTGCTGTCCATGGCGGGAAGCCCTCCTTTTCGGTCATTTGAGCTAAGATACAATTTCCCTACAAGAAAAAAAATCTGTTCCGAAAGGGTATTCTCACGACCGCTAGCCCTTGTTCTCGTGGAGGGGGACTTCAACTTACCAGATGTCTGCTGGAAATACAGCACAGCAGAGAGGAATCAGTCCAGGAGGTTCCTGGACTGTGTGGGAGAGACCTCCCTGACAGCTGGTGAGGGACCCAGCCCAGGGGGATGTCCCGAAGGACCTGCTGTTCATGAACAGAGATGGACTGGTGGGTGATGTGATCATTGGATGCCATCTTGGGCATAGCGGTCTCAAGATGATAGACTTCTCGATTCTCAGAGGAGTGAGGAGGGCGGTCAGCAAAACCACTACTTCGGACTTCCAGAGGGCTGACTTTGGCCTGTTTAGGAGCCTGGCTGACAGAGCCCCTTGCGATGCCGCCCTGAAGGGCCATGGGGTCCAAGAAGGCTGGACATTCTTCAAGAAGGAAGTCTTAAAGGTGCAGGAGCAGGCCTTCCCCAGGTTAGCTAGTGTGATGCCCATCTACAAGAAGGGGCAGAAGGATGATCTGGGGAACTACAGGCCTGATAGCCTGAGCTCAGTGCCAGGGAAGGTTATGGAGCAGATCAACTTGAACACCATCACGTGGCACGTGCAGGACAGCCAGAGGATCAGGCCCAGCCAGCACGGGGTTATGAAAGGCAAGTCCTGCTTGACGAACCTGATCTCTTTCTGTGACAAGATGACCTGCCTAGTGGATGAGGGAAAGGCTGTGGTTGTTGCCTATCTGGACCCTGGTAAAGCCTTTGACACCATCTCCCACAGCATCTCCTGGACACACTGGCGGCTCATGGCTGGGCCAGGTGTGCTCCACGCCGGGTTAGAAGCTGGCTGGGCAGCCGAGCCCAACGAGTGGTGGGGAATGGAGTTACATCCTGCTGGCAGCAGCTTACACGTGGTGTTCCCCAGGGCTCAGTGCTGGGGCCGGTCCTGTTTAATGTCTTTATCAACGATCTGGACAAGGGGATTGAGTGCACCCTCAGTAACTGTGCACATCGCACCAAGCTGGGGGCAGTGTTGATCTGCTGGAGGGCAGGGGGCTCTGCAGGGGGATCTGGCCAGGCTGGACCGATGGGCCGAGGCCAACTGTCTGGGGTTCAACAGGGCTCCGTGCCGGGCCCTGCCCGTGGGTCACACCAGCCCCAGCAGCGCTGCGGGCCGGGGGCAG
>JAVJGI010000050.1:5476187-5488286 GCA_035590275.1 Ibycter americanus | reverse complement strand
TTATATTGTTATGTGATTGGCTTCTGAGGTAGGGCTTCAAACAATTATTCTATTCAAACAGACAAAAGGCAGGATGAAAGATTTTCTTTTGATGTAGTCTGGGACTCTCAACGACATGATAAAAATATTGGCATTAACAGAAGGAACAACTTAAGGTCTTATGGGTGGAAAGGCAGGAAGCAATTTACCATCACCTAATGAAATAACAGTTCTACAAGTGAAACATATTTATTCTACAGCTCTTTTAGCTTTAGAATAAAAAGCGATTGCAAGGATACAGCCTAGCATCTGTGAAAGGGTGCAGATGTTGGCTGGGGGGATCCCTGACTGCTGGAGAAATGCAAATGTTGTACATATCCTCAAAAAGGGCAAGAAGAACAATCCAGGGAACTACAGGCTAGTCAGCCTCACTTCTGCCTAGAAAAATCAGGAGCAAGGCTTTTTGGAAGCTATTTCTGGGCATGTGAAGGAGAAGAAGGTGGTCTGGAATAACATTTACTGAAGGTAACTCATGCTTCACCAACTTGATTGCCTTCTGTGTTGAAACAAGTAGATCTGTGGATGGCAGGAAAGCAATAGGTGTTGTCCATCTAGACTTTAGCAAGGCTTTTCACAGGACGTCTCGCAGCATCCTTGTATCCTTGTTGAGACTTTAAGAGTTACGGTCTGGGTGTGTGTTAGTCTAGTTAGTACCTAGTAACAGCCTAGACTAATAGGTAAATGAAAGACTGGCTAGATTGTTGGGCTCAAAGAACAGTTCATGCTCAACCTGGAGACAGGTTACAAATGGAGTTTCCTAGAGGTTTGTGCTGAGACCTGTGCGTTTCAGTGTATCTACCACTGACCTGGAGGAGGAGGTGGTATGCACCTTCACCTACTTTGCAGACGACACCAAACGAGGCAGTGCAGTTGGTGTGCTTAGGGGCAGGGCCACCTTGAGAGGGACCTAGGCAGGCCAGAGGAAAGGGCTTCATGAATCCAGCAAGGTCAAACACCAAGTATTTGGCTCTGGGATGGACTAACCCTCTGTAACAGTGCAGGCTGTGGACTGACTGGCTGGGTAGAAGCCTGCTGAAAAAGTATCAGGTGTTTGGACAAACAGTTCATTAAATGTGAGTTGACATTACAGCCTAGTAACAGTGAAGACAGGCAATGTGCTGGCCTCTATCAACAGCATCATAATCAGTAGATCAAGGACAATGATTTTTTTTTCTCTCTTTTCTTTGCACTTATTAGACCACGTACGGAATTTTGCATCCAGTTCTAGGCCCCTCTGATGTTGATAAACTTGAATGAGTTTAGTGGAGGGCCCCTAAGATGGTCAAGGAGCAGTATCACGTGAACTGTGAAGAGAGGCTGAGGGAACTGAGCTTGTTTAGCCTGAAGGAGAGAAGGAAACATGACAGAAGTCTTTCCTATGATGTGGTTACCAGGATAATTTCACTTAGGGGCACGATGGGAAAACGAGAGGCCATGAGGTTCCAATTACATGTATGGAAAATATTTTTCCTTGTCAGGATAACTAACACTGGAATAAGGACCCAGTGGGGTTGTATAATCTCTGTCCTTGGAGATGTCTGGGTAACACCCAGCAACCTCGTCTGAACTCAGTGCTGACCTTGCTTTGAGCAGGAGGCTGGACTATGTGTATTTCAGCCCACAGGAGTCACTGGTTCCACCAAGCAATGCAGCAGGTTCTCTGCTGGAGAAGATGCTCAGAGTTCCACTACAGCCCATGACACTACAGCACGTTATTTGACTTTCCCTTCTGTTCCTGCAATATGGAAATAGAGAATTGTCCTAATTTGGTGTTACAGTATTACAGCATCCCTTTTCTGAGCAGATATGTGGTACCCATGAAAGAGAAAACTTGCAGCATAGCTGACGGGAAAAAGACATAATCCCAAGAAACTTCTTTGGATGATGGAGCCTCACTGCACAGTTTGTAGGATAACTTTGAGGCCATGATGTAAGTTTACAACAGATTGCATCAGACAGCATTACATACCAAAATAACCCCCAGCAGAAACCTTCAGCAGAGATGCAAGCAATCTGGCAGCAACTGACTTGACATGAAGTGAATGTATGGGGAGGTCAGCCTTGAGGGCTGGAATAATACACAGAATATGATATGTGTTCATCTCTTCTGCAACTGGTACAGAAAAGGAGAGAAGAAATTGTGGCCCAGGTTTCCAGAGGAGCAAGAGCAAATGAGGAAAGACCAGTTTCTGCCTTGCAATGCAATGCTAGTGGTATTGCCTTCCAGGGAACCAGCTGTGCGTAAGACTGGAATGCACTAGGTGCATGTACTTTACTACATGCAATACCCAAAGTCACTGCTGCACCAGGTAGATGTAAGGCTGCCTTACTTTTTGTTGTGAGCGGAATCTTTCACAAGAACAACTTCTCACTCCTTGTCACGTGAAGTGTCTTCAGGCTTGTAGTGTTTCCTTTTCCCTGTGGCTCTGTGAGCTGGGAATCAGTAACATGCTGCACAAGACAAGACTGCAGCATCAGGGTTTCACTCAGTAGCTGAAAGAATGTAAAATAGTTGTGCAGAAGTGTTGGTACAGGCAGTTTTTAGACATCAGTTCACTTCAGCTACAAGATTTGTGACCTTGACTTCCACTTTCCCAACACATAACGTCATTTTTTGCTCTTCTTTCGATTGTTAGGACCTGGGCAAAAATCCCACCCCAAACCGTGCTGCTGTTGTATACTGGTACTATCACTTGCATGTCTGAAATAACACTATTCCTTATAATCTTTGCAATGTATAGCTGATATCTCGGGCTAAAACCACTTCTGCAGTTTAAGATATGATATGCTATGACATACTGAGTTTACAATGATCTCATATAGGTGCAGACAAGTGTACTGTGGTTAAAAACGGCCTTTTCAAATTTGCTTTTATTGAAAGCACCTCTGCTGACTGCTGTCTAAGATTAACAACACACACGATGTTGCTGGGATACGAGGCTGTTCACAGGCGGCCCGGCTTGATGGATTTCATGCACCACTTAAATATAAGCCATATGTCCAACATACTCATCTTTCTCACCATCCCTGGGGTTTGCAGGTATGTTTTATCCGAAGCCTGTATGCTCTGCAGCTGTGTAAGCAGGTTTGCAGCTGGTGTAAATCGGCACACTCTGCTCCGCTACCTGAGGATGCGGTCTTTTTTTTGTATTTCTGGATTTAAGAATCAGAGGCATTCGAGGACAGGAGCCCCAAAGTGTTTGGGGTTCTTTTTTTAAATTGTTATTATTATTATTACCAGCTGAGCAGCTGAATATATATATTTAAAGCATTTTTTAGTCTCCTTTAGTGACTCACACTTTCAGTGAAACATGGCCTGTAATTATGTTCTCCCTTGGTTTTTACAGTGTCTAAGCATTCCTATTACATTTGTCTAATGCTTGTACTATTTCTTCTGCCTCTTTTTAATTTTTATTTTAAGCCTATGAGTAAGGGAAACAATTCAAAAACCCATTACAGTGTTGTCCTTGATGATGGGTTCATCAGAGAACAGCTCTCCTAGGACTGACATTATTGGGTATCTTCAAAGCTCAGCTGACAGAAGCTAACCAAGCAAGGGAATTAGCCTGATCTACAAGACAGAAGATGTTCCTTTCTGCATTTGCCAAAACATAACAGAAAGGACCATTGTTGGTGTGAGGGCAGCAGGGTGCTCTAGGGCCCTGGCCACTGGCCTGCATTGTGAAATGTGGATTAGCCACTGCTGGAGGTCTTTTAAGAACACACTGCAACAACATGTAACTTGGCAGGAGTATCATACGCTTTGATGAGCCTGCCTCACAGCATCGATTTGGACTATACGACCTCCTTTAAAGCGCTTTTTTAGCCTTTCTACTCCAACACCGTTGTCTTTTTTCTTTGCTTGACAGGCAATACAAATGTAAATGCCCATGTGTAGCTAAGCAACGACTCCAACTAGATCTAAAGTTTTGTCCCCAAAAGTCACTTTTTCCGTTTTTTGTCTTTGAGAAAATACAGAACTGGAGGCTGGCTCAGACCCCAGGGCAAAGCTGCAGAGCTGACGAGGAGTGTGCATCTCTTACAGGAGTATGGAGGGGGAAGAAGCATGTGCTGTTCTCATAAAACCATGCCCCTATAGCCCCCAAACCCCACGTTCGAAGCTTAGGCTTGGAGGCAGGTTGAACAGGTCCATCAAGAGGCCTTCGCCTGCAGAATACACAAAGAGAAGGCAGAGGTATCTAGCTAGGTTCTAGGTGGATGCTGCAAAATTGTTTACATTTCTTTTGAATCTGTTATTTGAAAACTTTGAAAGAGTTGATCCAGAACAGGAAAATTAATCTGAATTCAGACTTCTAGGGAAACCTGGTGCAATTCTTCAAATGATGTCTTCATAATCCTTTGCATTTGTACTAAAGATGGAATGTATTTGGCTTTGAAAACATGGAAGGGAAACTTGCTTTAAAATTTTCTCTTATCCAGTTTAAGATCTTTTAGATTCTTAAAATGACATATCCAGCTAAAATTGGGTGGGGACTTATTTTGCCTGGGACATGCAACACCTGAAGCGGTTATTGTGCTGCTACCGGAACAGCTTATTTAAATACATTCTGATTGACTTGAATGAACCCCGTTAAGTTATGACGTCTCAGGATTTATGATGCAAAAACTTTTTCTTTCCCTTTTCATTTTTTCCTGTTAATTACAGTCCAAACAAGCATAGTTGTCGTCTAGAGCAAAATCAGGCGTTGCCAGGTTCGTGGTGCAATAACTTAGGGACAGTTAATATGGCTTTTTATCTGTTTCTTCTTATCTTGCAGTGCAAATCGTGGCTCGGTAACACGCCTGAGGAGGACAGCCAGGATGGAAGGTCCCTTGCTGCTCTGCCCAGCTGAGTGAGGTCTCTCCAAGCAGACTGACTGGTTTTGGCCCTTGACTGGTCAGGGTGAGGATGTAGCAAAATCACTGCCTTCTGCTTCCCTTCTGAGGGAATTTAACCCCCAAAAGGTTTATCTCTTAAGCAATTTTGTTAGCAACTGTACAACAGGGGTTTTAACCAGAAGTGATTAACATTCCTTGATTAGTTGACTCAGGTGGAGTACTGTGGAAGTGTCACAGTATTCAGCGAAAACTGCTGACAGATCTTCATATCCATAATGGGGTATCCCATTGTTGTTAGAAATGTATTCAGTGTAAAATTATGCAATGAAAATAGGCAGAAACTCTCTCTCCATCTAATCTAAAAGTAACATACAAAAATCTTGCTCAGTTTTTACTCAAGACAGCTTTGCTCTACTATCTTGTGCATACTAATACAGTCTTCTTTTAATAATAAAGAACAGAATGTTCTTGACATTAACTTTATCAGCAGTTAACTGGTTAGTGCTGTAATACTTGGCTTGGTATTATTGGCTATGACTATGACAAAAGACAGCTGCCAGTTTTCAGCCCAAGAGTAACAGAATTGGGCAATCACTGCCATTGAACTTTTATTTTGTACATGTTTGTATTTGTATATTCTTTTTCTATAATATTTTTTAATAAGGTTTTTCAGGTCTGTCTCAGATTCTATATAAGTAGCGCAGCTCCCAGAAACCAGATTAACCACTGATGCCATTTCACACATACAGGAACCTCATCTAACGTGCACGTATGTTATCCAGTTATTTTACACCTTGCATTCAAAAAATGTTGGAGTATGCAGGTAGAGGAAGCACAGCTAACGGAAATTTCCTCAGTCAAAACTTGCCTAGCAGCTTAGCTGTGATATATGACAGGGATTGTTCTCTGATAATCTGTCCTGTTAACTCTTGCCATTGGGTTGCCATGTGCAAGGAAGGAAGAATCTCTTTTCTACTGCAGAAGGGAGGTATGAAGAAAATTAATATGAGTTATGAACAGAGCTGCACACCAACATAAACCGTAATGAAAATATACAGCAAACTGGAGAACTGCTGAAAGCAGGAGGGTGTTGAAAGTGGTACACTATGTACTTTATTTATGTTATTGGCATCGTAAAGTGGTTTTGGATGCTGTGAATCCTTATCCAACTCTAGCAGAAAACAACAGCTCTCTGCAGTTGCACTCAGACTGTCTCTCTCTTTGGTAAGGTATGTTCTTTCCAACAGCAGAAATAATGCCCCAATAAAAAGCTTGACCAAAGGTTTTATTCCTCCACATGAGTGTTTCCCTGCTCGTTTTCCTTATTTTTCTGTATCTGAAGCTATTCCTTCCTGCTGTAACGTTCATTAACTTCACTGAGCAGCTAGAATCAGTCCATGTTTCTCTACAAAATGATAATACTTGGCAGCAAGGTTGCAAGACCCTGCCGCATCTTTCTATAGCTGCTGGTTCATGCTAATTTTCCATGATAGTGAGGAGCAGCCCACCAGCCAGCGATCTAGGGTCAGTGCATGCTTTAAGCAGGCCAATTTCTGTGCACTGGTGTAGTAAGTCTTGATCAGTCAAGAATATACCCATTGCTTGAATGACAGAAATCTGTATAATGTTTCTTTTCTGTTGTTTGTGGTAAGAAACTTTGCAAATTATTTCACAGGTGCACAGATATGACAGTGTTTGTTATCATGCTGTTTTTTATTATAGCTGCTAAGGTCTTGGATGTCTCAAAATATTATGTGCTTTAGCAAGGAAAATGCCTCTGCTATTCTGCTGAAAGCTTGCTCAGTGCAATATGTTTCCACCAGAGAAGATGCTTGAACCACCCAAATGGAAAATGTAAAGAAAAAATCTCTAAAAAAATGAGAAGGCACCTTTGTAGGGTTTCAGCTGGTAGCCTGGATGGTCAGACCTGGGCAGAAGGGAATCCTGCATCTGGCAGGGGGGGTTTGTCCCAGGGCAAGGGTAAGGCGATGTCCGCCTATCTGCCATAGGAGCGAGCAGTCCATGCTGCCGCCCTGTGAAGTAGCCCAGTCTGCGCGATACATGGAGGGATGGTGTCTTGCACCGGGTTTACCCATCAGGGTCATTCATGTTGGGGAATTCTTTACAAACCTGGTCACAGGAGATTCCGCAACCAGAAGCCTGTTTCTATATGTTACTTTGCCAGATGGCTGCATTATGCAGGGATTGGTCAATCCCTGCATCTAAAACTGACTATGTATTTTAAAGTCACAGTAGTTAGCTAAGCTAGAGGAGATGGTCTGCTAAACCTTTCTCTTAGCTGACATCCAAATGTGTATAATAAGACTTGCAGAGTCTAGCGTGTTACTGAGGGTGTGTCTACTTCCAATTACTTATTCCAGTAGGTCCATGCATTTTAGGGTGCTCAATTAATTTTCATCACAGCACTCCACTGGCTTTTGGGCTTTATATTACTTCTAGTGTAGATTAATTTTAGGCTGCTGTATTTTTTCTAACCAATTTTCATAAGGAAACTGCAGCCTCATTTATTTTTATTTATGTTGTAATTAATGACAGCTACCTATTAGATACTTGGGAAAACTCTGATTAAATGCCTAGGGTGGTAAGTCTGCCAGAAGTATCCCCAAAACAAACTGCCTGCACAATCTGGAGCATGTCCTTGACATTTCAGTGGTTTAAGGAAGGTGAGCTACGTGATTATTGTCAAGTATTTCTGCTTCCGTTGGAGGGGTGGTGGTGTGAGTGTGTCAAAACCAGCTAGGACAAGGAACTTCCAGAAGGAATGACAAGGAATGAATTAACTTCTTGAACTTCAGAGTGTATCTTTGGTCTTTTCTGTAGGAAAGGTTAGTTGTTAATTTTTCAGATCAATTCACCTACCTTCAGCTGTCTTAAAATGCCTTCAGAAGAAGGGGAATAGTCATTCTAGCAACAATAGTACACTCCGAAACTAAAATCTTTTAGGATTGGGTGTTGTGGAGAGCGAGGTTACCTTGTGTTCTTTCAAAATGAATGGGAATTCATTATCCTCATCTATGGAACAGAAGAAATTATAGAAGCCATTAAAACTAAGAGGACAAGGAAATAAATGTGAATGCCTCATATCACAATTTTCAAGAAGAAATTTAGTTTAAAAGATAAAACCTAAAGATTTCCAATAAACCTAGCCAACCTAGCCACAATGTAGATATAATTCAAGCTTGATAAAAACAACCCACAATGAAAAAAAAACCAACTTGAAGCACCTATAAACCTTGCCAGGATGAAATTAAAGGAATTAAGAGAATGTGGCAGTGGCCACCTCATAAAATGTGAGAAGATGGACAACGATCTAGATAAATAATACTGCAAATGTAATCATGTGATATTTGAAATCCACATCTGTTTGCAAAAGGATTTTTGAAACACAAGCTACTGAGAAAAGTAGGTAAGAAATAAGCCAGACAAATGGCAGGCAGGGAGAATATGGGCGAGAGGGAATGTAATGGATGTGCTTAGAGAACTGAAAAGAAATCTTGCACTTCCATGTACTTTTGCAGCAAGAGCAAGCATTTTAAATCAAAAAGCATAAAATCTGATGTATCAAAAAGGTAATACACGGTTTTACTGAGGAGCCACTTGTCTTGAGACGCTGCCTGTTTTCTGGACAGATGTATTGAGCACTAGAAAAGACGAAACAAACCCCACCTCTAAAAATTGTTTGAGCTGCCATCAATGATTGTCAGGCTCAGAAATCTATTTCTTAAATCTAGAGCAGGCCCTGGGGAGCTGCAAATGTATGAAAGGTTTTCTAGGCACCATATGGTGGTTATGAAAGTATCTAACAGAGGCCTATTTTTGAGTCAGAAGAATGGAAAAGAGGAGGGCTAAATCTTGGGAAGCAGTATGTTCCTGATTATGAAACTGAATGTGGTAGACAGGCTCAAGCCCTCTACACTTCAGCAACACGTGCCCTATGTCTATTTATAAGTCATTCTGCTAGAGGGGCATTAATCAAGTGAGAAAATACTCTTCTGCTCCAGCTTGGGAGTGAAGAAATTGTTATGACAAAAGAAAAGCAAATAGAGCTATTTTAAGTTGTCGCAAGAGGCATTAAATACAACCATATATTTGCAAAAGACCTTTGCCTTTGCTGCTGCACTGTGAGAGCAGCCCCTGCAGCCAAGCCGCTCCCCGAGCAGGGAGCCTGGCAAAGCTCGGTCATACGGTTCTTTGATAACACTGAGGCTGATATTGCACAACGATCTACGAAAATGCTGGCAAAGCATTTCCAAGGATGTTGATAAAAGCAGACCGAGTGCCTTTACGACATCTGTGCTGCGCTACAGGATTACTGTCCCTTGATCTTCTCCCACCCCGTGTCAGAGACCCTACATGGCTGTTTTGCCCGTGCTGGCATTGTTCTTCTCCACGGCATCCCCAGCTCCCTATTTCTCTTTGTCGCCCTTCCAGCTCTGGGAGTTCTCCAGCTGAATGCCACAGTGTTTGAGAAGGATGTGCTTTCTGTGCTTTAACTGCCCCTGTACCTCTTAGCAGGACAGCCCTGCTGGGGCTTTTGTTTTATGATAACAATCAACGTGCTGCAAAGCATCAGTTGTTTGCTCGTGACATTCTTCCGATAAGCTCCGACCCGATCCCCTGGCAAAACCCAGCTCCTCTGGGTGTTCCTTGTAGGAAAGAAAATTTTCAGGGATACTTCTAGGCTGGCTTTGCCTCCTTTTTACCAGTAGCAGGTTTCACAGAGGACACTGGGAAGAGGGGTCGTTCTGGAAGGCAATGCACAACAGCACACCTCCCCAGGCTGAGCAGCGTGAGCTCAGCCGGTTTGTTTCAGGCCGCTGATACCCCTGGGAGGGAGCTGAGGGGAGGAAGGCAGGCAGAGTACTCAGTCATTTTCACTGTCTTCTAGCAAAAAAAGGTATATTTGGCACATTGGGAAAATGCATTTCCAAGCAGCGGTGATTTCCTTGCTGTCATACAGTTCTTATTGTTGTCTACTTCATTAATTCCTTTATATCCTCAGTATAAACAATTGAAGGACAACCAGGAATATTTAAATAGGTCACAATGGAAACTGATCTTTTATTTTTCCAGTGTTTCTATTATTGAGTAATTAAACCCAATGGATCTGTACCCAACAGCAGAATTAGGCACTGAATAGTTAATCCTGCTGTAAAAACTGTGAGATCAATGGGAAGAGCTGACTTCAACCATCAGGGTTTCAGTGCAGAGGACAAAGGTATATTTTTGTTCCCCTGTGGTTCATATCAGGGATGTCCAATCTACTGAACACAGATACAGTTTCAGTTACTTATTGAAGTTGGACTCTCTTGGTAAAATTAGAATAACATTTTAGAAAATATAAATGCTTAAAAGAAAGAGCTTGAAGAATTCCCTGCTGAGGTATTATTTTACTGCCTTATATAGAGCAATTCTGCCTCACAAAATTAAATAGCAAAAGATCCGACTGTAACTAGGTATTATGCAAAAGGGAGGAATGAGGATTTTGCTTTAAAATTTAAAAAAAAAAAGTATAACTTTTGAATTTAACTTTTTAGCAAATATCTTCTGCAAACCTCTGTAAAAACTTTGTAAATCCATTTATGCAACAGCAAATTTGTACAAAATATTTTATTCTAAAAGTTTGTTTAAACTTGTAATGAAATGCAGTGAAGAATGCTCTGTGCCCTGTCGTCAAAAGCTGCCAAAAACTAATTATAGTGCCTCTCTGATGCATGACCTGAAAGCCTCATGTTTTAACTACTTTTCCAGCTTGTAAGAAGATCACTATATCCTTGTTTACAGCAGTATTTTAAAACTATTGATAATACTAAATAACACTATTTGAAAAGGAAGATGATCCTTTATAAAGTGCAAGTAAGTTATTGAAAAACCATTCACAAATAGGAATAGCAGTAGCATTAGTTATTCTGCTTACCATGAATGTCAGGCTGTAAGGCCTCCTAAAGCTCCAGTTACAGAAAGAGTGGAAGCCAGGTGGAAACCAGGTATTCTCATTCAAATCCATGCTTGTTTCCCACAGTATTTTCCGCTATTCAACAAGATACCAGGCTTTAACTTAGATATCTCTTTTAGAAATTTGTGGTTTTGCCAGCTTAAGCTGTATATTCTAAATTTCCCTAAATGTTGTGAACTGATATAACTGGTTGGCCAAGAAGTGATTTCCCCAGCAGGAAAGGTTAGGACCAGCCTGGTGGAAGCTAGACTCAGGTGGCTCTGTGCGTTGGTGAAGTGCTGAGCCACCTTCAGCTCCCAGTTTGTCACAGGATGGTACATTCACCCCCTAGAAATGATCGCTCCATTTACAGTTTATTACATACCAATGTAATGAAAATTGTAGATTAACCTTTTCGTTATGCAGTGAAATACGCCAGCCTCGCATCAATTTCCAGTGACATGCTCACAGTATCCTGAAACTTAAAAACGTGCTGCTGAGGCATTTAATTGTGAGCGCTGCACACTACTTCTTTTCCCTGTCTAATTCAAATATCCCTGTCTAATACAAATATGCTTTGCTCAGCTAAAAGGGTGATTTTCAGGTGATGTCCATTATTACAGCTGAGGAGCATGTCTATGGTGCATTGTCAGCTGGTACCATCAGAAAATATTATCCCTTCCTCACTTGGGTCTCCAGTAGCAACACAGATTTCTCCCTGTCTATGGTGTTCTGACAGAAGCCCTGAAAGGTTGTATATAGTTTTGAGATGAAAATCCTAGAAGTAAAACAATTCTTATAGTTATGGAAAGAGCACAGATTTTGAAGCCTTTGAAGATCTGGCATCCTTTTCAGGAGTTTAATAGAAGAAACCATTGAGTTTGTCTTAAATGCCTAAAGGCTTTCTGGTATTCAGGGACAGAAAATACTATGTACATTATTTGAAATAATCAATGACTCAGCAGCTTGGTTTGCCTCTCCCAGGACGATGGGCTCACAAGCCATTGATCTACCATCCAGTACGCAATTGTATGTCTCCCTCTTCCCTCTTTCCCTGGGGTTGCACCCATGATCAGTATGCATTGATTCTGTACCAATGTGGAGATGTGTATCTTTTCATAATTGAGGGGGATGCACACAATTTACTGAGTTTCGCAGAGCCTGGACGTCAGCCTTTAAAGGAAAGCGTGTTTCACTGGAAATGGATGTGGAGGGTCACAATGAACAACTGAGCCTTTTCTCAATTCTGCTTCATTCTCATGTAA
>JAVJGI010000050.1:5456725-5476087 GCA_035590275.1 Ibycter americanus | reverse complement strand
TGTTTCACTGGAAATGGATGTGGAGGGTCACAATGAACAACTGAGCCTTTTCTCAATTCTGCTTCATTCTCATGTAATGGAACATCATTAAGACCTTCAGTGAAAAAAGGATGACAATGCTCACAGAATTTACCCGACATCTGGAAAAGAAATCAGGGTGTTGGAAAAAACCTTTCTTTGAAACTGTTCTAATTTCCAGATTTACTGTTACTTGAATTAAACATTCTGTGCTAGTTTTTCATGTTGATATTATCTTGGAGTAGGGAGGGTATTATTGGAATTCTGCTCTTTAATACAGTCATTCAATTATTTTGGTGTTGTGTACTACTTATGACCTTTTTAATATTCTGTCATTTGACTGACTGCCTATTCTTACTCTTTCTGCTATTTACAGTTTTATGGCTCCCTGGGGAAGAAATAACCACACTGCCTATTAATGAAAATGTAGACTGCTGAAATGAGCAAAATGGTTCCCCAAACTGCTGCAGCGCAGGATGTTCATGAAACTTTGGAATAACAGCAGCCTTGTTGCAATGGTAGCCGTCAGCTCTATATCCACTGAAGTTTCTGAGTGCTTTGCCATTGTCTCATTAATTGCAGAGAAGAGAAACAGCACTAAAGAGCTGTTCCAACAAAAAATTTTAAAGAAAATGAGAAATTACGAATACAGGCGTTACTGGGTTTTCCCCCCTCAAGTTCACCACGGGTTTTTTTTTGGAGCAACACAGATTACAAGTAATAAGAAATGAAGTCTTAAGATGTAAACCTAAGAAAGAATAAAAATCTCTGTAAAAAAAATCAGAACCGAGAAGTTAAAATTAAGTTTATGTGCCTGGTCAGCAAAACTGAGATCAGAAAGATACCTCAGACTTTCAGTGCAATTTTTTTTATTACATGAGAGCAGTATTAAATGGGAAGGAAAACTGGCGGGGACCTTTTGATCTCACTCGCTTAGTGCCTGGCCCATGACAGCACGAAGGTGACCGTGAGCATCAGGAGCTGGAGCAGCCCCGAGGCTGCTGAGGATGGTTCCTGCCCCTGGGGAATCCGCTCTGGACCGCTACAAGGACTCCGCGCTACTGAAAGATTGCCAAGGGCCAGGAGACACCTCGCTCCACACCCGGGGGCTGGCTCGGGGAGCTAGGACTTCTGTCCTGTTTGGAATAGTTAATTTCAGAAAAACCAAATGTTAGCAGAATTTTGAAGATACCTTACTGACGGTGCTGTGTACACAGCTGAAATCCAGGTGATGGCTTTAGAGCAGAGAATTAATGATGTGTATGATAACAGGAAATTACAAATTTATGAAGTTTATGAAGGAATTCTTTTACACCTACCTGAATGAAATAGTGCACACTTAATACTTGCACACTTAAAGAGACAGAAAAGGATTATGAGCTTAGAGTATAATGGGATCCAATTTTACTCTAGCTGTTGCATTACAGTGGCTTTGGTAACATGTGCAGGGCAGCACTCTTGGGCTGGGGGGTGGTTGTCATTTGCTAGTTTTGCACATGGCACAGTATAGAAGCTGTAACACTCACCGTTAACTTTTGAAGAACACGTGCAAAGTAAGCAAATAGCGAGTAAGACGTGTGCTTCAACTGAAGGGAGAAAACGACCTTGTACCATGAGCTATCTGCATCGTATTTAGCCTCTGGTTTTCCCATACGCAGGCTTGCAGACTGCACCTTGTTAGGCAGGTGTTTGCCTAGGTTAGTTTTGCTCAGTTCGCAGGCTTTGCGACCTGGTAAAGACAGTGTGGTAGCCCATAGGAATAACGGCGTAAAATCACAGGTTGGGATTAGAAGTGTGCTGTCCTAGTGCTTATTTCATGTGTTGTCTGTCACGAAGCAAATTACTACTGGGTGTGACACAGCACGAAGGCGAAAGAGGGGAGG
The DNA here is from genome assembly GCA_035590275.1 of Ibycter americanus. Lineage (NCBI taxonomy): Eukaryota > Metazoa > Chordata > Aves > Falconiformes > Falconidae > Ibycter > Ibycter americanus. The sequence continues at coordinate 5,474,186 of JAVJGI010000050.1, read as the reverse complement.
CACATGCTTTTGATTGACTTTGTAATATTGTACATAAAGAGTATAGGAAGTAGTGCCAAAAGAGGGCCTCTAAGCTTGTATGGGGAAATTTGTAATCAGAAAGGGCATGATTTATATCCTTCTGTAGTTCTAATGGTATTGTTGTCTGATCTAATCTAAAGCCTGAAGGCTTCTTGCTGGGTGAAAATTGCATGTGGAAATAGAATCTAGATAAGATGCCTGTCATCTTAGTATCAGAGCACTGGGGTAGAGGATAAAAATCTCAGGTTTTTATTTTAGGGAAAGAAAGACTTTTCCTTCTGTGGGATTCTGTGAACAACATGATTCAACATGTCCCAAATCGTTGGACAGCAGAAAGTCAGACAGGGTCAGTTAGGTTTCAAAAACATGGCCATGGCAAGGTGTAACCAAACTAACCATGAGGAATTCAGTATTTCACCAATAAATGTTTTATAACCATTTCTTTATATCTTCATCTCATAAACAAGAAGCATAAAATACCTGCAAACACTGTTCTCCAGCAGCGTTTTTGTCTTTGTCTGGAGTTTATGGATGGAGTTGGCAAGAACGGCTTCCAGCCATTTCTGCCACATCTCTTGGCTTTCTGGAAAAGCTGCTTAAAAATTTGCACCAGACTGACAGTGCCTTGTTGCAGAGATTTCTAATTTAGAAATAATGGCTTTTAGCTTTGATTTACCTGAACTATTTAACACTATGTCTCAGAGTATTCTGAACAACAACAACAACAAGAAGAAGAAAAGTCATTGAGATCCCTTAATTTCACAGCTGAATGGGATGGTGCAGCACGTTGCCCTGGGAGCAATGTTTAGACTACATACCTCTCTGGTTAGTCTTTAGTTTCAAGGCAAAACCAAATACATTTGGTAGCAGCTGTTTTGGGGTTGTCTTTGAGCACTGCTGGATAGAAGAGAGTGATGAAAGGTAGATGAAACATATGACCAGTAAGTGAAAGATAGCAGTGCAGAAGCTTGGTTAGGGGCAAAGCTACTGTATGAAGAAGGCAGATATCTATAAATAACGTACATAAGATGTAGAAGCTGATAAAGAGAGAGGATAGTGCGACAAGTGTGATCTGTAAGCCAAATGAAAACATATGGCTTAAGCTTTGGTTGTGTGCACTGCAATTATCACTGTAAAAATTATCTGAATATTTTCCTCCCATAGCAAGAACCAAAAATACGCCTTTTATCGCAGAATTAACAGAATAAAAGAAAATACAGAATCTCCAAGAGTCCTTTTGCAGCCCAGTCCCCTAGGAGAGGAAGGGAGAGGGTGAGACACCCCTGACATTCAGCAGAGGAATCCTAGTTATGCCTCCCCTTTGCCAAGTCCAAATCTGTCTCTTGTAAGAATGCTGCTGGATTGGTAACATTCAGCATCAAGGAATTCGCATTCAGAAAGCCACTGGCTCCCAAACGGTGATGGCGGTGGGCTGATTTCAAGGGTTGAATGGAGATAAACAGCCTTTCTCTCCTCCGATAGCCCCCAATGCACCAGGAGGACCCGTTCTCTAAAGTTGTTTGTGCTTCATATTTCTCCCAATCAAAGCAAAAGGGCTCATATCTGTATTAACCCATGGAAGAAAACGTCTTTTGGATGTAGGTGTGTGAATTCTCAAAACAGTTGGAGCGGGTTCATGTGTCTTCTCACAGCTTGTGTGCTGGAATTTTTCTCGGCTTTTCTTGACTCCTCTGCAACGAGATACCGCAATACACAAATGAGGATGATTGCAGTGGTGGCTAACGAAAGCAGGTTAATGTACAGAGTATATTCCATCTGTTTTATAGCTCCTGTAACATTGAGACCACTGGGTTAGTAGACAAAGCCCGTGAAGGTTTTTGACCTGTCCTACGGCAGCTGCGAAGCCTGTTGAGCCCACTGCAGGGGCTCTGGGATTGCCTTCCAGCTCTGCGCTCCCTGCAGCCCCTAGCAGACTCGGGAGCAAACACGGCTGGCACAGTTAACCCTGGGCACCTTCGCTTCTGCTGCTGCAGTTCTTCTGTTGACAGGAAGGAACTGGGATGTGTTCTGTGACATTACAGATTAATTTCTCAGTGCAGGAAGTAACTGAGTAAATTGAGAGTAATGTTCTTTAAAGCATTTATAATTCAGTCTTGTGGCCTTCTGATGAGGGATATTGCCATCAGCTGCTTTTGCCCAACTTTGTGTTTTCACTTCACTACTATGTTTTTACAGTAAAAAAAGTGAAAAAGAAATCCTAAAAGAGCTCAGATATTACTCCTGTATGCTGCCTTATAGAGTGTTTGCTAGCAGTCTGCCTCCTGGTTTAGCCATGTAGTTAGAGGTTTCTCATAGCTGTTAAATAGGATTAAACCCAAGCAAAGAGCAAATTGTACAATTTTTTTTGATATTTCTTCCCATAGAAGCAACTGCTGGAAAAGGCTGGCTTGGCAAGGAGCTGCCCCAAATCCCACTGCCCTCCTATTCCGCCGAGCCACGCGCAAGTGCTTAGAGTGCTTAGAGCAAGCTAATTTCCCTTTGGGATCTGGATTATTTGGCCTTTGCACGTTGCACGGTTCTTATTGCCCCACATCCTCAAGTGTTCCTGGGAGCTGTGGAAGCCAGTGGACTTTCATCTCAAACTCCAGGCGTCCACCCTCCAGTTGCTGAGGTGTGAATGAGGCACGGTCCCCTCTTTCTCAGGCTGTGTAATTTCTCACACAATTCCTAAACACCTCTGCCTGCTGGCATCCCGGTCGCAGTGGAGGATCAGCACAAGCTACTTTTTTTTCTGGCATTTTTTTCAGGTTGGCAAGGAGACAGTCGTCTGTCTGCACTTTGCAGTCCAGGCGTCTGGGCCCAATTCCTCCAAGAAACAGTCAGGGGTGGGATTTTTTCCTCTGAACCGTAACTAATTCCCCAGGATCACATCTCCCTACCTGTGCCCTCCCTGTCATTTCTCTCAGCATTTAGAAAGCCCTGCTCCTGACAGGGGAATGGCCTGGGATGGAGAGTGGTGGCCCAGACTGGGGCTGCTCCTGGGAAGAACCATTTGTCACGGACCTGGGTCCCGCACCCATGCATCAAAAGGTTTTCCTCTACACCCAGTGACCTGGCACAACCCCTTCAATCACAATTCCCTCTCAAAGGAGCTACAGGATACTGTGTGAAAACACGGTGTCACACAGCAACACAAGACAGTGTTACATATATTTGCTCTGCCATAGGATGGATAAAGAGTGCACAACAGATGTGTAGCTGGTACCTTTTTTTCTCCTTGGCTCGTCCTTGGCCATGACCAATTTCTCTGTCATTTCATGAGGAAATTGCATCCTAGGAAATTCTGTTGGTCCCACCTTCCTTTCCTTTCCTGCTTCTCCAAGCATATTAAAAACCTGGTTTGATAAGACTTTTTCTGTGTTTATTTCTCTCTGTGCGGGATGTAGCTCCTTTTGCGGAAGGTGCTTTTGCTGCCCGTAAACAATGCTGGAAAACCCATTGCAGGCAGATGAGTGATGGTGCTGGTCCAGGAGCATCCTTAAGCTGCCCGCAGCTTTACATCCACAGATAAAACAGTTCCCTAGTTTGGAAAGTGAGTAACATCTAAGTAATGTGAGATCCAGAAGTATTCAGGAGACTGATATTCAGTGAGAAAAAGGAGATACTTCCACAGAACGATGGAGAAAGGCAGAAAATACACATTACTAGACAAGGGTGGGTAGATATTTTCATGTGTAAGACCAAAGTGGGAGACAGTGAGAAGCTGAACCTAGGAAAAGGAGACTACTGTTCTGTGATACTAGGGGTTGTGGAGGCAAGGATGGCAACAGAGCATAGCGACTAGTTCAAACAGAGGGATAGATACAATACTGAAAGCATCACTGGTCTTGGAATACATTCCAGGCTAAGAACACATGTTGCTAGGAAACTTTTATATTAAAAGGCATTCATCTTTAAACCTTGGGAACACAGTAATAGCTTTTCCTCTGTGCTAGGGAAGTTCTTTTAATGTCAGTCCTGATGTTACTTAGCCAAGTAATATGCAAGAGGGAGAAAAATACCTTGAATTGCCTTGGGCAAAGGTTAAAATCTAATATTATTTTTATATAGCTTGCAGGGTTTAAATGAGCTTTAGTCATTCTGGTCTGACTAATAAGAGACTGATAAACAAAGATGACCATGGGTTTTTTTATGAGATGTTATATGGAATAAGAATTCAAATATGCCTGGAAAAATGCTTAGTTAGCCCAAACCAGAAGATAACTTTGGCTTATGGCAAGATTCAGCACGCTGCCATGCAGAGAGGAGGACAGTTAATCAAATTCCTTCAAGTTATCACGTTGTCATCCACAGGCTTTCTGGCTCTCAGTTTTCTCATTTCATATGAGTTCTGTATACACGTCTCAATAGCTCATATAAACTCCTTTGGAAATCCCCAAGCATCAAATCTCTCGATGCCAGTTTCTAACAGTTTTCTAATATTTGTGCTGATGCTAAAGACCTGCTTCCCGAGCAGAGCAATCTTTAGAAAAGAGTAAAGCTATTTATCGGATTCTCTGCTCAAATGAGACATCCAAATCTGGCTCTAGTAGGTCCTAACCCTAATATTTTCAGATGGTATCACCTATTTTTCTCATGTGCTTTACCCTGCATTTTGTTCACTCTTTTTGCTTTGGTGGTTTTTGGGGGTTTGCTTGGTTGTTTTTTTTGGGGGGGAGGGGTGTTGTGGGTTGGGGTTTTTTTGGGGGGTGGGGGTGGGGTGTTTGCTTTTTTTTCTGTTTTTCCTTCCTTTCCTTCCCAGCTTGAGGCTAGCTGTCAACCTATCAGTCCTTGACTGGTGTGATTATAAGCCAGCATCCTGAGATGCCTGACAGTTGCAGTGGCAGCTTCAGCAGCTCCCTCTTATTGCTACCATATCCTCCATCACCCCGATTCAGTTGCCTGGGGATACACAGTAGACCAAGTTACTGCTTTTATTCTCCCCGTGTGCCCTCTCCCTCTAATGCCCTGGGCACACTGAAAGTCTATCTGACTTACTTGCCACACTAAATTCAGAATTTAAAACATGTTATAGAACATGTAATGTTTCCTTAAACAAACAAACAAACAAACAAAACCCCAAAACACTACTGATAAGAGTAGTTTTAACAGGCTTTTATTATTAATATCACTATGTGACACGTCCCAAGGTATTGCGAGTTTTCCCATAGCATGTTCAGCCTCAGTCTCTGCAGATGTGGCAACGAGAACAGAGAGATCTGCCTTTCTGTCTGGCACCTCCAGAACACAGGAAATTCTGCTCTGGGGGAGCGTTGCAATTCTGAACAGATCACTGGGAGGAGAAAATGCTGTGGCAGGATTGATATTAAACATGTTGTTGAATGAACCTAAAAGTAACATCCTTGGAGTTCTGTGCAATGAAGGGTTGTTTTTTTTTTTCTGGGGGAAACTGATGGCCTTTATCATATCAGCTGACAAAGCTGGAAAAAGCGGACAAGCTTTTGGACTCAACCTAATCATCACTAAAGACCTGTCTAGTAAAACCAGAGTGGAAAAGGCAATCTGAACCTGTGGGATGGAGTAGGGCTTCTGAAGGTGTTCCTCTCTTGAGGATCAAGACCGTCATTTAGCACTTGTGGCATGCCATTGTCTTTGTCACCTTCTCTTGCATGCTATCTACTTTTCCTAGTGTTTTCACAAAGAGATACAGGTTAGTTTAATGACTGGATACCTTTCAGGGCAGGAGCCATCTTTGTTTTCTGTGCTGGTAACACCACGCGTGTCCTGCCTGATACGCTGCCAAAACAGGAATGAGTAACACCAGATGTTTGTGTCCCAGGTGTGTATGTTCATAAGAGGCACCGATTCTGCAGATAGCTATGCAGGAGTGTGGCACTTGCACAATCAACCTCATAACCGGTGGGATGGATAAGTAAACTTGTACTGCAGGACCACGAGCTGAATATTATATGAATAATTATTATATCACAGGGCATCTTCCCCCAATGCCCTACCCATCTTCCATGTATGAGTTAGAGAACAAAAGTAGCGGTGTACTTAATTACGGCAGGCTAAAGGGAGATCGCAACTGCCCTTGAAACCATTCCAATACATGGACGTTACCGTAATACCTTCTCTCTTATGCCACTTGGTGGAGCTTAGTGATTTTGGCTATCACATACATCGTTTTGCAAACTTGCTCTTTGATTACACAATCAGTTGTCAGTATATCTTGAAAATGGACCAAATCCCTACTAAGGAAGTAAAACCAAAAGTGTACCATAAATTCTAAGAAGTTGCCAATTACTAGCTGCTAGTGAATTTGGTAATCATCGCTTCTCCTCTTGAAAGCAATAAAATATATAGTGTTCAAATTTTTAAAGAAAAAGTTAAAATACGGGCCTAGGATCTTGGTATTTATGACATACAGGATGAGAGATGGGTAGAATCATGTCATGTTTGATAGATTTTTCAGATTTAAATTAGTGTTTTAAATTTCAAATAGTATCTTCCCTTGCAGAATTTTGTATCTGGGTATGTGTATCTGGGTGAAAGACCTCACAGTTGTCTGAATGTATGCTTTTCTTCAGCAAGCATGCAAACAGTGAGCAGATTGACAGGTACATAGAGAAATTATTATATCCCACACTGGTCCCACCTTCATTTAAATCAATAGCTAGTCAGGTCAATAAAACCAGAACTGGGACCTTGGCTAATTATGTGCTCAGTCAAAACACTTGAGCTCAGACCCTATCTGGAAGTTCGGGTATTACACCAGTTTGACTCTATATTCTAAACTATCTGTTGTTAAATATAAATTAGTTGCTCTGCAAATCTTACTGAGTCCTAATTTTGGATGTTTGCCTAATACTTTATTTATTCTAAATTATCAAACAAATAATATTGTCAGATGATTGCTATCTGGTGTTCTGGGGATACTGAGTTTTGACATCTTCAGACCTTGGAGTTTGGTACCCGAAGTGAGATCTGCTGCTCTTAATTTTCTAGGTATGTTGTAGACGATGGGTCTCGGTGATTCGTCCTAAATCCTTTCTAATGCAGGATGCCTACTGTCTAAGCAGTCATGAGGAATAAAGGTTTCATACAGAGTGTCTTTGCTGTTGTCAGGGAAGCGAAGGAAAAAGAAGAGAGGACTCAGTCCTGAAATCTGGTGTGTGCCGTCTTAGGTGTCTTCCTCTGCAGGCAGCTTAGGAGCATCAATGGCATTTCAGGCTTCCTTTTAGGAACTGGAAGCAGTAACTGCAGCTTCTTTTCCCCGTGGTATTGCCCAAATTCTTTTTTGCTGTGTTGGACTGACAGATGAGAAAGGACTTTTTGACATAACAATGTACCATACATATTTATCAAATACTGAAAAGTGATAGTATATCAGTGTTCTTCTGTTGTGGCATTTTACAAGGGACGAGAACAAGAGCAAAATTCTGTTAGGAGCTCTAAAAGCAATTCAGAGCTGGCTGTAACTCTCTGTAACACACATGTACCAGTGGCTACTGTTCCGTGCCTGTCCAGTAGTAATTATAAGACAAAAAGCAGTGGAAGTAATTCTGCCCAGAAGGACAATGCAGCTTCAATGGACTTTTTCAGATGTTTACTGGGGAGCTAGCAGAGAGAAGAGCATGATTATGCTAAGCAACTATATACGACTGTATGTGACAACACTCATCACGCACACAGGCACCTCTCTTGTATGGTCCGCACTCCTCATCCATGCATTGCTTCCATGGGTGGACCTCTCTTGTCCAGACCATGTTGTCTATTTTCTAATGATTCCCTAGCATTCCAGCAGCCCAAGCAGAACTGAAAGGCCAGACATCGTGTACCTCAGTACCTCGGGAATGCAGAAAGCTCCTTGTCCTTCTTGCGACTCCTTAAATGAGCTTGGAGCTCTATGTGTCCATGTGATGACATGTCTTGGGAAGTCAATAGTGTATGCTACTTACTTAAAAGTACTTAAAAATGAAGTGTCAGCATGCTAAATAGGAGATTTCTCATGAGGAGGGTGAACGATGAAGGCTGTTTGGAGCATAGGCGTTGACTTTTCAGGTGTTTTGCTTTCATCTGCATGTGACACAGTCTCTGTGTTACTTAGGCAGTTTACCTTTGCAAATATTTTTGTTCCAGTTAATGCCATAGTAGATGTACTTCTGACTTTTGACTGTTGATCGTAGCAGTGTGTTCAGTCACTGGAACCAGTCAGATGAATGGACACAATCCTCATATCACAGCGTTGGTTCTTACTCTTGTTTGTAAAATGAACCTGGTCACTCGAATGCTCGTTGCACAAAGGGAGGGTTTTGTGCTAAGGTGATATGCTTTCATCCCTCCCGCAGTTCATCAGAAAAAACAGGATCAAAGAGCTGAGTACAACAAGCAGCATTGTGTAGAGATCAGCAGATGTTCTTATTAATCTTAGAAGAACTTATGGCCCATCTTTCATGTTAGGAGGAATAACGGCATTGTCATTATGTCTGAAATCTGCCTATTTTGCAACACAATGTGTTAGATGGGCTCCTTGATAAAATACAGCTTCATGCTAAAAAAAAATAAAAAAGAGTAAAGGTTGTTCACTTGCTCAACATAAACATTAACAGTTTGGAAAGTCCTAACTGTGCTGTGAAGTGTCACATTTGACTCACTGATTTGGTCTATTTTGCTCTGTTCCTTATTTTGCTCTAATCCTTACTTTGCTCTATCCATCTACTGTATTTTCGTTATGAAAGGTCCTGCAGGGATCGTAGCAGAAAATGCACAAGAATAGGGAGAGAGGTTTTAAAAAATACCAGCGTGCTGTTTGAACTATTGTGATCCTTGCCACCAAACAGAAGCATTGGGAAATTAATTGGGTAGTTCATTTGAGTTTATTGCAGGCTCAAAGCCATTGTTTCCTGGCAAATAAAAGCAGATAAATAATTAAATACAAACTTTTTATTTACACAGTAATTCTAAAACAGTCAGATTTGGGGTGGGAAAGGTGATAGCCTTCCTGTCTGAACAATAAACCTCACCTTTGTGAACTGGCATGGAGAGATGATGCTCCATGTAAATCATATAGAAATGCAAAATAACCGTGCACCGTCACTTTGCTGAGTCAGCTGCCCTTCAGGGGGGCCTGAACACAGCTCCCTGGGGCACAGCTGTTCCTTGGGCAGGGGACCAGTGAATGCACCTCGGTAAATCCATAAGGCAATGAAGACACTGTCCATTAATTTCTTTGCAGAACCATTAACTTTGTTTATTTTAAAGAACCTGAGAGGTAATGTTATGGCATATTGTTACGGGGTGTATAAGCTCCTATTAAAGTCTGTAGGAATCAAAACCACAGCATTTTCGGAGTTTCAGCTGGTCATGCATTTTAGGACGATATATTGTCCCAGTGTCATACTTGAGGGCAAACAAAGATAAATGGAGTTTATACCCTCCCGAGGCGGGTAATGCCTGTCTTCCCCACTGCTTGCTGCCCGGGGAGCTGTACCTGCTAGGTGAGTTTGCCAACGGCATCCATCATTTCGACATACAGAGATGCTTTCTTATGCATTTGCACTTAAGCTTGCGCTAGCTAGATGACTTGAACTATTGTATCTATAAACAAACAGTTAGAACAGAACACAGATGACCTAACTGAGAATATATTGTGAAACTGGGTTTTTAAATTATTATTGTTGTTCCTTTAAAAAAGACCAACACAGTTATTACGTAAGACACTGCGTTAGGGCCAGCAGCACATGGGCAGTGGTAAGAGCCCACCGTGGGTACAACTGAAAGTAGGTCTCGAAAGGTATTTGACCTGTTTTCAATCAAGCTATAAATGTTATAAAAAACAAATTAATCGAAAACTGGAGGCCAATATAAATGTTTCCACAGTCCCCTGCAAACATGTACTTTAAACATATAAAAACTGTCTCAGTATCCAAGAACCTGAAAGTCAAGCTGTTAACATGAACTGGACTTAACTTCCTCACTCAAAACTAGCAAATACGGAAAGACAATAATGGCTGTTATTAGCAGAGGATGGTTATTTTTCTCCCTTTTAAAGATAACACTCGCTATTAACTCGGACAAGCTGTCCTGCTCTGTGTTGGTTAGCGGCCGACTGTTCCTGACATCAGTCAGTGGAGCGGTGAGGGGAGTCGCAGACAGAACGGCGTTAATCTGCTTGTCAAGTGGAAATACCCATCTGTGCTCCGGGGGCGATGTGTGGCTCATTCAGCTTCTTGCATGGAGAGAGAATTTCATCCAGGGGATGAGCAGTTTGGCTTTCATATGTACAAAGGACGCTTCTCCAAGCCAAAGGCTTGATTAAGGTTGCTGTGTCTGGGGTAGCACCTTCGCTACTTTTTTGTTGCAACATGCTGTAATTTACAATGCCACCTGCACACTGGCGTGCTCTCGGCTGTGAATCTGCTTCTAGCTTGCTCTGGTGATGCTCTAACAGTCCGTAAAACTGCAACCGTTTATGCAACCTTCGGTAATAGAGCAGACCAATACAGCATGCTGTGTTTGGTAATACAGCCTGCTATCTGTCTGTCTGTCTGCTGGCTCGCACAGAGCTGAAATCAGGACAGCAGAAGAGTCAATAACGTGTTTCTGTTCTGGGTAAGTTGAGGCACATAGAGGAAACCCCATAAAATAGCTTATGGATGCTTGTCGGGCTCCATTCACATCAGCTGGAGGGGTCCTTGGCTAGATGGTAGAAACAGAGAGTGTGCCAGTCTTTACCTTAGGTTTCCTTGAAGTCCACCCTATGCAGTTGCTGAGTTGTCCTCGCCGAGCAGGGGTGTACCTTGGAACCGCAGGCTGCCCGTGGGACTGCCCAGACAGAGATTTAGAGAACCGAGTTCTGAGCATCCCTCCCGCTGCCGCGTCCGCTGCGCTCGCTGACGCCCGGGAAGGCCCGCACAGGCAGCTCCCAAAGGCGAGAGAACGCTTGTCGGTCTGCTACGGAGCATCATTCTGCTGGGAAAGGCCACCGTTAGCCACTGTGGAGCACTGGGTCAGACCACGCGCCAGTTCCAGAGCTGCTCACGCCCTGGAAAAGCGCAGCACCCTGGAACAGCACCCGCAGTGTGCCGGGGTGCTGTGCCGGGCCCTGGTCCTCGTGGCGCTGCGCATCGCCACGTGTTGCCAGGCTGCTGAGCAAGGTGACTCGCTTGAGGATGCTGAGCAAATGTATAGCTAGCAGCATGGCAAATGTCAAACAGTAGGAGTGTGAAGAAGCGTTTTCTGTTTAAGCACTATTAAAAATCATCCATGTAAAGAGATTCAGAGCACGTGACAGTGGATCACAATGAAGTTTGTGACAAGCAGATTGTGTCAGTTTTTCAGTAGCCAAATGGACCGGGGCGGAGCGCCAGGCACCATCTCGGCACAGGACAGCACAACAAAAACCAGAGGCAGCGGGGCCGTGAGAAAGGCGCTGTGGGGCCGGGGCTGCTGTGAGGGTGCTGCCCTGCCTGCCCGGCGCTGGGGACGGGTCGGGAGTGACGGGCACAGCTCCACAATGCCTCTGCCTCCTCCCGAGGCTGGCTCACCACGCTGTCCTCGCGTGTGAACCCCCAGATTCTTGCCTTCCCGCAAGGAGGCCTGGCAGTGAAAGGCAAAAGGGGAACCAAGTCTCTTCCTGCCCTGTCCCCCCCCAGTATTTTCTTGATTGCAGTTTGGGGTTTCGGTATTTGGTTGGCTCTAGAATATTCCCCGTTCTCTTCTGCCCACCTGCTGAGTGAAATGTTGCCTGCTACTTTTAGTCATCTCATTAGCCTGAATCTTGTCCTTTTTTTCTACATGGTGGTGGGAATTTCTTTAGCTGGGAAGAGAGTTCTAGGTCACATTTATGTAATAACCGGGAGAAGGTGTCGGAGCTCTTCACCTTCCCTGCTTTTCTCCCGGCAGCTCCGTACCGCTTTCCGCTCGCTCAGCCCCTGTCTGTGGAGTAAGAAGAGCCGGGCGTACAGGACTGATGGTGGGTAATTCTGTATTTCGTTACATGGTGCAAACCTCTGTTTTATGCCACAATCGCAAGCTCTAGAAGTAGTGTAGGTATTTGAACACTTGGAAAAACAAACCACTGAAAGATCAAATGTATCCATAATGCTGAATTATTAGTCATCAACCATGCTTTTAAAGATTAAACCACCAGAGATTCTGTTTAAAATAACCACCTGTTTTCTCATTTTAAAAGGGTTGGGTTTTTTTTTAATCTTCCATAACAAAAAAAGAATTAATCAAAATTAAAACTCATTATGGTTGCCTGGCAGTCAACTTCCTTCAGAAATCTCGGGGAACAATTACTGGGTAAACCTTTTTTTTTAATTATTTATTTATTTATTTAGCGGGATTTTAATTACTAAGCCCTGCGGTGTGGTTGCATGAAGCTAACACTTCAGCGAGCGAGCTGGGCAGTGGTGGGGACCAGAGCCCTTCCGTGGATTCACCTCGCTGAGCCGCCAGAGCCCCCCCCGCACGGGGCAGCCGGGCCGGGCCCCCTGCCCGGAGCACTGGGGTGACGCTGACACCCGGGGGGCAGGCGCTTGGCATCGCCCCTGTGGAGCGGCGTGGAGCGTGGTCACCTCAGCAGGGCTTGGATGACCGTCACATCCCTCACCCCTCCATCTCCAGCCTTTTCCTTCACACCGATTGCTCCCACCATAGATGTGCGGCTAAACCAGCGGCGCCGATCCGTTTCCAAAAGCTCTCAGTCAATAAACTCCATGTGTATGTGTAAACTCATGGATTCTGTAGTGTAGCACCTTGGACTCAATCCGGATTTCCCCTCCCCGGGATGCAGAAGCACTGTTTGCTTTCCTCTCGGGCACGACTGTGCCTACAGCCTCATTGACCTCCCAGCACCTGCTGTTTGCCCACCCGCTTGCCGCAGCATCTGGTTCAATAACATCATCTCACACAAAGCACCCCGCTGCCACAAATCTACTTAAATATATCAAAAAGAGTTTGAGTTTCCTTCCTAACTGGAACGTGAGGAACCATCATGCAGAAGGGTGGTGTCAAAAATGCTTACCAGAACGGAAAAGAGAGACGAGAAGCACAGTATTCCTGTGTCCCAAAAATATGTCATCCCTAAAGAAAAAATACTCTGCTAATCTTTTACAAAGAACACTGAAGACTCTAAGGGTGATACCCAGAGTACTATAAGAGGAAGCCATGTGCTTCCCATGAACAACGCTGAGAATTTGTTTTAGTCATTTACTGTAATCTGACTAAAGGGACGCTGCTATTAGTGTGGGAAGATCGGATCTTGCCCAAGATAAGGTTCTAGGGTAATTGCCTACAACATTTGAAATGTCAGACTGATCCAGGTTAATCAGCACAATCACATTACAGCCCTCTCCGGGAAACACTAGAGGAGCCCTAGCCAACTGGGTGAACACCTTCTGAGGGCATCGTGGGTTGTCTTTGCAAGTCTTGGATTGAAACTTCTGTTCAGCGGAATTCCACCACAATAAAAGTTTAAAGAAAAGTCAGTAACAGCTGGGAGTTACTCCTTTATGGCACTTTAAACCTCCTCTCCTGCAACAACCTGTAAAAGCAGTTGCTCCAAGAGAAGCGCTGAGTGTCTCTTGACACACAAACATACCGCTCTGTGTTTTTTGCACCAAGGAGCAGAACTTGGTGCAGTTTGAAAGCACGCCCAGAACTAAGACCGGCTTTGGCATTACAAGATGTCACAGGTACAGAGGCACCTCACAAACAGCTATTGTGGGCTGTGCATACTGGAGGGGAGAGGTTAATTTTACTGGTGTACTGCAGAGTTCCACTGATATGTGCAATGTGAATTAATCCCTGATTAAAGTTATTGACTTCTGTAGGCTTGTTCCGCCATATCTGTAGGGGAACGTGCTGTGTTAGGGTATTTCCCTGTGTCTCACAGGACCCTAAAGCAGGAGGCCTTAAATGATTCTGCCTCTTGCTTCGCGTTCCTAATTCATGGTGGGCAGCTTCTGTTTTCAGTAGCAGTTCATGTCATAGAACTCATTATATTGATGCAGTGGGTACCAACTGGGGTGCCAGCTCCCCCCATATGACCCCCCATGAGCTCAAGGAAAGCCACAGCCATCTGGTCTGGACCTCAGCAGACCCCGCCGACTTGCACTGACTCTGCAGTGTAATTACTGGCTAGCAGAGAGGGAAAAATCAAAGGCAGGAATTAAGGAAATATTAAAGTCTCGGACAGACGAGATGGGGAGAGAAGCTTAAAAGCTCCTGAGAAGGGCCATGGTAAAGGATTCTGCTGAACTTGGTGCAAAGCAGAGCCTGAAGCACTATCTCAGGCAGCTCACTTCAGTCCTGTTTCCTTTTGATGATGGGAGGGAAGACGGAGGTACCTAGAACATATCGTTACTCCTGTGATGTTCCCCCAAATGCAGGCTGGCTATGCAGGAAAATGAAACGGCACCTTCGGTGTGAATGTCAGGGAGGTCACGAACTCACCTTTTCTCAATGGACATTTATACCAGGGAGTGGCAAGACCTGATCTGGGTTCATTCAGCAATGTATTTAAATTCTCTTTTCCACGCCAGCTGCACGGTAAAGGACTTTTCACCTGCTAACACATGGAGCAGGTCAAGTCAGCGCAGTCACGAAGCACCTCCAAGGCACGCCCAGGGCCAGCAGCGGAAGGCAAGCTATCAGCCAGAGCATTTGGCTGGGACAGGACAGGAGGCAATGCCAGAGAGAAGCTGTTTGTGTAAGCACCGTGCCAGGTGTGAGGCAGGCTGCTCTTCGTATCGCACCTCATGCTGATTTGCAAAGCACTAAAAGCAAAATGAAGTGTGACCGACTCCTGCAGAAATCCATATAAAGAAGGACATTTAGAGCTGAGGGTTGGGGAGGATTTGAGCATGTGCAGCTCTGGAAGTCACAGTTTTATGGTTAGTTGACTATAAATATCACCTTCTTTCTCTGCTTGGAACAGCAGAGGCTCAGCTTTCTTTCCAAGACCCACAGAGGTGTCACATTTTACAGATGGCAAGAAAAAGAGACTGCCAAAGTAGCATTTACAGCAAGGCCCTATACGTTTACTCTATAGGAAAGGGGGCAACACCTTGTTTTAACGCATACAAGATGTGGACTTGCAACAAACTCTGCTTGAAGTCAACACTGCATGAGTAGCAGCAGACTGCAGGTTTCTTCTCAAACGGTCAATGGTGTTGCATTTAGCGTGCATCTCTCCTCTTGCAGGAAAGGATTTGACTTTAATTTCCTCATTTCTTGAAAGCGCAATAAGGAGTGTAGAACTCCCATGATAAAACAGACGAGGGAGTGGGCTGGGAATTTGCAGCCCTGGTTTTTACTCACAGGTCTGCTTTTGGGCATATATTGGCTATGTGGCTTTGCAAGCAAGGAGTGGAAGGCAAGATTCCCCTGGTTGGAAGAACAGAGGCAGCAGCTCCCTGGAAAGCCGGCACAGGGAGGTTGAGAGCACACTGCACTTGGCCTGAAGCTGCACGGTAAAGTCATTCCGTTTGCTGTGGGGTGAGGCAGGGTCCACCTGGTGCATCAGGGCTCTGTAAAAGGAGAAAATGGTGTGTGTATGACTCCTCCAGGATGCTGTGTGTAATACCATCTTCCCCTGTTACATGAGCAGTCCTACATTTCATGCTGAGGAGCGATGAGCAGGAGAATCTAGACGTGCCGAGAACTGCCTAGATCACCCCAAAGTGATCCTGGAGCTGCTCCAGCAGTGAGCAGCCAAACTCTAAATGCACTGGGTGTCAATCTCACCTGCCAGATAATTCCGCAAACGTGCTCTTATATGCCTACAGAGGTTGATGGAAGCCATGGCAGGTGTAACACACCCAGCCTGTGGGTGGTTTAGCTGCAGAAGGAGCTTAGAGTGATGGACAGTCACAGACAAGCAGCACGTGGCACTTGGGCCTTCTGGAGCTAAGACCCAAACTATCCTACTTCAGCGCCTGACAATTGCCACAGCTTATCCTCTCCCTGCGCCAACTCAGCCACCCCACAAACCTCTCCTAGTTTTAATGGGCTGAAGCCGTTCAGGATTTCACTGCGAAATTCACAGTGGTTGCAGGAATCCAAACACTGGATCCTGCTTTGTTTGAATGAATGTGGAGTTGTCACCAGCCCTTGGCCACGCTGAGCTGGTGGCACCCATCGGAGCAGTTCCGCGCTGCCTTCGCAGGTGTCAGCACAGCACATGCTGTCCACCGCAGTACTTTTTTTGTCGAATTACTCCAACATTAACTTCTTCCTGATTTCCCCTGGAACAGCTGGATTTTGCTTTCTGTTTCTGTAAAATAATTGTTAGCACAGTAAGTAGTTAAGTGGTTTAACCATCCTCTTCATTTCCCAGCTGGAGCTGCAGGGGTCTTTGGTTGCATTATTTAGAGTATTAAATAGATATGGAAAGATAATCTACCCAGGACCTTTGAAAGCTTGCCAATTATAGCATCCAGTGACTCAGGCAATAGTAGAAAACACCAGAGGATGTTGCAGGATTATATAGCGTGTTGTAAACATATCCAAAAGCATTGAATACAACATGTAGAAACCACCTTAAGGTCCAATCACCCTCAAAAGCAAAAATGCCAGCAAGGCAATGCCTTTCACTGATGATGCTGAAGACCATGAGAAACCAAACAGAAACAGGTTACCGGGGACCTCAGGTGCACGAGTATCCCAGCTAAACCACTTCATGGCATTGCCATCTAGTGACAAGCGCTCAGCCTGTGCCCAAGCAAACAGACCTGGAGAACCTCACCCCAAGCCAGGTGAGATGGCACAAGGCCTGCTGGCTTCTCCTCCTCCCACGCTGGGCCAAGCAGAGCTTCAACACCCCGTCCGGGCTCACAGGTTGTGGCTGTATGGTGGGTTTGCGTGCCAGTGCACTGCCGGGACAGGGCTGGCATGGCTTGGCACACCCAGGGTGTGCTGGGCTCCGTTTTACACGTGCTTCAGACGAAGGATAAGCACATGCAGGGACACAGCTGCGTCTTGGGTGCTGCCACAGCCTCTGACATGCCGGGCAGCCCAAGGGCTGTCCCTGGACCAGCCGTTGCATCCCAGGGCTTTGCACAAGCCGGAGCCACTTGTGTGAGCAGCAGCCTGGCTTCGAGCATCTCCCCCTGCCCCGAGCAGCGGGGGGCTCCGCCGGCTGCCACGGGGCTCCTCAGCTTGGGAGCAACCCTTCCCGCTCCTACTCGCTTCCCACGAAGGGATTTTTATATGTTCAGTGGTTGAACCCCCCACAGCAGAAGCAGAACCTCCCTCCTCTGCCCCCCGCCCGGTACCGCGCCGTTTCTGCAACGCGGAGCTGGGACAGAATCCGCCTCCCGGGCGGCGGAGCGGCCCCGCGGGGACCCCCCGGCCCGGCCCCCCGGGGACCCCAGTACCCCCCGACCCCTGGGACCCCCGTGCCCTGCCCCTTGGGGACACCAGTGTCCTGTACCCCTGGGACCCCCGTGTCCTGCCCCAGGGGACCCCA
>JAVJGI010000050.1:5429453-5447653 GCA_035590275.1 Ibycter americanus | reverse complement strand
GGGGGGGGGCAGAGAAACTGTACTGCAGTTGCTTACTAAAGCTATGAGTTTATCTTTCTCAGACTCTGAAAGTCCTGCTGTAGTCCAGCTCTCCTGAAAACTACTTCCAGGGCTTTTTGTTTTATCTTAATCCAAGAGAATTTGAATGTAAATCTGTATGGGTGATGGCTGAATGTTTTTTTGGTTTTTTTTCTAGTTATGTTTATGCTTTTGGGGATCTATCTTTTCCATTAACTTCTTGGCAAAGTATGTGCCTTAAACTGTGGTTCTGTACCAAGCACAGTAATGTTGTGTTCTGTGTTTTCCTGTATTAACAAGGCTTGTCCAAATGCCGTTGTTGGTGTGTTTCAAGTGCTTAAAACTGCTTGAAGCCCACTAAGACTGAACAGATGGAGGAAAGTTTTTTCTTTAGCTAAATAATAATAAAAAACCATATTCTATAAAATAGGTTTTACTAAAAAGAACAAATGACAGTTGGTCATCTCATTGACAACTGGGTATTTCACAGAAGCAGTATAAAACAGGTATTGCCTTTGACTGCTTCTGAAATGGATGTTCCTTTCTCACTAATACGTACTTGAAGGATTAAAATTATGGTGTTTACTCTAGATTTTTGTACAATAAGCAGCTTTCTAACATTGCTTTTGCTGTCTGGATTTTTTCAGTTAGAGCAACATCTTGGGTGACCCATTGTACTCGCTGGAGCCAATACAGCTGTGGTGGCTGACTGAGCAGAATCAATTCTGTCTGTTAAAATAGAACAGTGTGGAAGGGTGGGGGGGAAATCGCAAAATTCCCAGTGTATGTATCTCATCACTTCAGGCCCGTGCAGTGGTTTGCTGAAACACATGATATCTAGGTCTTGTAAAACCAATGCAAAATAGGTTTGTTTTGTTCTAGCTTTACTGATTAATTAAGACAAATTGCCATGGTTATGTGCATTTGAATGTGTTTTGTTTCTTCTATATTGGTGTTTGTTCTGAGATTTGTATATAATAAAGCAAGTGATGTGCTAATAAAATGGACTTGCTTTTCTCTCAGTTACAATAAGACTTACATTGCCTTCAGTTACTAATAGGGGATGAGAATATCTTACCCTTTGGCAAACAGCGTGATCGTGACTAACATGGGTGGGTTTGCATGTACTGAGTGGTGTTGTGCATATAGAAAATTGTAGAAGCAGAAAAAATACACAACCACTTGTATTTAAGCTGGAGGATGTAGGGTGAAATGAGTTGTAAGAATGACCTTGCAGGGCTGCTGTCAGCCCATCTGGGATCCTTCCTTTTTAGGGTATGTTCTTTGCATGGTGTCTTTTGCACATGCTTCTGGGGATATAGCATCAGTCCCCACTGCCCTCTAGGCTCCTGAATTCTTCATGCACAAGTTTTAATAACTTGTGTAACACCTTTTGTTGACCTTAATGAATTTAAGAAGTCACTGTGGCACTTCATCATCCTAGCCAAAGCTTGTGATCTCCAGGAGCTTCCAGCAGAGGCAGTTGGGGACAGGAAGGGGGAGAACATGCAGTATTTGGGAGTTACCTGTATTGAGAGGGCATCGTTAATTTGAAGCTCTTGTAGCACTGTTCCAGGAAACAAATGGGGTTTTTTTTCTGTAACCTCACCCTAAAAAAGGTGAGAGGAGAGCTGCTGCTGATAATCTGCTGGTCCTCTGATTTGTGGCAAACTCTTGAATTGGACTGCAGTTATCTAAAGCAGGTTTGAGCTATAAATTCTTCTAGGCTGCTGAGAGCTCTGAGCCCCATCGGTGTCAAGTAGCAGAGATCACTTAGTCTTTAAATAGAAGACTTGCTTTGCGGTCTCCATTTCAGACCTTAAGGACTGTCTGCTTCAGCTGGTCTCAGACCTGCAGTAGGTGGTAAACTTGGGCATCCAGGCCCAGCCCTTTAAAGATGGGGAGCGCAACAGGTACCCTGCTGGGTGCGCTGCCGGCAGCGTGGGGAGCTGGTCACCTCCCAGCCACAGCCCGAGGAGCAGCGTGCCCAGGGGGAGGGCTCCATCCTCAGACACAGAACTGCCTGGCAGGGTGGTGAGACTTGTGGCTAACCACTCTGCTGGCCTGTCCAGCAGGCTCCAAAGCTTCCTCCTGAGATTAACTTCCTACCTGAGAATGGCAGAACCTCCGGTCCTGGAGCCATGAAGCTGCAGGAGGTGCTCCTCACCCTTCCCTTGGCTGCGGGTGCAGTAGTGCAGAGGCTCTGTAAAGGCTCTGATGACTGTTGCATTGCAGGTGGGAATTTGGAATGGATCTCCCCTGTTCATCTAAGTCCTTTGGTCGGAGCATTGCCATCGTGGGAGGGGAGGTGGGCAGGACCTCTTGTAGGTATCGTGTAAGAGGAAAGTGGGTGTTGTTGCCTGGCTCTTTCCCAGTGCTGTAGGGGCACCTCGCAAATGCTTCTTGGCCTCAACTGTTAGAGAAATGGATGGACAGTTTGTTTCTGGGTCCCATCTGTGTTCATACACCAGGCAGGTGCTGAACTAAGTTGAGACTGAGGCCATCTGGGGTGGAGGCAAGAGGCCTTTGCTTTTGCAGGCCCCTCAGCTTAAGGAGAGGCAGAGCGCCCCAGTATGCTGGCAGCTGGAGGGCTGGGTGTCAGAGCTGCAAATGCTTTCAGAAGAGGGCATTTGGACCCAGGTCAGTTGTATGCCCTTTTTTAATAGTCTCATGTTAAATTAAGCCAATGGGATAGATTCCCACGTGGCAGAAGATACTCCTGTGAAGGCACCCTGTGATGTCCTCTAGGCTATAAGCAAGTCTCTAAATCCTTCTGTGTGGAAGAGGGTTAAGCTGCCTTTTCAAAATATAGAAGAAAAACTTGTAGCAAATATCTGTGGCTGGGAGAGGGAAAATGAAGTGAAACTTCTTTTTAACGCTCTGGGATAAATGATAGATATTCTGTGACTTTTTGTTTTTTGTGGCTTGACTACTTGCGTTCCTGTTTCCTCTCCACCCCCTGCCGTGAGATACACTGCATCGGCACCTGGGCTGCTCCGACGGGAGGCTTGTGGTATGAGAGGGAAAAAGTGGCTGTGCTTCCAGAGGTAATTCTGACATCCCATGCCATGAGAAATAGTTAATACTTAGAATGTGTGTGATCTGAGATGTGTATCTGTGTACTTGGACGAAGCCAACAATACAGGTTTTTAACCACTGAAGCTACAAAGCTATTAGAAACAGCAATTCTTCCTCTGAGTAACATTGAGGCATTAAATACAAAGCTTTGTTTATTAAAGTACATGTATAGTTTTTTTAGAGTCGTGTCTCAGGGGGTTTGAGGGAGGGGGAGAGAACAGGCTACAGTGCTCACTTACGTGGGCTTCAAAGAAAATTCTTCCTCTAAATAGTTTTGGTTCTGGGCTCTTGTATGAGAAAGGAGACCCGTGAGATGATGGACTCTGTGTATTCAAAAGCAACTGTTGCAAATAAATGGGTCTGTGGATGTTGACTGTTGCCACACAACTAGCTAACTAGCTATCCTTTTATTTTTTTTTTTTTCTTTCTATTTTTGTGGTGCTGCTGAACAACCATTCAGTTTGTAACAAGTGTTGCTGGGGGGTGCAGCTGAGGTTGGGAGGGAATCTCTCAGCATGGAGGTGGTGATGGAGAACAGCTGAAGCTGGAGGGCCTGTGCCTGGGGGAGTTAGCTTTGCCTGAGCAGGGCGTACCACCACGTACACAGCTGACTAACCTAGGACTTGGGACCGAAATCGGTGTTACTGCTAAATCCCACTCTTAGTGTGAGGGTGTGACTGATGCTGGTCTGGTTTTGTTACCAATTGGGGAAGGATTACAGGGTGGTTCATCAACCCATTACTGCATTCCTTTGTGCGTTTTTAGGAAGACTTTATTAAAAATGCATGCTACTCCATAAAAACTTTCCAGTAGGCTTCTAAAAAGCAGTTTAGTGTCTTTTTCCTTATCATTTCTCTTCTTCCCTGCCCTCTACCACCACCCCAAAAGTTACAAGGACAGGGTCCTGCTCTTCAACACCTTCTGCACTGCCCCAGGATGTGTGCAAATACACTTGTTCTTTTTTCACATCCCTTTTCTTTAGAGGGTCATCTTTACAATCACATGAAATTACCTTCTTTGATCTCAAGGCGTCGTTTCACCTAACAGTCTTCCAGTTGTGCAGGGCGTTTCCTTGGGTGGCTGCTTTGTGCAGCGATGAGAGTGTCAGACAGGGACAGCGGTGGTAGCTTCTGATCGTTTTGAAAATCCTGATGAACCTGAGATGAAAATCAGAATTTGCAGAGAAGTAAAGTGAGGTAGCATCTAGCAAGACAAGATGAAAAGGCATTTTATAACCTCTTAGCAATAATTGTTAGTTTCTGATTCTTGTCAATGATTGATAGTTGTAGTCTTTCCCACTGCCTTGTTGATGCTTAGCTACCCTAACTCTGATGTTGCAATTGATGATTTAACAGTACACGTGCTGTAAATGCTTTTTAAAAAAAAGCTTTGATAAAATCTCTTACATGTATTTTACGCATGCTTTATTTGCAATCCTAGTTGCATTACTTCTGATTTTTAGAGCCGAAATTGTAATTTATGAATTCTGTTAAGAGAAAGGAAAAAAGCTGTTAAAACATTTCCACTAAGCTCATTTTTGTGTGCAGAGAGAGAACTCTGTAAATTCTTATGAACTGTCACCTTTGTACCTTAAAAGATATGTAGTGTATATTTCAAAATGGATTTCTGTCAGCAGGATAGCTAATGAAATCATCTTGCAGTTGGAGTCCTTGGTACCTAATAAGATGTGAACTCCCTGTGAAGCTGCTTCTCACAGTCTGGTTATTTTTGACTGTGCTTTTCTGTGGATTTTACAGCTACTAGGGTTGTGCTTTTTCTGCAGTTTTTCCTTCAGTGGGGGCATCTAGGGAATTTCTCTTTCCCTTTTATATCAATTTTCCCGAAAATTGAAAGTTGCTTTGTTTCTGTGAGTCACTATTTACTGGCTAAATGTATTGCAGACAACAGGGGAGACATATGGATGCAGGTAGCATCAATGCAGTCTTATTTCCTGAAGAAACAAAGGCTGAAAAACAACCTTTGGAATTTTTTTTTTTTTTGACAACCACTAGAAATAGCTAGAAGGGATGAGTTTTCTTAGTCTTGTCTCACTCTTCTGTGAAAGATGCCAAACCCCCAGTAACGGGGGCCGAGGGCTGCAAGGAATGCTGCAGGCGTGTGGCCAGCAGAGATGCTGCTCAGCTCCCCAGGGGGGTCCCTGGGGGATGGGGGGGTGCCTGGCCGGGGGTGCGCTGGAGCGGGGCGGCATGCCTCCGTCCTGCTGGCAGCTGGGCCAGACTTAGCTATAGGGCTTCTACAGCGCTGCAAAGAACACGTTTGTGTAATAACGGGTGGGTGACTATGCAATGCATATGGAGGATGCCGCAGAGCGCTTCAGATCTGTTATAGGTAAAACCCACTCCTGGTTTATCACCCTGGCAGCAACTCTGAACAACACGTATTCAGTTCTTCCATTGACTTCGCACAGTTTTGCGTGTATGTTTCTCAGAGAATACATATGTAAGGGTCAGAATGGACTGTAATCTGTGACAAAGCAGGGTGTTTAATTGGGTGAATGGAAAAATGGAAGGACTGGTTTAACTAGAAGATCTTAAACATGCTGAGATGTTAATTACTGTTTGAGGTCTAAGGCAGGTGAATAACTGGTCATGAAAGCCTGTTCACTTGTTTTAATGAGATCAATTTTTTTACGAAACACCAGCTGCATACTATTTCTAAGGTGCTTGTGTACCAAAGGTTTAAAATCCTTGAGCGAGGGTTTATGCGTTTGTTCCAATAAGCATTATATTCAGTCTGTGTTTTAAGCATACTATGTATTTTGAAATGCAGTAACGTTCCCAGAGCAGCAGCTTTTATTCTTAGGTCTGCTCAAAATTACCATGCAAATTTACCTGGTTTTAAAATAATTCTTTGCACTGATAGTGGTGTGATGAAAGCAGGTCCTGAGAGTGTTATTTCTCTTGCAAGATTAAAGTAAACAAACATTTTTAGTTGGAGAGGTAACAAAAGCAACTGTTTAACTACGTATGGTGTACAGTGCGGCAGTATGTAAGCCTGTACCAGAACCGTAATCTCCACAGAGGAAAATGCAATGCAAAATTAGCATATTTTTAAATTAGATATATATTTTGTAATGCAGCTGGAGAGCCTGTGGTTCAGTTGATTGACTTCTTAACCCTAGATGTGGAGGTGAAAACACATGCTCAAATACATCCCTTGCTTTTCAGAGGAAAATCCAGTAATTCTACCTTTAAGAAACCCTTTTAAGGAACATTATACCAGCTATCTGGGTTCATTTTGTAGAGTTAAGCCTTGTTAAATAGCTGACGTGAGATGTATCTGGTAACAGTACTGCAAGCGGAGTGGGGAATTCATTAAGTAATGGCTGTTGTGATTTGATTTAGATTACTTTGGTCTCACCTGTTGAGTTGCTGTTTACTTCCATATTCATGGCAAGAGTTCACTGTTTGTTTGCTTAGTCTTTGCTTACTGCATAGCTGAAAGATGGATGTGAGAGGTACTATAAAAACAACGACCTAAATGTGCAGTAGTAATCATAATAAGGATAAAATGTTTGTACAGGTGCAATAAATACAAGAATCTAAAATTGTCAATGTCCTCCTAAATTTAGCAACTATTAAATAAGATCAGTGCAATGCGTATTATTCTTCATTAGAAGACCCTTTAATGTGGGTTTTTAAAGTTAGTTGCAGTATGTGGCACTCTTAATTGTAGTGCTGCAGAATAGATAATGTGCTTCTGGTAGGCAAAGCATGCCTGAATGATTAAAAAAAAAAAAATATATATATATATGTATCTTCTTTAGTTTGTAAATTCTCAAGTGCTTTCTTCAAAAAGTGCCTGGAGTGGTTTAGGTGGGTTGTGAACTTGTTAGGTAGGGCTGTACCCAAGCCTTGCTTCTACAAATATTTTAACTATTTCTTTATGCTGCAACTGATTCATCGTTTCTCTTGAATACTGTGTATAAGATGGTGCTGATCAAGTGCTATCATACTCTGAGATGCTAGAAAGTTGAGGAATTTGATCTTTAAAATGAAATTGTAGTCTCAGGGAACGCTGTGCTAAAACTTCTGTTTCATCGCAGTCAATAAATTCTTAGAATTTCTATAAGTTTGAAAACTACTGCAAACAAAGCTTTTAAAATACTTCAAGTAAATCACTTTGACTTGTAAGTTTTTCTTTGATCTTAAAAATGCTCTGGTGTTTTTGTATGGGACGATAATCTGTATCTAGAATTTGATGTTTTCATATTTTACTTTTATGATATTCAAACCATTGAGTTCTTGGGAAATTGGCTGAGTCTGCTGGCAAGACTAATCCAGCCTCCTTCTGCAAGAAGTCCTTTGCTGAATGCTTCTGAGCACCCTTGCCTGAGGGATCTAGAATTTACCTACAGCTACTCGGAACCTCTTGGAGCTTCACCTTGTAAATTTCTAGTCTTATGGACTAAAAATACGTCTTCTAGAAAAAGAATTATATTTACAGTAAATCAAATTACATTTGTTCCAAGAGTACTAATATAAAATGAGTGGTCTTAGAAAACTTTCTCCTCCTAGAGTTTGATGAAAACCAAGTTTTTGTCAAAATAAAAGGCTCAGCATAGCGTGCTGATAGTAATTAATTCCCAGGGAGGCTGCCCAGCGCACTCTCTGCACTGCAGCAGAGAAGTGCCGCAGATTATTTCTATAATCAGGTTAATTGGTAGAGTGGAAAGGGGTAAGGAGAAATTTTCTGGATTTAGTGCCATAGTTGGGGGAAAGAGTGGGAAGGGCTGATCTGGCACATATTGGGATGTGCTGCCTTCCTGAGTAGGAAACACATGTTGTGTCTCAGTGGCTGGCAGCCTGTAGTGTGTGCTGGGAGCTAGCACCTGAAATGCTCTCTTAATAATGTACATTTTACATGTATATTATTATAGTGGGAATTAATGTGGTTTTTTTCCCCATGGAGATGTCTTGGGAGAAGGGGATGTGGTGAGAGAAAATTCTTTAGCCAGCCTTGTCTTGGTTTTCAGGGAGAAAACTCCCAGACTCTTTCACTTGAATTTTTCCAGCTCTAGAAAAGACTATGTGAATTTAAACACTGTTAAGGAACTGCTCTAGAGTTGGCGTTTTTCCCTTCTGAAGCACAGTAGGTAAGGGTGTTTTATTCCCTACACCTGTTTTCCTGGTGCCTTTCAGAAGCTGCAGAGTGGGGCTGGTCTCTGCCCGTGGCAGCGTCCATAGCTGAACGCCAGGAATACCAAATCCCATTAAAGGCTGAGCCTGTCAGGTTTTTTGAAAAGTTTGATTGTGTGTATTTAAGTTGCAAAATCTTCTCTCCATGTGAAATGGCTTCATGTTATGGTGTGTGGACTTAGCGTTTGTTTCTTTTTGTCTGCTTACTGTGTTACCTGCTGGTGCTGACAGCTGTCCCCGGCAGTGGTGCCGGATGGGCTCTGGACCAGAGCCCGGCTTCAGGTCCGGCACAGCGGGACCAAGGGCTCCCCTTGATCAACTGTCAGGTGGAAATCTGGGAGGTTTGTGAGTTGAATTTGTAGGCCGAACCTCTGCTGACATATTTATTTCCTATCCTATTTTTGTCTCTTACATTTGAAACCATTTTTATTCAGGGTAATGTTCTGGAAGACCTAATGTAGTTAATAGACTTTAAAAAAAAAAAAAAAAAAAGCCAAACACTAAAACACCCTGTTGGGAATGAAAGGTCATCATGGAGCTTTTAATTTGAAGTACAAACAAACAAATGTGGTATTTAATCCATCTCTCCTTCGAACAGCAGCCAACAAATTAAAGCTGTAATAAGGAAATTATTAGCTACATCCTCTTCTCGGTCTAACAGAATGTCCCCTGAACTAACAAGTATGGGCCTGCGATGGCTTCCTTAAATTAAATGTGGCTTTTTTTTTTTTCCCCCTGGAAGTTTCTAGAAAATGAGAGTCTATAATACAAAATTGTAGTCTAATGAGAGACTGTGCTGGCTTACCAAGGACAACTAGTTGTGCTTCGTCAGTTTGTTTCCAGGTAGTTATTCTTTCCAGTGTGCATCCCTATGGTAAAGGGATCCTGGTTTACTAATGTCACAGAAAATATTTACAGTGTATTATCTGAATTTTGAAAAGACTTTTTCCTGTAACTTCTTACAAGTCCTATTTCATGCTAGTTAAGCTCTGAGTTACTGAATTCTAATTAAGAGATGTTTTTTATTCTGGATTTAAGTGCACACTTTTTTTTTTTTTGAGAGAGAGAGAGAGATATCACATGTATTCTCTGCATCTGTTTTTCACAGTTGTCACCTTTTTTAGGTTGAAACGTTCCTGAATTTCTTTCTCAAGAGCCTGCAAGTTTAATTGGGTGAGGAAACCCTTTCCTCGCTTTACATAATAATTCCAATAACCTATTATGTCTCAAATCAGACTGTTTTATAAAGAAAGCCAAGCACGTCATAATAGTTGGCTGTGCTGTGTAATACTCTCCAGTTAATGAGAAACCTTCTGTATGAAGTTAAAAATAAGGGGAAAAAAAATCAATTAGATTCTTCTAGGATAGCAGAACAGTAGTTCTCAGCTGCTACAGAGGAAGAGAGATTGGCTTTGGAGGAATTTGCTCAGGTGTCTGTTTTTATCATCAGAAGTGGAGCTTTGGCGGCAGAGGCTGGGAGCGGCCGGTGCCCCTCCTGCGCGGGGCGGCTGCATCACCCCTGCCCGGCGGCACGGGCTGGCGAAGCACGGAGCCGTGCGAGGGAGCGGCGCTTCGCTGGGTCACCGGCCGTGGAATCCGCTGGTTTGGCAGTGCCCGCAGAGGTGTTTCAGGGACGGGGAACGAGCTGCGACAGGATCGGCGAGGGGTGGCCGGGCTCTTGGCTGCTGTTGGTGGCCATGAGGCTCCTGGTAGCCCGGTGGACTCCGTCGTCCTTCAGCGTGCGTTCTGCTGGCACGGGCAAGCAGGGGAATAATTTGAGCTGTTTGGGAACAGGGAGGCATAACGGAGGCTCTGAAGCTGCGGATTCAGGCTGGGCCGCTGCTCGGAGGCTTGGTTCCCTGCCTGGGGGTGCTGCGGGGGCTGCTGGCTGGGTGGGCAGGCTTTGAAAGCACGGGCACGTGGCATTAAGGCAAGACAGTGATTCACGCGAGCGAGTTCCTCATGTTCCTTCCTCTCAAAATTGCTGTGAACGGACATGGGAAGATGTGGTTAAAGCTGATACTGGAGAGATTTGTCCACGCGCAGAGGTACAGTTATATAACATGGATATAAAGGACAACAAGTACCGATGTCTGCTGGCACATTGTAGGACAAGTGAAACGTGGTGGGTTAGGAAAGGCAGGCTGGATGTTTAGCGCCAGCACGCAGAGCAAGGGGAATGTGGTTATTCCAGGCTTTGATCCCCAAACGTTTGCATAATATTCCCTACTCTTTAGGCACAACAGAGGGAAAATGCAATTCAGGAAAGAGTTAATTAAGGCCTTTAGATGAGTGAGCCGTGCAAGCGGCACTGCCTCTGTCTGTGTCAGGCACGCTGAGGGCTTTCTGCCCGGCCAGTTCGCCCATGGGTGGGTTACTGTCATGGGCTATAGCCATGGGCTCTACAGCAGCCCTGAACCCGATTCACACCCAGCTGGTGTCAGGCTGAATTTCACCACTGTTGGAAATCATGTTGCATTCATCTGGGATTTGGTTTTGGTTTTGTTTTTTGCTGGGAGGTAAGGAGGGAATAATGTAATGTCAGTGCAGCAGAAAATTGAGAAGGCACTCCAAATGTTTTCCAAGGGAAGATAAACTGTATGAATGGATGCTTGTGAGAGGAGTGGCTCAAGGACTCAGCAGGGCATGGAGGGAGGAGAGGAACGAGTGGCTGGGATAAGCAGGGATGGGTGGTTGTGGAGAGGGAGAAGTCCAGGGGCAGCGTGCAGTGAGGGCAGGGGATGCCCTCCTGTCCCGTCTGTCCTGAGTTTGTCTGAATCCTGTCCTTGCTCCTTTGCCTGAGCTGGAGCTGGCTTGATTCTTTACTGTGACATGGGGCTTGGAGGGTCTGTTCCCTCTGGGTAACGTTTCGCCTGAACTACTCTTTCTCCTTGTCTCTGCATGACGTTTGCAGTGAATCATGGAAGAGCTCTGAGGCGTCTTCTCTGCCTTGCTGGCGTGGCGCAGAACCCGTGCTGCTCTCCGGCTGTGTTTCTGAGCAGCACCTCTTCTGTCTGACTCATCACCTGCCTTGCTGCGGTGGGAAATGACAGCAGGCATCTCCCGCACAAAGCAGCGGTGCTGGGGGGGAATGCAAGCGAGTGAGCCTGCCAGATGGTATGGTTGTGAACACAGTTGCTGGGAAAGGAGGGTGCCCTGATGAGTGTGAACAGCACCATCCCCTCTGAGGTGTTGGCTTAAGAGGGCATCTAATCGGGATGTATGAGCCTCTTCAAATCTTTCTGAAAAGCTGTTTCAGTCAGAAGATTTATATCCTAAGTACTGCAGTGCCTATAGATTCTGGATTTTCCCTCCAGTTGGGGTGCCCTGCCCTGCGGCTCTGACGCAGAGCGAACGCACCAAGGTACCTGGAACGTTTTGCAGAAAATGGATTAGAGCAGTATTGTGTTCCAGATCCCACAGGTAAACTCAACCAACAGCTTAAAGTTTGAACAGTCCTATTAACCTCAGCTGGCTGCTGACCGTTGAAATGCTGTCTTATTTTGCAGATTTAACATCAAGAATCTATGAGATACCTACTGAGCCTCTGCTCTTCCCAGAAGTGGGGATATGTATCTGCAGGGGGTGTGTGAACCATGAACTCTGCTTTCAACAGGTGTTCCCCAATCTCAATATATAAAATGTCGGACAATTCCCTTGATAATTAACACCAGTGCGAACAACTTCATGCTTTTCACTTCAGGAAAGATGTGGACTAGTCAGAATCCAGCATGTGGTTACAACGGCAAGCAGAGATCTTGAGTCTATGGTGAGAGGTTGTTTGTCCAGTCTGGGGAGGAGATGACTGAGATAAAGATACTGAAGATAAAGGTATTTGAAGAGTAGTATCTGAAAAAAAATCCCGAAAGCCTACGTAAAGGAAGAGTTGAATAAATGATTCTTCATGGCTATTATGTACAGGCAAATAATCAATGGGCTTAAAATGAAACTCGAGAGATGTGGGTTGGGCAAAAGGGAGAACTTTCCAACTAAGAGCAGTTAAGCATTGAGGGATATTCCCTAGGGAGGCTCACTGGAGCTGGTGTACAGGTCTGTCAGGAATAATTTAGAACTCATTGCTCCTGTCCTGGAGCGAGGGAGTATACTAGTGATATTGCCCAGTGACTTCCAGACCCTCTTGCTGCAGTTCTGTGCTACAGATACAGAGTTGGCGTTTATATTGATATGGCGAGTCCTGTGAGCACTGTTATTTCAATCGGCACATGGTTTATGTAAGTTTGGTTTAGTTTGGTAAGGTGCCAACCCAAATCGAACAGTCATAAAGTCACCTTTAAATTGAGCTGTTAGCAAATTATATTTGCATTTATTTCATTAAGAGTGTGTTGAACTGGTTTCAGATAGTGTAGGGGCTGCGGTGCAACTTGAAATACCTAACAGCCCAGCCAACAAAAATTGTCCCTGTTTCGCACGCAGAGGTGTCAGGCACCTAAGAGAAGCAGTGGCTTGTCCAGGTGCAGAGGCTGCCCTTACAGTTATGGTCCCTGCCTTCCAGAAGAAAGAACGTGTCACGTAGGGCCACCAGAGCAATTAAGCCAATGGAGAACATTGCATATGAAGCGAGGCTGGACTAGCTCAGTTAGCCTGGCAAACCAAGAGGGGATGTAGCAACTCAGTAGAAGGGCAAAGGGAGGGAAAACTCCCCAGAAGGAAGAGCCATGGAGGCTAAGAGATGAAGTTGGCTCCAGAAGCAGTGTATCTCAGCTGGCCTTGAGCAAACTAAATGAAGAGGAGGAATAAGGTTTTAGCACACCTTTGCTTTAGGAATGGCATGATAAGAATTCTAATTCTTTTAAGATGAAGATTGCTGAATTTATAAACAAGATTATCTGGCGTGTCTTGTAGTTGACCTCGGAAGTTCTAATGTAGGAAGCTTCTACAAGAAGACACTCTTCCTGCTAAGAGCTTGAGCTATTGCTTACCTTTCCCCCAAGTCAGGAGCCTTATTGTCAAAATTTTCAGGTTTCATCCAACACCTTGCAATGTACTAGTGCAAAGTGGAAATTTCAGGGAGAAACATTAAAAAAAGAAAAACCACTTCCATTTGGAAATCTTTTTAAGTGCTCATATTGCTTCTGAAGTGTTCTTTGTTTTTTGGTGGTTGTTTTTTATAAAAAGCCTGTTGTATCCTGAAGTTAGGTCAGTTTTGCAGCTGCACAAATCATTGGGTTTTGAACGTGCTTGTGAAAAGAAAGCTTTGTGTTTTCCAGGTAAATAGTGCTACCTATTTAAAAAAAAAAACAAAAACAGGAAGAAAGGCTCACCTCCTGTTTGTGAGCCATGATGCCTCTCAGGTTTTATTTTTTTATTAATTTTTTTATTCATTTACACTTTTGTTTATATATTTGATTGTTGTTGATGTTATTGGCAATGGCTGGAGGCTCAGAGTCAGAAAACTAACAAAGTGTCTGATGCCAGTGGAGCCTTGAACAGGGCAGAGCCTTCAGAGCAGAGATAAATTGATGTAAACTGATGGTTACTTGTCCAGCACAGAACATATAAACTGTTTTTAAGC
Source organism: Ibycter americanus (assembly GCA_035590275.1). NCBI lineage: Eukaryota > Metazoa > Chordata > Aves > Falconiformes > Falconidae > Ibycter > Ibycter americanus. The sequence continues at coordinate 5,433,865 of JAVJGI010000050.1, read as the reverse complement.
AAAACGTTGTTCTGTGCAAGCAAACTGTCTGACTTTCTCAGCATGCGGAGATGGCCATGGTGCTTCAGGAGCGGGGACACTGAAGCCTCAGAGCGGAGGAACCAGCAAAGGGAGCAGGCAGCATTGGTGCGTGGCCTTGGCTCTTCGTGTCTCACCATTCCTCCAGGGCTTACCTTCCAGCCCAAAGTAACAAGGTCACACATGAACTAATCTTGTCATCCTTACATTATTGAGCTTCATTTTTATGGCTGTGGAAGTGGTGTTAGGGTATTCCCTGTAGATGTTGACATTTCCTGCTGGCTTTCCAGTTTTGTTTTAAATAGCCTACTTGTGTCAGGTCTTGGTGGTTTTTCTTTTTGTTTTAAATGACAATGTTGGAAAAAAGCATTTCAGTCAGTGTTCCTACAACTTAATTTGAAAGGGTAACTGCACATCAATGCAGTGAGACTGCAGAATGAAGGAGCCTGTTCTTGATACTTCCTAGAAATGCTGCATCTGCAAGCGTTTGCCAAGGGTGCTGTTAAAGGACACGAATGTCCTGAGGATGGTGTGTCAGGTGTCTTGCTAGGCTCTGCTCAGCGTAATCTGAAAACTCAGAGCTGGTGTCTGTACTGTCAGAACGTACGCGACGGGTTTTGGTTGTAGTTGGGGAAAAACGCAGTGCTTAAACCTCAGAAGCAATGAAGCATTAGTATGTAATTTTTGGCTGAGGCTGAAACACCGAGGTTAATGGTTGGTTTTCCACAAAGCCTCCTCTCAAGAGAGCAGGTCTCCTGTTACTGGCTGGGCGTGTGTTTAGTGAAGCAACGGAGTAAATAGACTAGAAGAAATCTTTGGTTATTAACTTAAGTTTGGTTAAGAGAGACAGTAGGAATAACAAAAGAGAAACTAATCTGATTTGTTATAGCAGTAAATCAGCTCTAAATTGGTTGCTGTAATAGCTTCATGTTGAAGATTTTTTTTTTGTGAAATAACAACACTTTGTTGGAAAGATAATTGCTGGTTTTTCTAGGTATTATTTTGACACACAGTATTGTTTCTATAAGGACAGAAGATGAGTGTGCGTTTGTCTCCCTGTCTTTCTGCCAAGTTCTGTGGTTGCTTCTCTTTCTGAAGCCTTGATATAGTGCAATAGTTGGATGGAAATGGTGCTCCTGTTGTGGCAAAGGTTTATGTTTGTGAGCCATCTCATCAATCACACCTGCTTTCCTTCTAAATGTTTCCTATGGCAAGAGCATCTGTTTAGGAGAGTACCACTGATCCCTATGGGATGATTTTCCATATGCTTCTGTTTCAGGATAAAATAAAACCAATGGACCTTGACAGTGTTTTCTTAACCAAAAATGGGTCCTTGCACTTCTGGTAACAACATATGAACAGTATTATTTAATAATGGCGTGAATCACTTGCACTAGTGCTCTTCTGGAGGGTAATGCAGTGTCACCGTGACTTGAACTGTTCTTTCGCACACGAAGGCAGATGGTGTTAAACAAGTCAGATAAGCATCATGTGTCCAATCTGGTGCTGCCTGGCATACTAACAGGGTAATAATTTATAGGATTGAGGGCTTGAAGGTATGGTTACCACCAGAAGGAAGAAAACAGAGGTCCTGTATGCTTTCCTGCAAGATGACTAGAGCTATCGAGTGCCTGAGTTTCCTTGGGTATCTGTCCTTTCTGAGTCTATAAATTTTTGTCTAGAAAATGGAGGGCTCAACTGCATGATGTCCGTGGATCTGAGGCAAGTAGCCAAACTGTGTCAAAGTCACAAGTGGGTGTGCATTAGGCTGTATGCGCACAAAAATCCAACATATTCTGGGCGCCTAGGCATGCAGGTGGGCTCTGGCCAGCTGCACGGGGCTGTGGAGAGTCCTGCGTGGAGATCTTGCAGAAAAGGACAGCCCAAAGGGATTCCGACTGGCTCTGGTTTCTCCCTGCATCTGTCTTACCCTGCAAAATTGTGACCTGGCAAAATTAGCATCTGTAAAACACTTCATGGTCCTGGCGTGGCTGAGAAATGAACGCTAATGTGCTGCACGGTATTTATAATAAAGCTTTCATTTGGAACCTAGTATGAAGGCTCAGAAATCCCTCACAATTTGCATGAGAGTGAAACCCATTGACAGTGAGCTGTGTGTGCACATTAGGATAGACAGCCACAAAGCTGCACAATAATTTTAATTTTTTTAATGTGTTTTCTGGCCCTTTTTTGTACCTCTCACCCTAGCATACACATCAGCATGAGCTGAAGGTAAAAGCACAAACTCCTGCACAGACTGAAACCGTGGTGTGTGGTTTGACCCTTGTGTACAGCCAGTTGTGTATGAGGGCACAGCCTTGGATTTTAACGTGCTGATGAGTTTTAGAGACAGCCCTGCCCTCTTATGTAAGCTTTTAAGGTATTTTCATGCCTTGTTTGTGCTATGTGTCATGGTACTTTACCTGAATTTACTATGCAATCATACAAAAATGATATGTTGGGAGGATTTGGGAGGAATTGAGTGAGTTATTGGGCAAGAATTGGTGACAAGACATTTCTGATCACTCTACTGCTGAGTTGAATTAGACTCATAGACTTATATTCATCCTCTCTGCTGTACCTTATGCTGAAATCTCTATAGAAAATGTGTCAAGAAATAAACTATAAAAGGATTCAGATTGGGATTTTTAATACTTCATTTAAAGGGATGAAAATACTAAAATTGAGATGCATGACTGCACATGCAGAGACTCTGAAATACCTTCCTAATGTTGTTTCACAGAGGAGAAACTGTATCCCTTCAGAAACTCTGAACAAAAGCATTCTATGCAAAACAGATACCTCACCACTTCCTTTGATTTCTCCAGGAAGCTCTAAAAATTATTCTTGGTGACAATTTGCCATCCCCAGCGTAAGCCTCATTTTATTGCATCCGTAACTGTTCATGACCCGCTCTTCCACATGAGCGTGATAGCAACATGGTCCTTGACAAGGAGGCGTGATGCCGTGTTCATGGGGGGCGAGGCTGCCGGGTGCCAGCCGCACTAAGGCTGAGTGCTGGGGAGAGGCAAAGCTGAGGGGTGTCACAGAAGTGGTGCTATTTAGAAACAATGATTTTATTGAGAAAGAGGTAAATAGAATCATTTGAGGGTATCTGTTTTGCTTTAATTTTGGCAGTGATCTTAAATGTTTATTTTCCTGCAAGAATATATCCTACATTTCTGTGTCCCAGGGTGGAGCAATTACTAGTAATGCCCTGTGATACATGGTTAATTCTGCATTCTTTCTTTTCAGTCTACTCTGCAGACATCTGTGCTTTCATTTTTCTGTATGAGTACTGTTTTCCCCACGACTGAGCAATAACTTGTTGACCGATGAAGCCCTTCTGTGTACTCACCTGTCACTTATCCTGGGGACTGTGGGAAATGCAGCTCCAGGATTTACATTCTTCACAGTGCGTGTCCATTACTGCTGGTGGTTAAAAAAATGCCTTACTCGAATTGCTGGTTCTCCTTCACTAGTAATTAAGCTGTTGTTTCATACTAGGAAAAAGCTTTCATGCAATGCAAGCCACAGGGACTTCAGAGAGACCGGCATTTGCGATCTTAAAAGGGCATATTGATTGATCTTTATTAATAGGAAAATCTCCAAGGAGAGATGAAATACCTGAATTTTTTAAAGTTTAAAGAATAATTATAAAGCATTTTAAAATCATATGAAAGCTAGGCAGAGTTCCCAGATCATTTTTCCTAACTTCTAGTCCAGTTTTTCACTATGCGGTATTTTGTGCTTTATAGGTGGTTGACTTTTACTGAGCAAAGGGATCAGTCTTCAGAAAAAAACACCCGCCTATTCTTGACAACTCCTTAATGAAAGTGTTTAGCAGTAATATTGTTCATCTACTGAATACAGAACCATTTTGTTTAATGTGCATTGGACCAAATGGGTCTTCAATCCTAAATTTTGCAGGCAATGCAATTTATCTTTAAAAAAAAATATTCAACCTTGAGCAATCAAACCAGGTGGTGTCACTCAAATTAATGTGGTATTTATATGCATTATTGTTTCTTCCTTCGTTTCATTCAAAGACATTTTAGTCTTTTTATTTACTGAAGTTAATAGAGGAGGGCAAACACTTCTGTTGGGTTACTTCTCTGTGGGTGGGTTCTTTAGTTCTGTAGTACCTTGTCCGTGCACCTGAAGTCAAACACTAGCCAAATTGAAAAGAGCTTTTATTTGTTTTGTATAGGTACACATCATCACAGCATGTGCAAGATGGCCAAGAACAGTGTCATTTTTACATACCCTCTTCTTAAGGGAGTTTGTAGAGCAAAGCTGGCTGTTGTGTTTTTTCCTGGAGATCAGAGAGGGAGGTTTCTGTATGCTTTTCTAACTAGTTATTGGGTCTTAGGAATATAGGAAGTATGTGATTA
>JAVJGI010000050.1:5319326-5429353 GCA_035590275.1 Ibycter americanus | reverse complement strand
GGAGATCAGAGAGGGAGGTTTCTGTATGCTTTTCTAACTAGTTATTGGGTCTTAGGAATATAGGAAGTATGTGATTAAGCATACAACAAGCCTTTTCTGGCAAATAATGTCTCTGTTGACAGTATCTTCTCCTTGCACTACCCAAATGAAATCTGAGTGTGAAGCCCAAACTATCAGGCCATTCTTCTCCACAACCTAGTTTTCCCATTTGAAAGTCTTTTAAATATTCTTAAGCCAACCGTCTCCTGGGCTGCATCAAAAGCAGCATGGCCAGCAGGCTGAGGGAGGGGATTGTGCCCAGCTCAGGAAAGACCTGTTGGAGCATTCCAGAGGAAGCCACAAAAATAAGGTCTCTGAGAGGACCTTATTGTGGCCTTTCAGTGCTTGAAGGGGCTTGTAAGAAAGATGCGGACTTTTTTTAGTAGAGCCTGCAGCAATAGGGCAGGGGGTGGTGACTTTAAACTAAAAAGAGGGTAGATTCAGACTAGATATAAGGAAGGCATTTTTTATGATGAGGGTGGTGAGACACTGGCAGAGGTTGCCCAGAGAGGTGGTAGATGCCCTGTCCCTGAAAACATTCGAGGTCAGGCTGGATGGGGCTCTGAGCAACCTGATCGAGTTGAGGATGTCCCAGCTCACTGCGGGGGCTTGGACCAGGTGACCTTTAAAGGGCCCTTCCAACCCAAACTGTTCTATGATTCTGTCCTTGAAATCTTCCATAAAATTATACACAGTGTTCTGTGCTCATAGTTTTCTGATTGATATTACTTTCTGTAGAGTCTCTGAATGTCTGATGCTGTTTGTTAGGTACAGTGTATGGAACGTTCCTCACATCACGTTAAAAGCCATCCTTCTGCAGGCTAGAGATTTTAGCTTATTAAACAGCTGTGATCAAGGCGTCTGAGTGCACTGATTCATAAGAAGTGTGTCTATGCCCACCAGTTGTGAATCTTCCAGTGCAAGATACTTTTCTTGTTTTGGTTTGGTTTTTTTTGCTTATCCAGTTTTCAAACTCTCTTCATGATGGGCTGCAGGTACTCCTGTCGCTCAGCATCACTCACGTTTGTGTAGGTTCCGTGCCTCTGACTTTCGTGTTTTCATAGGTCTTGTCCAGCCAAGACTTGAACTACCTTGTTTGCATTTCATAACTAGCATTTGGGTTAGTATTCCAGAACCTTAGCCAAGGGCCTGTGTCTTATCACTATGACTGAAAAAGAACCATGTCACAGACTTCAAGTCAGAAAGTACCACTGTGACCATCTGGTTGATTCCTCTGTATACCTTGGTTCATAAGAGTTTTGTGGGTGAATCCCTGATAATCCCTTATCCTCTCCCGGGTAAGTTGCACAGGCTGAACTCCTCAGCCATGGGCAGCGTGGCCCAACTCCTCAGTGATTCTTGTGGCCCATCCTTACAATCAGGTCCATGCTAAGGGGCGCGTGGAGAAGTGCGCTCTGTACTGGGAGATGCTCTTTGCAGCAGCAGACACAACAGACCCCTCTCGCTCACACCAGCCCTCCTGCCGGCCGTGCGCGGCTACGCTGGCCCCCCGGCCCTCGCCACGTCTCGCTGCTGGGCACGGCTGGCTCGCGGGCCCCGGCCCGGTGGCCTGGGCTCTGTTTGTGACCTGCTGTCTTTATGCTTCAGCACTCTCCTGACTCCCTTCAAAGTGTAAAATTTGTTAGGAGCAATGAGCTTTTTTTCACAGTTCTTTATAAAAACACAAATCGCTTTGTTAGAACAAAACTTGAGGCCTGCAGAACCTCTGGAAAGTCATCAGGGATGGGTATTTTTAGATGTGCAATGTGTTTAGTGAATGATCGCTTACCCAATTTTAATCCATTTATATAAATGGATATTTTCTGTTTCGTTCTTATTCTTTCTCAATGTGAAGCAAATGCGTTGCAGAAACCTGAGTTTATTATGTCAATGCTATTATCTTTATCAACCCAAACATATAATCTCATTGGAAAGTGGCCAAGATCTGTGTCTCAAACCCACCATGTCGACGTTACTCTTTGGTGCTTTGCTGTTCAAGGGATGGAAAGTCAAATTTTTAGCCATTACTGTGTTTTAGCTGACAAGCTGGTGTTATTCTTTTGAGCAGTGCTATAGAACGTCAACCTTTGCAGGGGCAAAAAGCAGAAAGAGCAAATCATGTCGAAGGACTATTTCCCTGCGTTGTCTTCCAGTGAACTCCCCCAGAAGGTCCCTAGCAAAAAGCAGGAGCAATGTGGGAGGAGGAGGAAGAGGTCATGATACTGCTGGTTGTGGTGCTGCTTATCAGTAGATCTTCAGGGTGTACTGAGGAACTTACATTTTTTTTTTTTTGGTGTGTGTCCTGGAGATGGGAAGTGTGGGCCCAGAAGGATTAAATGACTGGGTGTAGATGGCTCAGCAGGCCACAATGCAAGGGAAGAACTGAAGAAGTTTCTCCCCAGGATCCATTAAGCTAAATTAAATTAAGGTCTATGCAACGACCCATCACTTTTCTGTTGTCTAGCTAGCTTATATTCCTTTCCCTTGGTATAGTGAAGTGCAGCATGGATGCACGTGGGCACACATGCACTTGTTCGCTCTTACTTCTTTTGTGAATACAAAGAGGTGAAAAGTTATGAGGTGCTGAACTTATTTTGAAGGCAGCGTGAGCAAGTTTTCCTTGCTCACCTGGCTTGCGCTCCAAGGCGGCTCAAATGAAACATCCAGCTTGGCACAGGTTGCAGTCTTGGGGACCATAAAGGTGGCAGAAGGTGCTTGGGGCGACTGCTGCGGCCTGAGGGGCCTCCTGATGGTCTCCGTGCTCACCTGGGCTCAGCTTTGCTGAGGTGTCTCAATGTCTTCAGGTGTTACGCTGCATTGGACAGACAGAAACAAGTGAGAAATGGCTTTTAACTCTCTTACGTGACACGAGGTGGTTTTTGTGAGAAGGGTGACCACGTTAGAGGTGTATTCATTGCTGCGCAAGAACCGGGATTTGAAGAACTCTGACAGCATCTCCCTGTGCAGCGTGCTGCTGGCAGGGCTGTGAAACAGCGGTTGGTCCAGCTGTCCAGTTCGGTGGGGACCCCGGTGGTGTGCTGGGGTTTTTTCAGTATTCTGAAAATTTTGGAGGTACTTTCCTAGAATAAACGAGTTTGGTCTGTAATTGGAGACTAAGTCTAAAGGCCTGTGCACTGGGGATGATCTGGCATTGGTAAGGCTGCCTAACCCGCGGCTGACTAGCAAATCCAACACAGTTCAAGGGCTTAATTTTGCAGGTAAAAATATGTTTCGATTTGAATGATCTCTGTTGCAAATGTGAGAATATATTTCCTGTTACTGCATTTCTGCTTAAAAAAAACAAAGTCCTGAAGGGAATGGTTTGTTTTAAGCGTCTTTTCTAAATTAGCGTTTCACAAATGATAAAAACTAATAACAAGTGAAAACATTTAGAAGCCATATAAATGTCACGTTTATGTTCTTCCATTTATAAGGCATCAGCAGATAAAAGTGAATCTGGTTTACCTAGGGCTCAGCTTTGCTACTGCTGCAAAGAATGTTTTAATCATTTACAAAGTATTGTACTGCAACTGTAAAGCCATGCAAACATTTCTGTTGGCTCTTAGCAGATTTACCATTTTGACAGATTTTACCACTCAAAACACCTAGAATGCTGGAGGGTAACCTTATGCAGCTGCACTCAGGTTACAGTGAAACTGGTTTATTATCTCTGAAAGTTTGTGGCTGTGAGTGAGCATCCTGTTCCCCACAGTAGGGATACTGGTGGATTATAATTAATTCACGGGTATGAATATTTCACTTCAAGTGTGTTTTATGAACTGCAGTATGGAATGTTTAGGTTACAGCAGGGTAGGAAATACTAGTGATAATGGGATGGAAATTAAGTTTGCCTGTTAGGAAAGCAAGTTTGAACACTACACAAGACACACTTGGATTAAATTTGCCAGGGCAAAGATAAATAAAACTTGCCTGGTTCTGCTAATTCTTTGTGCTGGCTTAATTTTGGCTGGCAGAGCTCATTGGCCAAATGAGTATTAACATTTACATGCTGAATGGTAACATGGGGTAAATAGCGAGGTTTTAAGGTCACATTGGAAGGCTGATGAGAAAGGCCGTGGTGCTCATCTGGCCGTGTCTCCCCGCTGGCTGAGGAACGGCACCCCTTGTCTTTTAAAAAAGATAACACTTCTACTTTGCAAGCACACAGCAAAGAGAAAGTGAAGGGGATTCCATACCCATAAAACAAGTTAATTTGAAAATTGCCTTAGAGTAGCTGAAAGGAGAAAAAATAATAATTGAATGGGTTCTCTCTGCATGCACACACCCTGCTGCTGCCCTGATACAGAGACCTGCTGCCCTGGTCTGGAGTCTGTTGTTGTACCCACATTTTACCAGGAAACGCCAGCCCTCTGAGGGCAGTGGCATCTCCTCTCCTCCCTGCACACATTTTCCACACTCTGCAGATGATTTTTAGGCAGCAGCACTGAAATGTCTTTCTGCTCCTGCTGTCGTCGAGGCCAGAAGGACTGAGCCTTCAGGGAAAGGCTGGAGCTGCCGCCTCTGTCAGGCTGTGCTGCACAGGCGGGTCCAGCACTGGGACAAAGGTAACTCATAACCCCAGTGATTAAAATTGCAAAGGCATCAGCCATTGTGCTTGGAGGTATTTGCATCATCTTTGAGTCTCTAGCCTGCAACTCATGTTCTTCCAAGTCCCCTAGAAATGAAGACAGAAGTAGGAGCCTGCTGCAGGTGGGACACGGACCAGGGTTGCAGGCACATTGGCTTCTGGCTTCATCGGTTTGAGATGTTCTGTCTCCCAGCATTAGATGTTTTACGTGCCCAAACACTGTGTTTATGGATGACCTGAAGTAGGTGAAGCAAAATGCTTTTTAAAACCAGCACAAACTCTTGCGTAAACTTCAAGGAATGCTGGGTTCAAAAGCATATTCCAGGAAAATACCGAATTCTTGTTACATGTCTAAAATGTTTTTTTTTGGTGGTTTGTTTTTTTCTTTCTGTGTGAGCAGAGGTGATCTGGTGTCACTGGGTTTGTCCAGCTTCTTTCACACATTGATTTCACAATTTCCTTTGAAAAAGTCATTTTGTGAGGCAAGCCTGAACAGTTTCTCGTATTGCATTTATGTGGAACCTGTGAAGCACTGGTAATTAAGAGATTTAATGGGGTGCTACCTGCAATTAATTCAATTGCTTGTGACAAAACTTTTTTGTTTAACCATAGGTTATCATAGTGTGGTTGTGTTGGGAGATTTTTATCTGTAAAATGCTCTCTGCCCATGGTGTTGGGTTCCTTAGGTGTTTTCATGGCTCTTGCATTGAGAGTTGTGATTTAAGATGTTAATTCCCCATCCTCCTGCGCCTTGCAGAATGAGGTTTTTTTAAGTTCTGACCTTCAGTAGAAGATGTGGATCTTATAGTTCCTCTGCTGTAAGACTTTGACATGTCCCTTAAGCATTTTAGAAAGTAGCAAGCTGTACTTGTGCCCGGCAAAAAAGCAAGCTCAGCCTTTTCTACAGTGCCAGATTTAGCCATAAAGATCCAAATTCAGCTCCTAACTTTCTGTCGATTTCTAGTAATGACTCAGGGAAGTAAATCTCTCTCAGCCTGTTCTGTAGCTCCTGTTCATTGAATTGTGAGCATCCTTGGGTGCAAGGGCTGCTTTTTATGCATTTGGAAAATGAGTTACCACTGGAAACCTCACTGAGCTTCACTAATACAGCTAATGAATAGTCTGTAATTTCACTGAGGGTGACTTAGTGAAGAAGAATGTTGGCAAAATGCTGATATGTAATGAAGCTGTAACGTTTTTTTCCTGATTTGCATGTTGTCTAATGGCATCTGCTGTTTGTTCACAGAAAAGGTATCTTCTCCTTTAGGATCGCTTTAAATGATACATGCTTATAATTGAATGTACAGGGTGTGTGAATAAAAGGTCCTGAATGCTATTAAAAATGTATAGCGTAGGCATAATAAAGGCATAGAGCTGGTACATTAGAGGGCCTACTTCAATAATATCTTAAGCTCTTCACAGTCCCAACTGTTGTGTGTCTGAGCCTGCTTTTGCTCCCAGTTGTCTTTGGGAGAAATCCTAGATTTCCTCTGATAGCAGATTAGACAAGTCTTAATGTGAAATGCAAAAGGTGATTGCACTGAATGCGAAAAGTTTCATTAATACCAAAATTGTTTTAATTTTTTTCTTGTAAAATTTCCTATTCATCTTTATTTATAAAGGCCTTTGAATTTTTAAAATTTGAAAACTTTTGCAAAATTGTGATGTTCCCCTGAAGGGGTGGTACTGACAATACAGAATTTAATGAATTAATAGTCATATGCAGGTACCAGCTGACACATCCTAAATTCACTGTCAGAGCAAAGCAGGTTCTTGGCTGCCATGGCGGGATGCCTGGGAAGGCTGTTGTCTGCTCCCACCAAGCTGGGCATCCCACTATTGAGCTTGTGCCTGTAGGCTGGACCAGAACTGCACTTCTGTCCATAAATCCGCAGTAGCCCTGCAGACAGCTACATAGGAGAAAGCTGTTGGTGAATCCCACTGCTGATTTCGTATCTCAAGGCGATCTCTGATTAGAAGAGTAGTTGCAGTACGTGAGCAAATGTACAGGTTTGGCACACAAATGTGAAAATGTAATAGGAACAGATGATCACTCTGACTTAGATATTTCGTTTCTGTTCTTGTGCCAGAAGTGCCTCTTCAGTTTCCTTTTCTTCACTAATATGGGTAAGAGATGTTTTGCGTGATAAGGGTGAGCCCTTCCCTCGCTTGCCAACCTACCACTCCTACTTGCTTCACCATCCAGACCTTAATCTCTTCCAAAATGAGGACTTTGTTCTGTTAGGCAAAACTAAATAACCATCAGTAAATACTGCTATGTGAGCTTAAGCATTTAAAAAAACCCAAACTACCCAACATTTGTAGGCTAGCAGGACTCAGAAGTAGAAGTCCTTAGGCCAAGAAGTCTAGGTAAGATAGCCAAGTTGTGCGCCAGGGGGGAGATGGGCTCGTACGAATGCATGGGCAGGAGAGGAGGGGGCTTTCGGGTGTGCTTGGCAGGGCTGTAACATGCCGGATGGGCAGCTTGGACCTGTCAGGGATGGGGGGGACCTCTCCAGGTGGCGAAGGGTCTGTTCAGGGCCAGACAGGAGGGCTGCAGCTGGCTGAAGCTAGCAGTACCACGGCCCAGGCTTGCTCACTAGTGAGTGTGAGTTTATTCTTAACACACTGCCACTTATAAAGTGTCTAAAGTAATTTAATTTTTTTAATGTTACTGAAGGTTCAAGACTGAAAGGAGGAACTTTAAAGAAACACGATGAAACTGCCCAACAGCCCAACTTTCCAGTTTGGTGACAGCTGTGCTTCAAACCCTGCTCGTACCTGGCTATGGACATTGCTGCATAAAAAATATTTTTTTGTGTGGTCTTTTATTTCTTTCATCTGATCCCCTTTGCTCATGGGGTAAGGATGTAGTTCATTGCTTCATCTGCTAGTCCTCACCAGTAGGCAAGAAACTTGACCTCAGTTGTTAATCTTTTTAGAAATCTTCTAAAGTCTCAGGTGAAAGCCAGTTTCTTGCTTGTATAACTTTCAAAGTCTTAATCAGAGCCCATATGTTACAACCTGGAGGAAATGGTGTTTGGGGATGACTAACAGAACATGTTCCTGCTGTTAATTTGGGTGTCATTCCAGAAATCTAATTCGCAAGCTTTTCCTTTCATTTTCTTAACACATTTACTTACTAATTCCGGTCTTCGCTGTTGTTCCCTGCTAAGGAACTTAATGAAGGGATGAATTTTATATTAACAAAAAGAGGTATCTGTTCGCCCTACCTGTGACAAGTAGGGAGAAGCAGAGAGCATAGGTGTGTGAGAACAGCAAAAACTTGGTTTGGGGGTAGGTTATTCACTTCAACATAGGTTCATGCTGCAAACATCATTTTATTCCTGTCTCTCTGAACAGGTGTGCAATTTACCAAGAGTGAGGCTATAAAGTACTAATTGAGAATTATTTCTTCCTTCCAGAAAGTGAATAGCTTTCAGTGGTTTGATGATTAAAACTGACTCTGCAACTATAAACTGATTTGCAACAGGAAAGCTAGGAAAACTAATGAAGAAAAGGTAGCTTACTATTTATAACCTCTTCTTACCACTTGTTTAGTACCTGTCTGTTGGATTGCCTTTCAAATGACGGATACATTGTGTAACCCCAACCCAGTTAATACTTATTGATCCATATGGAAGGTGAAATCACAGAGCCATACGCCAGCCAGGCTGCACATGTGCCTGGTGATGCTGTGCCTGAGATGCACTGTGAATGCTCGCTCTTGTGGTTTATGCCTGCAGAAGCACTCCGTGAGCACTTAACCGCAGGAGCCCTTAGTAGCTGTAATAATAAAATGTCAAATTCTCAACACATGGTTAAGGCAACCAACCGTGGATCAGTGTGGCTGCACTGGGGAATGCCTCTTCAAACCAGCCTGCTTTGCAGGCTGGGTGGCAGCAGATGTTATCTCCTATCTGCTCTAGTGTTTTGTATGACTTGGTGCCTTCGTTGCTGCTGGGCAGGATTCTAGCCATGGCATTGCAATACAATAACAGGCAACTGATGAGTTTGCATGGTGTATGCATCTGCAAAGCTGATACATCTAAAGCTGTGAGGGTGAGAAAGCTCATTGTTACTGTGTCCGCTCCCTCCAGTGCTCTGATTCCAGCTGTGCTGCCGACAAAGTCTGTGCTGAAGCCCTTTGAGCTGACTGTTCTTCACAGTTTATTAAGACAGAGAAACAAGTTAAATTTACAGATTCTTTCTTAGCAGTAACACAAACCGCGCAGCTGTCTTGCTTCTTGCCTGGTTCTGTTTAACTTCAATTTGTCTGGAAAAGTTGAACGAGCTCAGTGGAATTGCTATGGATGTTTGAATGTTGAAGTTTATTGGAGAAACCTTGGTGCTAAGTAGTAGGCTTGAGAAGCTTTCGGTTATTTGAAATGGAATTACAGTGTCGCCTCCAGAGCCAAGACTTTGTGTCCCAGTAAGGAGGTAAAGAGCCAAGAAGTGTGAATGCCGTACGACGAGAGGAAGCGTGTAGATATCTGCAAACTAATACCGGTGTCTCCTGCACCATGTTAAGAACATTTTCCAAGCTTCAAGTCCCGTGTCTTGAGGATGCTGAGAATAGCAGTGAGGCCATAAATGCAGTGGAGCAGTGCAAGGCACAGCTCGTTTGTCAGCTCAGCGTGATGCTGCTGTTGCGCTTGTGAAGCTATGGAGGAGCAGGGCTCTGGCGTGGGACTCGGCATCCCTGTTCAGCTGTACGGTGATGTACATGTCTGCCACCACAGGTAGCATGATGGGTGGTGACTCCTTGGGCGAATCTGGAAACTCGCTTCATCCCCCCAACTTTTGAGAAATCTAGGTTATGCAAAGTGATGGCTTGAATCCATTTAAGTGGATTAGCTTCCTCTAGTGTGACCTTTCCAAAGAATCATATTCCCCATCTTAGAATTTGATGTCCTAAGGGTGTAAACCTGAAACGACCTTACCTTCAGCATAAGGACACTTCACCTTGTGTGGATTATGTGATGGGGAATGAGTGTCTGTGAACCCAGTGAAGGTTTTCTGGGTTTGGATTAAAACCAGAGTGAGTCACACAGTTAAACGGATGTTTGTACTGCTTCAGAGTAGAAAAATGGTTCAACTGTTAAGCCCTTTCAGAAGCAGCTTATGCTTTGGCCAACAGCTCGTGTCAGGTTCAGCCTGGAGGAATTTAGAAAAGGTTGTTTGAGCCCTCACAGTGCCAGAGACCCTCCTGTGGTGGGGAGGGCAGCTGCCCTGCCCCAAGCCCTGCCTGCACATCTCCCCTGCCACTGCCCTCGCCTCTCAAGCGTTGGTGCTGGACCCAGGCTTTTCTACTGAGAGAGATGCTCGGCTATTATTCTGATGAAAAAAAAAAAGATAAAAATCCAGATTCTTTCCACTGTAGTTATAGATAAAATACATATTTGTTTTCCAGAATCACTTTGTTGCAGTTGCCCAGCTTGTTGTCTTAGTACTTTGAATTCAGAAAGCAGCTCAAATGATCTGCTGCTCCTAATACGTAGAATATATGGAATGTGGTTGTCTGCAATGTCTGAAGGATATTTTTAAAAGTTACCCTTAAAGTCGCAGTGGAAAATTTCTCACAGTGCTCAGAAATCTGGAAATGAGAGTCAAGGGGTATGGTATTACTTTTTTTAATTAGTTAGAAGGTTTTTTAAAAACACCTGATGGATCTGTGTCGCCGCCTTTTCCTTTCTCTGCTAGCCCGCACTGCTCTTCCTGTCTCATACAAGGACTTGCTCCTTTTCTTCCCCAATAGCAGTGTGTCTGATTTATTCTACAGGGTTTAAATTAAGAGGAAACTCAGCAGCAGGGGAAGAAGTGATGGATTTGAAAGCAATTCTCAGGCTCTTCTGTCCTGGCTTATTAGACAGCCTGCTTCTTTTTTCTTTTTTTTTCTTTTTTTTTCTTTTCTTTTTTTTTTAACTTAGAAAAACACAGTTGCTACAGAGCAGCAGAAATACTGCCTTGCGCTGGGCTGCTGGTGTTCAGCATGCTGCTGTGTGTGGGGTGCTCCCGGGTGCCCCTGGGGGGCCCGGGCATGGGTCCCTGTGGGCACCCCACGGTGTCAGCCCAGATTGCTGCAGTTGCTCAGGGCAACGTTAGCTCTGATGCTGCTCCACAAAATGTAAAGAAAACTGAGAAGCCCCTCAGTAGCCACAGTGTGAAATAGAAATGCTCCCTCCAATGCACACATACTGCTGGGGAAGCAGGTTTTGTGTCTTCCAAGAACAGCCAAAGCATCATCATTTCAACCTGGGCTTTCCTCTCGGGAAGTCTCTGTGTAAAACTGACTTGTTTGTAGCCGCAGAAATTCTCGTTCCTTTATTGAGCTCTTTGCAATCGCAGATGAGGGCAGGCTATCAAAATGGCAGTGGCCCGATCCCTCTGCATCTTGGTTACAAATCAGCTGCGAGCCAGTTTAATTCATGACGTATGTGCTCTTACAAACACGCCTAAGTGAACTCAGAAAAGGAATATGTCTGAGGTTAAAATATGAACTAATTAATCTTACTGATTTGTGAGTGTTTGCTTCTGTAAGCAAGAACAGTTACACAATTGTGCCTTTCAAAGAACAAAAAAGGTTCATTTTCAGGGTGGTGGAGGGGAAAGTGTTCCCAGCCTGACAGCCATCCAGGGGAGACAACCCAGATGGTGATGGTCCTTGGTGAAAGTCCCATCTTGCTCTTTACATGGTCTGAAGAGGCTGGGGCATGCGTCCAAGCTGCTTGTTGTAGGGGTCTCTGTTGCGGATGAGTTCCAGTGGAGAGGAGGAGATGGGCTCTGTGCTCCTTGCAGGGTCGCTTCACAGCCTGGAGTTTATAGTAAATGCTTCCAAATTTCTCTAGGAAAACCAGAGTTGTAGAACATAACATTCCTCACATTTCTAATCTAAAAGAACAAGTATTTCCATGTGGCCAACATGCAGCTTACAGAAAAGGCTTTAAATACTTCCTTTGTCAATTTTTGAGTCCATAAAATCAGACAGAACAACAAACAAATAGAAAAGCGTGTGTGTGGTTTGGGGGTTTTGTGGGGGTTTTTTTGGCTGGGTTTGGGTTTTTTTTGGAGGGGAGTATTGTTTTAATTTGTCCCTAGAGCAATGGGATGGGTGGTACAGCGTGGTTGCTGTGGGACCTCACCTGATGGACCTGCCAGAGCTTCACAGGAGCGGTCGTGGGAGCTGGTGGGCAGTCACAGCTGTAAAAGGCAGCGGCAGCTTAGCTGGGAGGGTGTTCCTACCTGGAAATGAGATCTTGTGTGTGTTAATCTCCCAGGTAATGAGCCTCACCAAACCAAAACAAGAAGTAAATCGCTGTGTGTTGATCCATCAAGCCACGGGTGTGTTTGTGCTGCCTGAAATATTAATGCTGTCATGTAGCAGAGCGTAGCACAGGCATCTCTTTGTTCAGGGGCGAGTCTTTGTCTTCTTGACACTGGATTTAAGGCGAGTGCCCTAGTTCATACACGCTGCTCATCTCTTACATAAAAGATTTTGTAATTGCTCTTAATACAAGCGTAAAACAAATCTAACATTCTGAATACCCTAGCAATGCAGTGCCTTTATATTTGTCTGTTCGTTGCTAATAATGCCTCACTTTGTATTATAGGACAGAAAACTCACAAAAGTAGAGAGGCAGAGATTTAAAGAGGAAGCAGAAATGTTGAAAGGTCTACAGCACCCAAACATTGTGCGATTTTATGACTTCTGGGAATCCTGTGCAAAAGGCAAGAGGTGCATCGTGCTGGTTACCGAATTGATGACCTCTGGAACGCTAAAGACGTAAGTACTGCGCTCCTGGTGAGGAGCCTAAGAATAGCAATGGAAATTTTTAGAAAAATCCTACTTTCATATTCTGAAAAAAGGTATCTCCAGATAAAAGAAAAAAAAAAAATGGAGCTGTTCTCTGGTGTCTGTCACTTGTCCCTGCATTTGAACTGCATCGATTTGACAGGAGGAATTTTGGCCTCCATCTCTTTTTCCCTGCTCTCCTGTTTGTTATGCAACGAGAAGCTGTTCTCTGGTGTGTTTCATCTTCTGCCTGTGACGTTTTAATTTGTCAGGGTGTGTTTTTGTGATTGCTTTTGTGCTTGTATTTGCATGTGTTGTTAGAAAATTCAGATAGAATAGCACTTGAATGGTAGAATCTCTTTTTGAAGCAGAAGGTGCTCTAGGTTATCCACTAAACAATATTAATTAATAGCTTCTGGTACTGACAATCTTGTTAAGGTTGATATAAAACAGTTGGCATGAATTCTGGAACAGATTTTCAGCCCCAATGGGAGCAGTACTCATCACTGCATATATCCAGTGTGCTGCTCTGCCAGTGCATTAGCAGGTTCTACGTTTTTTTCCAAAATGTACCCTCCCAATCAGTGTTTTAGGTAAATGGAGAGGTCAAAGTCTTGTGGTTAAAATTAAACTTCAGTATTATTCTGATTTGAACATATGAAACATGTTCTAAAGCTGTTCTCTGCAGGAAGTGAATTGCTGTACTATTAGACTTGCAAATATTTGGTTGTATTTGCACCAAAAATGCTTATTATCTTCCTTCCTAAAAATGAATGCTCTAATTCCTCCTCTGAAAAGATCTATTTCTTTCAATTTTGTAGTATTTCTGAGCTGCTAATATGGCATCTAATAAGGGGCTTTTATCCAGAACAGAGTTACAGCTGTTAAAGCCCCTAGAATCTCTAATAATGCTTCATTTTCGTTGTACCCACTTCTGTGTATGTTTGTGCTCTAGGTATCTGAAGAGATTTAAAGTGATGAAACCAAAAGTCCTGCGTAGCTGGTGCCGGCAAATCCTGAAGGGTCTTCTTTTCTTGCACACAAGAACTCCACCAATAATTCACAGAGACTTAAAATGTGACAATATTTTTATTACTGGACCAACTGGATCTGTGAAAATAGGAGACTTGGGTCTGGCAACCCTCAAGAGGGCTTCGTTTGCCAAAAGTGTAATAGGTAATCCTCCCGTTCTCCTCCTGTTCTCCTTGGCTTCCTTCTGTTATGGCGGTTGTCTTTTTAATGTCTTTCACATTTTGCATTAGTGGTTTTTTCACTCGTAGGTTGCTAGTAGAGATTAAAGTGGTTTTGTGGCTGTTCCCTTCATACCACTATAAAAATCTTAATCAGCAGGAAATGGTATCATGACTTTTTCTCCTTCCTTCTCTATCACAATGGTAAAACACTTTTGGTTTTTAATTGAAATAGTACTTGGTGTCCACAAATCTCCTCTCTCCTTCAAAAGGAGCAGCAAGGGTTCTCAGCAGCTGGTGTGCATTGTCTTCCTGAGAACAGGGTCGGTGCCTGCTGGGGGAGGAGAATAATAGAGAGGAGAGGGGAAAAGAAAGGGTGCCCTGCTCTCTCCCTAACAAGGGAGTGCTGCAGAAGCCTAGGAAAGCCCCCGGGAAGTCTTCTGCTTCCAGTGACGCTGTGGTAGGGACAGTTACTTTTGTTGAAGGGAGAGGTAGTGGTGCCCTGTGGAGCTGAGCTGCTCTCCTTTGCAGAGAGGTCACAGGGAGCTGGTCTGGCTGGAACGCCTTATCCCCATCCTGGGGCATCAGCAAAACAGGCTGCTTCTGCAGGCAGCTGCAGAGCTTGTGCCTGTCTCCGTGCCATCCTGGCAGACTTCTGCTGAAACAACATCTCCAATTTACTAAAAACCAGTAGGTACGAAATTAAAAGAAATTTCCACTAGGATATGCAATAGCTGATGCCCTTGGGTGGTGCCTGCGTGAGGACTGTTAGAACTTGGGTTTGCTTGAACTGAGAGGGGCAGTTTCTGAATGACTGTTGAAGGAATTAGTTTCCTTACAAAACTTACATTTAATGTTTTCTGTGTAAATATGTTTTCCTGAATTTGCGAGCATTTTGTGCTCTTTACCCAAACTTCTGTAGCAGATCTCCTTGTTCAGATCTGTACGTGATGGTTCTAGGAAGCTGTAAATTCCTGAGAAATGGTGCTGAAAGTGGGGGAAGTTATCATGCATGTAGTCCTATTTCAGATTACAATATAAATGGAAATTAGATTCTAGGTAATTAGAGTTAGCAAACCGATAGTGACAAGCGCTGTTCCATTACTACATATGAAAACAGCATCCTGTCTTTCAAGCAGTAGTTGCTTAAATAATTATTTTAGCATCTCTGATTTTCAGAGGTTATAATTCTTTACAGTGATTTGTACAAAAGTATTGACCTTAATGCTTAAGCAGCCTAGTATCATTGTAGTCAAAATTACAGAAATTTTGGATATGTGCTTGGATACCTTATTGGTTTATATCTGGTAAGTTCCTCTAGTTTTTAGCCTTTAATAATTGGTGGTGTTTTTTCTGTTGAGGCTCAGTATTTCTTCACATAATTTTTTTGCAGTGTAACAACTGTCTGTGGGACATAATGGAACAATATCAGTAATATCAATACTGGCAATAATATCAGTAATACCAATACAAGTTCTTGTAAAATCAGTTGTTACCACAACACCATCAAAGCATGCTCACGTCTAAAAGAAATTCAATACTGAAAAGGGCTGCAGGTTGCTGGCAAGGTGTCTGCATTCATTTTGGCAATATAACTGAGCTTATCTTTTTCATGAGCAGTGCTGCTCCAAGGAAAGAACTAGGAGGACTTGGAAACACTGATGATATGAGTAATTCTGCCCCCTCCATAGATGTAGTAGCTTTAAAAGAATATTAGTAGCTGCAATTTTATATTGGCTTGAACAGAATGAAGTCAGCATGGCTGAGGTCCAGTTTTTCCCTTGCTGCATTCGTGCCGTTGCTGATGCTTACCTGACCTTGCAATGTATCTTTGCGGGGAGCCGAGCCAGGGCAAAGCTCCTTCTGGCAAGAGGAGCTGAATAGATGCTGAGCTGCTTTCCATTTAGATGGTCTGTTTCATTTAAGGGTACTTGCAGGTATTCCTTCCCACCCCCAAGGGATGGGGAAAAATGTCATTTTCATGCTATATTGGAACAGTATCAGGAATTCCATTTGCTTCTTAGACTAGCGCTATCACTTCTTCAGATTTGCTTTAAGTGCTCTGTAATTCATGAGATTCACTCTTGCTTCTGAGTCTTGTTCCTTCTAAAACAAGGTAGCAGCTCCAAAAAACATTCTCTGTGGCAGTTGAAAAAACATCCTCTGTGGCAGTTGTTAACCGTTTCAGAGCAGCAGCCCCTGCCTGTGTGACAGCTGGGAGAAGAGCGCGAGGAGCAGGCACTAAGTTAAGCTTTCACGACATGGGTCTGGCTGATGGCAAAGGCTGAAGGAGTGAATGTCTCTGAGGTGGAAGGGACATAAACAAGGGGAGAGATCCATCCTGAATTTTGTAAAATGAACTGTACAGAAATGCTTGTGCTGAGGTTTGTTTTGTGACTTAGGCCAAGTCTATGTGCGAACACATGCAAAAGCAGAGTTTTTTATTGACAGATCCTAATTTTGAGAGGTGTCATTTATGTTGCCATTAAAAAAAAAAAAAGCTTATGTCAAAAGAACTGGTTTTTCCTGGTATGTCACTTTACAGTTGTGCTTTTGCTGCTGAGGTAGAGATGTCATAACAAAAAACTATGGGACCTGCCAGGGTGCCAGTTTGGGTGTTGGGGCTGGGCTGGGTGGGCAGAGTCTATTTGGGTCCTTCGAGTGGTCCAAGACCTCTTCTGGCATCCCGGTGTGCATGGCTCCCTGGCCCCCTCCTGCAGCACACGACCACGTTGATCTGCCTTCCTTCATCTTTTCTAAATGCAAAAAGGAAATAAATTACTCTTGACTCCTAAGCATAAATTACATGATGAGATACAGCTCCTGGAATAGATTACCAGAGTGTTGATTTTTTTCCCTTTTGCTTTATAAGACCACACTATTCAGAGTAGTTTGTTGTGCAGGGGTTGTAAGGCGCTGCTTGTCGTAAAGCTGCGACTTCCCATTATGAAGCAGCAAGTACAGTGCTTCACTTAATATTTATCCAGTTGCATCAGATTTCTGACACCATAATCCCAGTTGAGTGGGACCTTATTCTGTAAGTAGCCTCATTGATTTGTCCCACTAAACCAGTGGCAGAATTAGGTTTAGTGTTTTGCCTGTGACTTTGTAGGTGATTTGTGATACTACTTGCTTTCAAAGTGCTGCCTGTCTGCCAGGTGGTTGCTGTGTATCTCTGAGGGGGGAAAAAAAAAAGCACATTTGCATTGATGAAAACAAGAGTGAAGGTTCTCATTTCTTCTTTTCACCTCCACAAGCCTGCAGGCATCCCCCTCTCCACCCAGAAAAAGAAACCATTTCATGCCTTCCAGTATGGTCAGGCAGTGTGCCATATCTCTTCCTATTGTTCATTTTTGAAAAAAAAATTTTTTTCTTTCTTCCTCTTCCCTTTTGAATTAGCAGTGAGCCGTGGATATGTAAATGTGTGCGTGTTGGCTTTGGGTTTCTTCCCTGGAGCTTATTCTGGTTACTTCCCTCTTTCGAAACCTTGCATGCAGCCTTACGTCGCTATAATGGGCATGCTTCCTATAGGTGAAAAAGATCATGGTTAAAGCCATTTAGACTTGATCAAAGATTTACGTTCTCTTTGTGTATGTCTGTGTAGGTACACCAGAATTTATGGCCCCGGAAATGTATGAGGAACACTACGATGAATCTGTGGATGTTTATGCTTTTGGAATGTGCATGTTGGAAATGGCTACCTCAGAATACCCTTACTCAGAATGCCAGAATGCTGCTCAAATTTACCGGAAAGTAACCTGTGTGAGTAAACATCCTTAAGTTGCGCTGGGTTTTTGTCATTTGAAAGTTAAAAAATGTATTTCAATGAGGTGTCGGTACTGTCATGTTTAGTGTGTTGTGGAACTAGAGGTATTTGAGCTCTGGGTTACACAAACATGTTGCAGGTTTATTTGTAAGCTTGCAGTCCCATGGCTGGGTGTGTTTGTCTGTACTGCAGCTGCATAAAATATTTTCAGTAATCTTTGTTGCTGATTTTGTCTCCATTGGCCAAAAATACATAAAACTTGGGAAGATGGAGCAGGGAGAAATCTTTGCCCTAGTCTTGCCTCCTACTGGGGACTTCTCAGACTTGATCAAGTTTCCCACAAAGCTAAAAGCAGCAGCTTTCAGGTTACAGCCTAAATCCTTATTTATATGATGGAGGACATTTGATTCAGAGTTCCAGCACAGATTCTCTCTGTTTCTATCTTCAGACAATTTGTTACACATAGAAAAGGGAAAAGATACGAGTGTTTCGTTTTGGAGTCAGCCAGAGGAGCTTTATATCAGCATTTTGGAACTTGGTGAGGTCTGGTAATCCCCAGACAGGCACCATGGAAATGGGTTTGCTGCATTTTCAGGTGACTTTAGGCTGGAGGAGATGTCACTCTAGAATAATCTCTACACTGAATAAAATACCCTCTCCAACATTCTCACCCCCAGATGACAAATGTATTTGTCTCCATAAGCTGTACTGCAAATGCCTGAAAAAACTCCTGAGTCTGTAAGATGCTATCGCATTGCAAATCCCTGACTGCAGAGAAACGAGACTTGCCAAAGGCTTTGGCAGCTCTGGTTATGTTTTGTTCTACTTGGTTAAGTGAAACCAAGAGTTGCAGGAGATGTTTTTTTCATGATAAGCCATGTTAAACAGACTGGTTTGTCAAAGATTTTCCCAGATATTTCTTTTCATCTGGTTGCTACATAAGAAGGTGGTGATCTGTGTGGTTTGGCCCTCATGCATCACCAAAAGATGCACACTGGGGATGTGAAGAAAGTAATCCTGAGAAGAAAGCTGAGCTAAAAGTTACAAAGATTAGCTACAGATAGTGTTGCTTTTATTTCTTTGACCTCTAAGGTGGGAAGAGTAGTTAGGCTTCTGTAGTATGTACACTGAGCAGATGCATCTCTGTCTCCAAAAGCGTGGTTCCAAAATTACTTTGTATTCCTCTTATCCGGCTGCTTGTTAGGAGCAAAAATGTTCCTAAATGAAACTTAGTAATAACTGGTTGATTTTGATAGGTACTTGAGACCACCTGCCTTCTGAGAGGGGTTTAGTCAAGCTAGTACAATGCAGTTCTGTGAAATCCTGCAGTCAGCACACAGTGCTCAAGGGCTGCATTTTCACGTGCTGTACACTAACCTCTCACACTGGGTATTGGAGATGACTGCATCAGATACCCAAAGACTCGCATGTGCCAGGTGATGGGTTTCTGTGCAATTTAAATTTTATAGGTATAGTTTGTGTTCAATATCTGTCTCATCCCACCACTGAAGACCGGGATGTTAGGAAGCTGGTGCTCATGTAGGTTGCTGTGCTAACCAGTTGTGATGGTGATGGCCTGCTGGGAGAGCGAGGATGCAAAGGATTCGAGAGTCTGTGTTTAAAAAGTTGAGGTCGGTATCATAAGACACAGGAGGGAGGATGTCCCTGCTGGAAGTGAGAGAGTTGCAATGATTTTCTGAAAGCATGAGGACACATCTGAAGAGGGAAGGCAGCTTTAATTCCATTTTTGTGTAAATTGTTGCAAGCTGCCTTTTGTAGCTTGATAAAGCTGAATCTTCCCTAATGGACTGCAATCCTGATTTCTGGTAGTTTAACTCTTCTTAAGACTGTTGCCTTCAATCTATAGCTATTCAGAAATAATTAAAAAAAAAAAGGTGTCAGAAGCTGCTCAGCAGTGCTGTTAGCTTCAGCTTCTCACACAAGTGAAGTAGGTTTGGCTCCGTGGAGTTACCTGAATCCTTATGAGGATGGCTGTTTGTTCCGCATCCTTATGGCACGGTGCTTTATCACATTGTTATTCCGTTCACTCCTCCCCTACAAGGAAAAGTTTCTTTTCTTTGGGAGAACAGCTTGTTGGCTTTGTTTAGGTGTGTAGCCCTTTGGGTGGGCTCGAAATGCCATCTCTGTGGGTAGCCTAGGAGACATCTTCTTGGGCTCTAAAGGTTCACATGGTGACAACAGGAGTCTGTTCTAATTTTAGGCTCTGGGGTCTAGTCTCCTGAATGTGATACCAATTGTATAACCCTAGATACTGAATGGGTTCCCTGAGCCATGCAGGTCGTGTTATCTGCTGCCTTGGGCAGGCGCTGCGTGAGCAGCGTGCCTTGCTTGTTTGTGGGGCTGCCATCACAGTTAGCTGATGATAGAGCGACCTGGGTATGTATGTATGCATTGTAGAGCCATAAATGATACAGATGTCTTCCATTGCTCCATGTACCCAGAGAAACTCTGTGTACAACTCTTAGCCATCTGGAATATTGGTAATTAAGACTTCGTAAGGCTCCTAAGCCTCATTTATCAAAGCAATATCCAAGATGGTCAAGAATAATGATTAATCAGAGGATTCATAATTAGATGTTATATTTCAATTTGCAGGCTTAAGTAGTCATTTTTTTAAATACTAGTGAAAGTCTGAGCCAACTAATTTTCTGTGGCAATAACCTTTACATAGCTGAGGATTATATGGTAAATTATTATAACTTCATAAGACTGGTCTTACACTAGCAACTTTAGAGAGTGGAAAATAATGCATATCATGAAGAACAAGTAATGGCGGAGAAGCTCTTGAAAGGTCACTTTATTACTGGTAAGGGGTATTTTTGAAGCGGAACTGTCTAGCAGGGAAAGCTGGGGCAGAAAGCATCAGGTACAGGCACGGAGGGTGTGTTTGCTGTGTTTTTCAGCTGAACTCAGGGCAGTAGCAGTGGGAGCAAAGGCACTGGGGTTCTTTGGATGAAAAAATTAACATTACTGTCATTCCAAGGAAAGGGTTAACCTAGCTCCCTGTGGAGAGGGAAAAAGCCCTGTCGAATGCCATGAGCTGCTTAAACTGTCAGACAGGGAGGAGGAGCAGGGGGTGGACCTCTTGGTGAGGTTGCCAGAGGAGCATCAGCACCCTGGGGGAGATCCTCTGTCCCAGAAAGAACCTCTCTCGTGGGCTCAACAGCTTCTTTAGAGGAGCTGCATCCGCAGAAGAGCTGGCGACAGCAAAGGAACCCGCCTTGACCCGCGTGAGTCACCCAGCCGGCGCCATGGGGCAGAGGGAAGCTGCAGCTGTGGAGGGGGTCAGAATTTAGGGTGTGGGGTCCTGAGCCATCACCAAACAGTGCGGTCTGCCCCGTTAGCTGGAGCAGTGACAACGTACTGATGAAAAAACTTTACGGTCACTTTTCATGAGGAATTGGGGTTAGTCACGCGGCAGCTATTGCTAGCGTTGGGTTTTACTAGACTGAAATACAGTACAGAAATGGAGCGTAGACTAAAAGCAAGAGGCTGAATTAGACTGTTTTCTTCCCAGTGTTAGATGAGGCTTGGGGTTCTCACTGGAGCAGAAGGTGGCCCTGACCTTCTCAGGTGGAGGGGCTCAGTGGTGCAGTACTCCTGATCGTTGTCACGTATTTCAGCTTGTCAGTGAGAAATTTACTGAATTTTTAAAAATTTACTTAATTTTTTTTGCATCAGAAATGTAGACATGATTTGTAGTACTTTAAATTGAGGGCCAATGTAATGTAAAAATGTGATTGCTGTGTCTAGTTTCCTGATGCTTTTTATTTTAAAAATATAAAAGAACTTGCTTTTCATACCTTGGGCTCAGCATCATGGTGGCGACCACTGGAAGTGCTAATAGCATCTAAAGAGGTCAGAATTGCTTCCTAGGGTTTGCATCAAGCAAGTGATCGCTTGCTAGTGAAGGTATGGTAACTGCCATTTTCTTCTGACTGCCTCTAACCTTCCCTTGGGTGATGCAGGCTGCACGTTCCCTCGGCTGCCCAGCACAGTCGGGGTGTTACCTGGGTTTTGCCATCATAACAGCTTTTTCAATTGTTTCTACTGTGTCCTAATGCTCTGTCAAACTCTCACCTGGTAATAGGATGTAAGATACCTCTGAAGTCAGCTGTTCAAGTCGCAATTGGTAGTCCTTATTGGTATAGGAAACAGAAACATTACCTTTCTGAGACATTACTATTTTGTCTTAAGATACTACGCGCTGTGCGCATCAGTATTGTAAGTTTATTATACTTTTTTCAGTGACTTTTTATTCTGTCTGACCGTATTCTCTTGGCTTAATTGCTGCTGTAGTTTTCCACTCCTGTTTTTACATATGTGTAACTGTATGTATACAGCAGTCTAGGATAAAGTGGCAGTCATTTTCAAAATGTACGGAGGGGCTCATTTCTTTGCCAGATGGGACACGCTTGCTACAACTTGTCACCTCTCTCTGCCCTTTCAGCCTGAATTATGGAGTGTAAACATTAAAAAAGTGGATGTGTAACATAAACAGAAAATACATATTTTTCAAGCAACAGGTCCAAGCCGCATTTGCTGCAGTTAACTTTGAAGTTATTTCCTGGTCAGCATATTTGCAGTGACCTTCATTCTGGTGCCATAATCTCATTTTTCATGCATAACTTGATGGTTTTTCTTAGTCAGATTTTTTTTTTTGTGTTTAGTCATTCTGCCAAGTGATTTTGATGCAGACAATAGTGATGAAACATTGGAGTCTATGACCTTCCCATGCAGCTCCAGTCCAGTGTTTTCTTACTGATGCACTGCAGAATGCACAGCAGACCAGCTGTGTCTGCTGGGGGTTCATGGTGACCTCATGGCATTTAGCAGGACAAACCTGTGCTTTAAAACAACCCACATGTTTATAGTCTTCTGTTTTGCATTTTAAATTTTCCAATTGTTTCTTTTTTGTAAATATATTGAATGTTTTCTCAGCATTTGCTGGCTAGGTTCTAAATTGCTCGTACAGCTAGAATAAATGCTATAGCTGTAGCACAGCAACAACAGACAGGTAGTGTTATGAATGTCACTGCACTGACTTTTCGTGTGTTTTGGCTATCTTAGATCTGCAGATAATCTTAGATTAGCATTAGGATGGAGTACCATTGTGGAGTGAAATGGAGAGGAGTTTGTAATTGCACACAGTGATCTCGCTGCTGACTGTCGTGGAACAAAATCCTGACAAAAATGAGAAATCTACCTTCACTTTATTGACTTCAGAGAGCGTGTGGTAGAGTGGAATTGCAGCTGGAAACACAGTTTCATCTATTTTGGAAGGGTTGTTTTGGTTTTTTTTCCATTTCTAGGAACTGCATGAGTCCAGAGACCACCTTCAGGTAGAAGGTGGGGTCAGTCCACAGCAGGCTGTATTTAGGCTAGGAGGACACCTTCTCTGTGGAAGGAAAGCCTTTAGAAAGATTGCTGACATGGGTCAGGCTTTATATTGACTTGTCTGGCATACCCTGTGCATCTTATAAAGCACTACATGTTAACACTTTCAAAAGTGTGCTCTGCTGATGGAAGAATGATAAGCAGCTATTTTTACATCTCTGAAAAATGGTCTTCACACTTTTGCCCCCAACACAGAGGTTAAAACTTTAATGTCCTGTGTGTGCCTGACTGTAGACTCATCTTATACTAGAGTGCAAGGTATTTCAAATCTAATCACTTCAGAAAGAAGGTGAGGAGACCTTTAAGTAGTGATAAGGGACTCATAGTAAATCTTTCTATTTGAGACAGAAATTCTCAAAAGGGAGATTATTTTATCTTCTCTTATTTTGCTCTTGGATTATATGTATTTTAGCACTTAAAGAATGTGTGAAAATATCCCTATGCACCTTATGCCAGCTAGCTGGACCTGCATCTCGGGTGCCAGTGGTGTTGAATTTACTTTTGTTTACGAGAGGGCTGTACAGTTTTCAAACTCTCATAGATAATTCCTTAGCTAATATACTTTGAATTTTGGTGCCTTGTTTCCTTGAGAATGCTCAGGAAAGGCAGATGGCTTTTGTATAAATGAATGCGATGGGTCCTTTGATTGCAAATGGAAATCTGCGTTTCGCATGAACCCCCTTCACTGTCAGGGTGCTTGTAAGCATCAGGGCACCA
The DNA here is from genome assembly GCA_035590275.1 of Ibycter americanus. Taxonomy (NCBI): domain Eukaryota; kingdom Metazoa; phylum Chordata; class Aves; order Falconiformes; family Falconidae; genus Ibycter; species Ibycter americanus. Next base: position 5,405,843 of record JAVJGI010000050.1, on the reverse strand, counting down.
CACTGCAGGGAAGGTTTGCAGCGTTGCAGTGAGATGGCCTTGGAGGTTTTAATGAAAAATAAGGAGCAAAAGCATAATATAGCACACGGGCGTTGAGAAAACACTTTGGCAGAAGTAGTTCTATTCAGTACTTCACTGTGTGTATTTTGTCCTTGTTTTGTTTTAGTCGTCTATTTGTAGCTTAGCTGTTCAGTAGATAAAACCAATAGATGCTCAGAGAGGAGTCAGTGTTCCTTCAAAAGATGCTGAAAGTAAAACGGTGTTTGCAGGAGTTGCCATTTTTTTTTGGTGGGAGCAATTTGTAAGGTCAAAAATCAGGGTCAGTCATGAGGGATCTGTCAAGGACCATTTTCAGGCAAACCTGATTTCTAGATGCCCAACATGTCCTGCCCTGCTCCATCCCAGTCATGTTCAAGCTGAACAATGTAACTGAAGATGTTTGTGAATTCTGGAAAAGAAAATTAAATCAAGAGATATTGTGATATGACTTATGTTCTTTGTGTGTCTCATGTTCAGTTGGTGTTAAGATACCCAAAACCTGATTGGCAGGTTCCCTTGAGTGCATAGATAACATTAAGCATCGTATTCCTCTAAGTGCTGAAAGCTCTTCGGGTAGTATGGTGGAAGTTGCCTCTGCCGCTTTGTGGGGATGTTTTCTGGGGGGGCTTGTTTTGGTGGGTTTTTTCCTGGTTAAATTGATACCAATGCACGTTTGGGATATTTTTCGGTAAGCATTAAGCTAGAGCAGATGATGGTCTTTAATACCCGTTCTTCGTGGTAAGTGTCACTGACGTAGAAATCGGTGACTTCCTACGGCAAACTGGAATGTTTGAAAATGCAGAGATTTGTCCTGTTGCTTGTCATTGTGAATTAATGAAGGTTTCTCCAAACTCCTCCCCATCTGAGAGCATAATAGGCTCCTCTAGCTTTAGGGTGTATTAGGGTACAGAGGACCCATGCTAAAAATGTCTTTTGGTGTGCTATCAGAGCTCTCTTAAAAAACGCTCTTGACACCCTGCGTAGTGCTTTTGCTTGTTTTGAGCAAGCCTGGGCTTTGGGAGCCTAGGCACTCTATTCTTGACACATTTTTCTAACCTACAAAATTTGAACCCTCATCTCCTAAGTAAGATTTAGGTTTGCTTAAGCAAATAATTCTTTTTGGTGGGTCACAACCAGCCAGCCACGTGTATGGATTATTTTGTTTTTTTCACACAAGAATGGTTGTTTTGGATCTCAGCAGCTCTCTGCCTAGGCAGAGCTGGGAAGCAGAGTCTTTGTATGACTGTTCTGTCATATTCGGGTTTTTTCAAAATTTATGAATGATTATACATAAATTAATAAATCAAAGTTTAAAGTCAAATCTGAGGCTTGAGCGGCAACAGAATGTTAATAAAGTGTAATCTGATGCTGGAATATTTAGAAATGAAGGGGTGCCAACCCTCACTTAAATTCGCCCATAAAATTTATTCAAGACCAAATTCACCGAAGTACTTGCAGATACTTTCTGAAATACCCTTTTATCCAAGACAACATCAGGTGAGCCAAAAGTCCAATCTTCAGGACTTCAGGCCTGCTTGTCTGCCACTGCATGATCCATTATTTACTGTTCTTTCAGGGTGAAACTTTAAAAGGATTTGAATGGAGTTAAATGTCCAAATCCCATTCAGTTATGTGCTTAATCAGATTCTGGGCTTTTTAGTTAAAGGAAATCATGCTTCCTTTTTATTCTGCTTATTGACTTCATTGAAAATACTTGAGTCCTTAAGTAATAGGATCTAACTGTAGAATCTGTTCCCAAATTAATTTTGTGAAATTTTCATCCATACACATCTTGTTTTAGTAGGTAGAGGTGTTAGGTGTTTTTAAAATGGAATGCATTTTTTTGTGATTTAAGCTGAACATCGCAAATACAAAGGATAACTTCTTGCGTTACCATTCTTGTTGTCTGTAACTGAAGATATACATGAAAAGTATTCGTAGGAAATCTTCTGTTGAACTGAACTGAATGAGTTACCAGCGTTACAGGTGTTGGGTATCTGTTAGTGTCTCCTACACCATTTAAGGAGGAGAGCGGTAGGGTGGTCTTGCTGAAAATTACACCTGTTCCTAATGGAACATCCCTTCCTCCCTGTCTGCAGCCTGTCATCAGGAGAAATTGTCAGCCTGGGTTTTGAAAATGCACAGCTGCATGTGTGTTAACTGCCCAGGTGTTCCCAGTAATTATTTTTGACTATATTTTGATGATGTGTACAGAAAGATGACATAATATATAAACTGTTATTTAGCCTGAGAATGTGCGTACTGCTTCTCCTACAGTCTCTCTTCATGTTGGTAAGATGTATAGCCTCCTATTTAAAATAACATATACCTTGAGAAGGATCATGCTGAGGTAAGGTCTTGGTCCAGAAATATTAAAAAATTGGGAGAGATAACCTATGACTGCCCTAGAAGAGTGTGTGTGCTTCTTTTAAATCCTCTTCATCTTATTAAAACAACCGCGCCCAACCTGAGAGAAATGCAAACTGTTCCTCTTGCACCAACATTGAGCCAGAGCCCCTGATGCGGAGAAGCAGATTCTGCTTCTCTCTAAGTTTTCTTCTGCAATGAACACTTGGGTTTGCTCCTTGGAAGGCCATGCTTATAGGTTAGGTGTTCCAAATCTAGAGCTGAACACTGTTCCCAGCAAAAATGTTAACATTTGACAGAGATTTAACTTGATTTATAGGTTGATTTACAGGTTACACCTGCTCTACCACTCATTCCTGACAAGATTCGAACAATGTGCTGGGGAAATTCAAGAGCGACACAAAGCTGTTGGATGTATTCTCCTGCTCCCCTGCTTGGTGTGGGGTTGGTTATTGGGGTTTTTTGGAGGGGTGGGGGTATTGGAGAGTGGGGACATAGAAAACCAAAAGATTTGTGGGAAACAGGAATTTTCCAAGGTATATTTGACTCATTCTTTAAACTGGCTATCTGAAGAAAAACATGATTGTTTGTCTTTATTCATTTAGTGTTTTGAGTTAAGGCAAAACATAAAAGGAATAATTTCAGAAAAGGGTTATTTTGAAAATTTAAAATTGGCGGTTTCCTGAGTATTGACTGCAGAGGCCACAGGATGTAAAGGTAAGGTTTGCAAGGGTTAGTAAAGAAAAAGGGAGATTTGCCTTGTGTATGGCTGAGTTCATGTACAAACACGCGTGCTTATTTTGAAGTGCAGTGATACTTCAGTATGGTAGCCCTAAATCTTCAATTCAGTTTTGCATTAAGGCTAACAGCTTTAAAGTATTAGTTGCTCCAAGGGTTGAATTGACCTCTTCAGGAAAAATGTCCTGAAGAGATACAATGTAATCCTCTTTCAAACTAATTTTTTTTTTCCCTCTATCATTTTAGGGTATAAAGCCAGCAAGCTTTGAGAAAGTTACTGATCCTGAAATTAAAGAGATAATTGGGGAGTGCATTTGCAAAAATAAAGAAGAAAGGTTTGTTTCAAGTAATCAAGTTTTGTATTAAATAATGTGTATGCAGGGATTTCAAAGCTGTCAGTGGATTTTTGTTCTGGCCTCTGGGTTTCCCCTGTGCGGAAGAAAATGCAGAATGGAAATAAAAATATAAACGATTGCCTGCTTTTCTGCCATATAATGTCAGGATAATTAAGTAAATGCCGTTGTTGTGTCTCTCAACCTTTCAGTTTCAAAGAATAAGGTCAGAAAGCATCATTGTGGACATGCAAACTAGTGTATTCTGGCACATCCTGGCATAGCTGTCCACAAAATCGCACTCAGGAGGTTCTGCATGGAGCATCGAGTGTGGTGGAGGTCAACCATGAATGCGACATGGTAGATTCACCACAAGCTGTTACAGCAGATTCTGTTGACTCATTAGCCTCTGGATATGGAGACAGATTGTACCCTGTTCCCAGCTTTGGTTTTAAGACCTAATCTTCTTATACTGGCCTCTCATAGATGAATGTGTCTACTGTTCAGTATTTCCTAACTTTCACAAATACAACTTTTAAGGACCTCCACTGACTACCTAGAGGGAATGTTTCTGGGGTTTTTTTGTTGTTGGTTTGTTGGGGGTTTTTTTTAGTACTCTCTAAGCTCAGATACCTAAGAGAAGTTGAGCAAAGCTATAATCTGCTTTTCTGCACGGGCTTAAGGTGTTACGAGTATTGCTGAAGCTTTGTGAAATAGGAAATGTCATTTTTTCAGCAGTCCTCAGTAACACTGTAAGTACTGTGTCTTTTTGCTAAGAACACAAGTTTGTTGTGGATGAACACCAAACATACTGTAAATGTTTTTGCCTTTAACAGCAGTTTCCCTTCACAAACTTCTTTGAAATTGCGTAAGACTTGCAGTATTTTAACGCTCTTTATATCCATTGCAGATACGAAATTAAAGATTTATTAAGCCATGCCTTTTTTGCTGAAGATACTGGGGTAAGAGTGGAACTTGCAGAAGAAGACCATGGTAGGAAATCCTCTATTGCCTTAAGACTCTGGGTAGAAGATCCTAAGAAACTGAAAGGAAAACCCAAAGATAATGGAGCCATTGAGTTTACTTTTGATCTGGAGAAGGAAACTCCTGATGATGTTGCACAAGAAATGGTAAAATAAACTTACTTCTCCTGACAAATATATATATATATATATATATATATATATATATGTAAAGTAGTGCGTAAATCTCAAAGGACAGCAGGAATGAGTCTGGTAAAGTAACTTCCACTTAAACCATTCCAGGTGTCTAGTTTAAGCAGTTTGCATTGATTTTAGAATGAATGCTGCAAGAAGAAAAGAATTAATAACTGAAAAACATTGTTTACCAAGTATGAAAGCCAGATGTATGAAACGACATTTCAAATAGCTTAGGGACCATAGAGGTCTCATCTACTTTTATATTTTGAAAACTCTTTTGCCAATTTTTGTTAGCTGTTGAATGTCTTTAAGTTTGTTTGGAGTCTTTAGTTTCAGACAGCATCTTGAAATAAATTTGAGTTCAAAAGTTCAATCACAAAATACTCTGCACTGAATTTTCAAAACCCTTCTTTCCATCTTTTCTGTTGGTGTTACTGAAGAGGAATGTAGATGAGGAAAGTCTGTGATCAGCCGCTCTATCACCAAACATAAATAGGGAACTAGATTCAAGACCACTGCACAGTTAGGAATAAGCTTTGGATTTTTTAAATTGGTGAATTTCAGTATCTTCAAAACTTGCAGGATTTTGTTAGAAAAACTATTTTGTGTTCCAGTTTCACTATGCAGTCCTTGAACTCATATTTTAATGTCTTTACTGCAGTTGTTTGGGTTTTCTAATGTCATGGAGACGTAGAATCATTAAGCGCTGAGTCAAGGGTCTGAATTTTCTTGCATCTGCAGAAATGTTCCTATTATAATCTAAATCCCAAGGGATCCCGTTTAATGATGTTGTCATCACCACTCTCGTTCTGCTTAGGAGGCACTCATTTTGGTAATGTTGCCTTACTATGCTTGGACTCATCACCATGTATTCCAAACTTAGTGGGAGAAATTCAGGCTCCTCTGTCATCTTGTTAGTTTGCAGTAGGTCCAATATTTTTTGGGCAAGGTATTGTTACAGAACTCATTTCATTTAAAAGTTGCTCTGGTACAGTTACTTGTGGTTATATTTTGCATTTAAATATTTATGGAAATATTTGGGATTTTGAATTTCTGTAGGTTACTTGGCCCACAGTTGTGATACTTTGTTTTGAAGAGGAAATTATTCTCGTAAAAAGTATATTTAAGGATCACTCCCAAACTACTGTGATACTATAGCCTTTCCCAAATAATGTTAAAACCTGTGTTTTATTATTACATTAACGGTTACCTGAGTGCCTATGAAATGCTTTCAAAGTTGAAGCTGTTGGGGGGAGGTGGGCAAAGGGGCACGTTATTCCTAAATGTCTTTTTCTAGCCCTTATGAATTGTGGAATATCAAAGCCAGGTGCTGTCATCAATTTGTGTTGTTTTGTGTACTGTGGAAGAGGAGGATGCGGAGACCTTTTGAGTATGGGGAGTTATTGATCATTATTGGTGGTTTTTCAGTAGTCAGGCTTTCCAGCCTGTCCAAAATGATGCAGGCAAAAAGAACTTGAAATGTTCTGGTGGGTTTGCAACCTGAAGTAACCTTTCACAACCAGTGGGTGCTGTAAAATAGCACGTCTTCATTAAAAACTTTAGCCATATACAGATGTAGGAATAAGAATTGTTTTAAAAAATGGTCGATGTGCCAGGTTTTCAGTGCCTTCTCATTAAGCTTTGTCCTGCAGAATCTACTGGGTGTGTTAGTTGATGCCATACAAGGTTCTCTGGATCTGTGTGGTGGTTCTCTCGAGTAACTCCCTTCTGTCATTAGCATTTGCTGCATCATCAGTCCAGAATGTCAGTAAGGTCTGAGGGCATAGACAGTGGAAAATACCCATATCCATCTGCAGATGTATTTTAAGCTGCTTTGCACCTATTAATTTTAAACAGCAAAAATCTGAGCTGTAAAACTGTCTTGTGTTTGGGCAAGAGCACAGAAGGAAGCCCCCTAGATTTCATCCATGTATATAAGGGTTTCCAAATCTGTAGAATATGGATGTTAAGAATGTAGGGAGAACAGGCGAATCTCTGGTAGGTCATTATTGAACTAAAACTCATAGCCTACACATACAACTAGCGCAGAGACAAATTTCTATTTTCCCTGTTACGCAGTTGGATTCGGAGGAAGTCTGGTCCCCTTTTCAGTCAGATGTGAACAGCCTGCGCTTGACTCGATGGCAGGCTTTTTCTTTATAAAAGTCAATCAATACTGACTGACTTTGCCTTTAAAGAGAAGTTAATTTGAGACTAAATTCTTACCATAGTTTCCTTCATGATTTGCTCTGATATCAAGCACAGCAATTTGGGAAACTGTGTATATGGGAAGGGTTAAGGCAATAAATTCTGTTTTAGGTGTAGTATGGCTTATTCTAGTTGCATTGTTCAAAGAGCATTTTTCAAAGATTTTTTTCCTCTTTTGATTATTCTGTTAGTCTTTAAAATAAAAAAAGAGCCCATCTGCAGTTACACTTGCTCTCTTAATGGATCTTAACTGGTGATTAAATTGACCTTATATATATTCAGGCCTTAGGAATTACGTATTGTTTCAAAACGCACTGGGAATAGAAGTTTTGTTCCAAAAAAACCCTCATCAAGCTCAAGTTCCTGTTCTTGTGAGGAATAAATGTGGAATTCGTGTTATTTCAAACTGATGTTTTCACTGTTGGGAAGAGATTGAAGCAGTGTGTGTGCGCACGTGTACATCCCTGTGCACATAACCTTGCTAAGTTTGTGCCTCCTCTGTAGATCGACTCTGGATTTTTTCATGAAAATGATCTCAAGATAGTCGCGAAGTCAATACGTGACAGAGTAGCGTTAATACTATGGAGAAGAGAGAGAATTTGGCCTAGGATGCAGTCAGAGGAACGTCGGGATTCTGAATGCCTGGAGAAGCTGAAGACGCCACACGCACAGCAGGTCCAGGTCACCTACCTTTCCCACACTGGCCACCATGTCCTGTCGGAGTCGGAGGAGCCCGAGGCAGACCAGCACCCCTTTCAGCAGAACCTGCCCACCAGCGTCACCTCTGTTGCGTGTAAGTTTCATGTTGGTTCTGTGTGCACACGGTGCGAATGCCCGCCCGAGGGTAGAAATCAACAACGATCTGAGCTCAGCAGCGAGATGAGCTGCTCTGCAGGGTTTTGCACAGTAGCTTAAAGAACACGAGTGTCTCTGGCAGATGCATAACAATTTTGAAAGAAACAGTTTCAAGGAAAACTATATTATATAGACATGGCTCCTCCTTCAGTAGCAATAAATGCAGAAAACATAATGTATCCGTACATGGAAAAGCAGGACAGGAGATCTGCTGCTAGACACAAAAAATACTTTTTCTGTGCCAGGTGGTGGGATCAGCACTAAGTTTGTGTGAAACACAAATCTGGAGCCTGCAGAAATTGAATTGGCACCAAACTGGTCAGGGTGACTGGTGGCTTTTTCAAATGACGTTGGCAATGTGGAGATGTTTATGGAAAAGCAGACCTTGCTGAAACCAAAGCAGTGCAGTTTCTCGTGTCTTGCAAGTTACTCTTGATGGCCTGTTTGAAATTTTTTGTGAAGCTGTGCAAAGGCCTGCAGCAGGAAAACAAATACCCATCTCTGAATGTGACATAATATAATTCAAGCTTTCCCTCTTTTGTGGGCAACATTAACTGTGGTTTAGTCATGTATTTTGGGGGCACCAGACTTAGTGGGTTGATGCTGTAGTTATTATTGGGGTCCTTAGGTACTGGTGCCGGTGCTCTCTCTGTTCCTCAGGCTTTCTGTTTTGTCCTGAGCTCCTGGCCTTGAAGTGAGGGGGTTGTTTGATCTTTAGGGCAGGTTGGAGCAGGTGGTTGCTCTCCTTTGTCCAGCCCCTGGTAGCTACAAGCTGATGATCTGCCAACAATTCATGTTCAGCTGGGGGCTGAATCAAGTGTGATCACTGGGCTATTTCAAGACAGGTGGATCTACATCTCCTGTTTTAATTCCAAGCACTGATTTTTGGTCTCTCTCTGAATCGGGGACTACCTGGCTTTGCTTGCGAAGCTTGTTGTTTCTTTGTTTTATTTCTGAGCATCTGACTTCTCTCCAGCAAATGGCAAGCCATGAAGTAGTGGTTTTAGTTCCCTAAAGTAACTTGTCCCTGTGTCTCTGTCCCCTAAAACCAGCCTTTGTTACAGAGTAAAGCTCTGGTATTGAAATCTTAGTCTGTTTATACTTTCAAACATCTTGACAGAAATGTTGAAGAAAGGTATTTTTAGCTTGGAAGATATGAAATTTTATGAGAGTTCTATTTTTTTTTTTTTCTGGCCAGTTTTTCTGATTAAATCTGTTGTACATATTTTACTACTAAACTATTATCATAGTGTTTCTGGTTTACTGTTACGGACTTTTGTGTAAGCATATTTAAATTAAAGATGCTTTATCTTTAGCAAAGAGGCAGCTGCTGCCTTAATTCTCAGGTATTGTATAAGTGGCTGTATTGATCTCACTTCATTTTTTTAGATCATATACTTGTTTCATGCTATCTAAGTCTTTTGAGAAACACCATAATTATGACACTTTTTGTTTCCAGTGGTACAATGATGCTACTTGTGCTTCCCGTGGTTCTGTTGGACATGAGTTGGCAGAATTATATACTAAATATAAACCCCTCAGTTTATTTCCTACTCCTCCTCAGCTTTTAACCAATACTTGGTTTTATTTGACAATTCACTGTCAGATGTCTTTGAACATTTTCTCAGTGATGTTAGGTATAAGACTTCTATAAATTACCGTTTTACCAATTCGTATAATAATCTGAGGTCAAACGTAAAAATGTAAATTAATAACTCAATATATAATGCATGCTCTACAAAAATCTGAGATTGACTTACAGCTTTTAGCACTCTACTGTCATACTTTTTTTTAGTTTTTTTTTTTTCTTTTTCTCTTTCAGGTCTTAAATAATTGTTTGTAATAAAATGGAAGTGTGTATGCAGTAGAAATTCCTGCTGCCTTAGAATAGGGCCATGTTGACTCTTCTTAGAAATGAGCTGAATAAATATAGAGGGGAGTTTAATTCTGAAAAAGCAAACAAAAAACCCCCCAAAACCCCCATCAGTTGGCAGAATAGTTTGTGAATACTGAAGAGAAATGTCATCTCTGGTGCTATTAAAGAAGAGTTTGTTATTTAAAAGCCAAATAACTAAAACCTTATTTGGAATATGGAAAAAAGAGAAGATGGAAAGTGTTGGAAAAAGAAATAACATTTAAACTTAGCTGTAATTTAAGCTATTTTCTTGCACTGTGTTGCAGTTTTCTTTGTTTTGAATTTTTAATCTCTGTTACAAGCTACAAGTCTTTTGATTACTTACAGCTACAGTCTTGGTTGTCTCATTTTATTTCTCAAATGAAGAATACAGTAGCTTATGCTCAGGAACTGGGCACCTGTACTTTACAGGCTTTAAAAGTCATGAAAAGACATTTTTAAATCAGTAATACTCAGTGGTGTGCAGTTTTATTTCCATCGGACAAAAGATACGATGTTTGCCCAGTACCGGCAGCTGTGCAATTCTGCAGATTAGCTGGGCAAAAGCTCTGCATAAGAAACTCCAGCAGAGCTCTGAATGGTGAATCACTGCAAACCTGCAAATTTTGTTATCTGTTCTTCATCTTGAGCTATTGCTGTATACCCAAGTAGGGTATGATTTGCTGAACTAATAAAGCGACAGTGTAAAGATTTTTGTAATTTTCAGTGCTACTAATAAAAAAAGGTGTTGGTGCATCCCTGGGAGATCTAACTCTAACAGACTCCCTGATCTGCTGCGAACATTACAAACTGGGGTTTCCTTTCCTTTCATCCTACAAAATCTATAAACGTCTGCAATCCTTAATGTCAACCTTATGCCCTTTAAAGGAAATACCAATGTGCCTAAAATATCATTGTGCACAGCAATCCTGTGGGGATAGTTTTTGGCTTAAGAGAAGCAGCATGTGCCTTTTGTAGAAAGTAACATTTGTGTTGTATAATGCATTTATACAATGGAAAGGGCTAGGGTAGTAAAAATGCTAATTACATAAACCAGTGTCAACCTTGCTCTAAATCATTACTGGAATGTTTGGAGTTGTTGAGCTTTTAATAAAATATATTGTTCTTTCAGCTGACAGCACGTTTGACAGTGGCCAGGGGTCCACTGTTTATTCAGACTCCCAAAGCAGCCAACAAAGCGTCATCTACTCGTCCCTGCCGGAGCCGGTACCTCCTGCTATCCAGCGGGTGTACAGCCCACCTCTGAGCGAGAGCCAGGCTGTGCCCCACAGCCTTCAGCAGCTGGGGCACTACCAGCAGCCCTCAGGAGTAAGTCTAAAGCTGTTCAGAATCATTTTGTATACTAGATCATACTTCATGGCTCGTTTATACTCTAGTTTTCATTAGGTATGGATTCCAGGGCTTTATATATTCCCCACTCACCTCCATCAGTGGTGACTTGCTTTGCGGTACATTTCTAGCTGATCTGAAATGTGCGCTTGGCAGATGGCGTGTGGCTAGCTGTATTTGCCGTTCTGAAGAAATACTTTGCTGGCAGCTGCCGTATTTTCAGTAAAAAAGCTTCTTAGCAATTGGTTGTCACTGAGCTGCATGAGCAGTTTTGCAGTGATTGGTTTTAAAGTTATGCGTATAGTTGAGAACTGCTCTGTTTGGTTTTGCTCACTGTCAGTTTAGCCACGCGTTATTGTCCCTTCGCTTGTTCAAGAGCCTTCTTCCAGTCCTGGCAAAGGTCATGCATCCAGTCACTGCCTTTCTGGCTCAGGGTTTGGATTTAATCTTGCACGGAGCTGGTGATGTATGTCCATTACTGAGGCTCCAAAATCAGGCACTGGGAGCCCGAGTCTGAGATGTTCACACTTGCTTCCGTTTTTGTGCTGTTACGACCTTGACCAACAGCAATTAGTGGAACTGCTGGTGCAAGACCAAACACATGCAAGCGAACATAAATCCTCGGGTGCTTCCAGTGAGAGGCACAACACTGAGCGCATTATGCCCTTTGGAGGCTGTGGCAGCACCATGGCCCGGTTCCAGCCTGCGCCCATCACACGTGACAGGCAGCACTCGCACTGCTTTTTGCCACCACAGCCACCCTGCCGTGGCTTTGGCTCCAAACGCCCTGTCCCTTCCCCAGGAACCAGGAGAGGAGAATGTGTGTGCGTGTACTAGACAGCAGGCGCATCGCCTGTGGTGGCCCTGGGGACCTCTGCAAACCCTATGGATCTGTTTGCAGCAGCCTTATCAGACGTGCCTAGCCTGTTCGTTTCAGCCTGGCCAAGTTCAAAGTGAGTTGGAAGGCTTGATGCCTGTTAGGTGCCGGCTGCCGACTCCCCGCCAGCTCGGTGTCTCCACCCCTTCCCCAGACAAGCCGGCCATGTGGCAGAAGTTTAGACCTGCCCCTGTTACCTGAGTCCTTACAGTACATAACTGGCCAAAAGACCAGCTCTTCTCCTGCAAGATCTGCGAGAATGGCAGGAGACTTTGCCTGGTGAAGCCCCTGATGGTGGGCAAAGCCGATGTGCCTGGAGGGTCCCAGCCCTGCCGTAACGTGCGCTGGCAAAACGGCGCTGCTGGAGGGCAGGCGGGTGGCTGCAGCTGCCCTCAGCGGGAGAGGCACCCTGCCCAGTAACAATGACAGTAATGATGTGGTAGGTTTTTGGGTGTTTTTTTGTTTGTTTGTTTCATCTTATTTGACTTAAGAAAAAGTAAGATCCAGGACCAGTGGTTTTTTTCCTGCTTGATCCAGATTTACCCTATGTATTCGAGAAGGGCGTAATTTTCCCTGGTTTTACCTTACATTTTCCAAAATGCCTGCAAGAAATTATGAACCGTATTTTGTGAATGCATTGAAACATGACTCTCTGGACCTGAAGGAAAAAAATTCATCCTTGGCATCTGTAGCCAGCTCCCTCCACTGGGGAAACCACCTTTCCTATGTGCACGAGTCTCCAGGGATGCAGCCTTCCTCAGTTTTCGTTCACCTGAGGCACTGACTCTAAATATAACACTCAAAAGGCACATCTTGAGCAGATTTTTTTTATTAAATTGAGCTGTGCAGTGTGTTCTTTTAGAGGAGACTCGTTCTTTCCATTGATAAGTTTCAGTAATTTTAACCTATATGCATTACTTTTTCGTGATTGAGGGTTTGGAAAGATAACTTCTATTCATGAGCAAAATACTTCTCATAGCTTTTATTTTCTGATGGGGTTTCTGTATTTTTTTCTTCCTGCAATAACTTAGGTTATAATTCCAAGGTTTGAAAATCTCAACAGAGGAGACAAAAGCCTGACTCAAAACCTTCCATTTTGCAAGAAAAAAAAATCACTGTATTTACCTGGAAGATTATTTACCAAGATAACAAGCACATAACTGGAGCTGTAGTAGGTTTTTTTAGGCTTATGAGCCTCAGTCTGACATACTGTTTATTTTTATCTCCTTTGTTTGAGCTGAAGTTTTAGAAAACTGCTGTTGTTACAAACCTTATTGGAATTTCTTCCTCCCCCACCCCAGCACTTCCACTGAGGTTTAAATTTTTTTCTCACTTCTCTGTTTCTTTTCTGGGCATCCATTTCAAGTAAATAACCTGCTCCTTTCGAAGATAAAGATCTTTAAGAAATCATAAAAAAAAAAAATCTGTGGAACAGAAATTTATCTTTGTATCCAGTTAATGGCTTGTTGTTGCTGTTGGTATATTCTCAGTCACTGTGTATGTGCTTTCAGTGGTTTTACTGGTCTGCATGCTGGCTTCCAGAAAGAAATGCAATGCAGTTTGGTTGTCTTACTTGGAATTTGCTGGCTTTTTCCCCCATGTTTTTGGATTAAGTAACTTTCCATTCCTTGCAGATAATTTTTCGTATTCCCCCCTCCTTGCTGTGTTTTGAACAGAGTACCAAGTAGGCTATTTACCTGCAGTTCTATTCTTCATGAACAGTCATAGAGGCTCTTACCATGAGGGTTGCTCTTTTCTAAAGTGGTGCTCTCCCCTTTGCAGCCTGGCTTGCCCGCGGTGCAGGCTGCACCGGCGGTGGTACCCCCGCGGCCCCAGCACTACCAGGAGCCAGCGATGCCATTCCCCATCGTCCAGCCCACCACCGTCGCCTCCCTGCAGCTGGGGCAGCCCCAGCCGGTGCTGGCTGGCCAGCAGGTAAGAGCTTGGCTGCTACTGAAACGCGCTGTTCTCATCCCCTTCCTTACCCATGCTCTGCTCCAGCCTGTACCTGCAGCAGGTTTGAGGTGTTTGAGATGATTAAACTGCCACTTGGGAGACTTAGGGATGGGGCAAAGGGCGTTGGGTTTAAGGGATGGAAGAGTAGCGGACTTGAGGACAACAGTCATGTGGTACCTTGGAGTGTCCTGATGTAGTGTGAGACTTCTCTGCCGTTGTGGCTTAACAGCATCAGCTTGAAGCTTTGCATTGATTTCAGTGTACTGTCTTGGTCCCTGAAAACCGAATAGTTTTTCTTAATTTTCCAATATTATTTGGCACCTGCTTTCTAAAGGGTTAGAAAGACTGTATTGCCTGGTGTCGATTGTCTTTGAATCCTCAGCGATGTTGCTTTTTGAGTTGTGCATGCATGTTAAATAGTTCGGTATAGGCATCCAGCCAGTAGCTTTATCTTCCAACAGAAGAGTCTCTCTTCCTCTGAACTGTCTCCAAAGAGTAATTCTTTGTGCATTTTGAATTATCAAATTCCCCCTCAAACCTGTCTTCCTTAAAGGTATTTACAGAGCAGCCCTCAGCTGCGTCGTGCAGAGGTGGGGCCAGCCTGGGAGCAATGCAGCCACGGACCGGCGTGACCAGCTCGTTCATGGCTTGTTTTTGTGATTCTGCCAAAGGATTGGCTCTTTTTTTAACATGTCCTATTCTTCTGAAAGCATCAGTATAGGAACAATGTAATTTGGTCGTCTTGAAAAGCATATGCTCATGTGAAGTTTTGTCATACATCAGGGGTTTTGGTTTTTTTCTAACGGGCAGGGATATTCTTTTGGTTGTCTCAGCCAAAAATTTTACACTTAAGCAAATTTAAGACCTCACCAGTTGCACAGATCTCTCTAGTGGCCCCTGGAGCTTTATGCTGACAGTTCAAAATCAGTTGTTTATTTCCCCCATGAGTAAATGCTGATTTGGAATAGGATATTTGCCCAACTTGCTCAATTTTTCACATGCCCTTTCCTCGCAGTGTGGCTGTCCCTTGAAATAATTCTATCCCTAACAGTAAAAGGATTTAATAACTAGTCTGTCTTTGTTTTCTAATCTTGCCAGGTAAGCCAAACAAAAGACTGCGTTTTTACGGTATTATTGCAGAAACAGGTAAAATGATACCATTTTTGTGCAGAGCTTCCCAGAGCTCCTGCATGCCTCAGACAGAAGCAGGTGTTCCCAGAGTCTGCAGGTGTGATGCCATGGGCAGGGGAGAGCCGTAGTCTGCTGTGAGTAAACGGTAGGGCAGGTCAGCAGAAGAATGGGAAGTCGGGGTGAGAATATTCATCTGCCTAACAGAATGAAGTGTATTGATCTTGTGTGAATATGCACTGATGGCTCAGGCCCAGGGGATCAATGTTGTATCTCCTCCATTCCCCCCCCCCCCCAGTTTTGGTATCTGTGCATTTATAATGCTGTTATAATGAGGCAAAGTTAGCAGAATTAATTTGGATATTTTCCCCTCCCTATGCCTCATCCAATTTACAAGCATTTTGTAAAACAAGTTGAATTGAAAGGGAGGCTTTAGGAAGCCGCTTGGTTCCCTGAGCGCAGTTTTTCTGCTTTTAATGCAGTGTCCTCTCGAGTCGAAGGCGGGCTGAGCAGCCTGTGTCAGCGTGCTCAACCCTCAGTTATCTGTGGGCAGCCTGCCTGAGCTGCAGATTAACCCAGCCAGGGATGCCAAGATACCTGAGCTGGCTTCAGATGCTGGCAAGGCTTATTAGCTCCAGCCCCGTGCCGTGTGCGTGCCTCTGTTCTGCTCCTGAGCTCACTTGGGTCTGGCAGGGGTTTCCTGTGGTGCAGAGCTTGTGCCATGGGACAAGTGGGGTCCCCTGATGCCTGAGGTGGGCTCCATCTTGGCCACTTTGCTCTATCCCATCACCACTGCTGAGCCAGCCCTGCTGAGCCGCTTGTTTGCATCAACACTGATGTTCCCTTGAGTTTGGGATTTCAATTGGATAAATGCCCCTGCTTTCCCAAAGCCTGGAATGGCAGAAACTGCAATGCAGAGCCACATCACTGGTTTTTTTTCTTTCATGTGGCAAGATGAATACTCAGGCAGGACTAATAAACTCTGCAGGAGCTGAGCTGGTGCTGTGCAGTTATTCAATGCTGCCTCCAGCATGTCTTGCACCACTTGTGGCATGCAGTGCGCTCAGCCCCGGACACACGACACCAGTCGCCAGATACCTTCTCATTCACTGATCCTTGCATTGGGAACTTACCAGTCATGGTTGAAGTTTAACTTTTTAAGGCTGGATGGTATCTTTCTGCCTCAGTAGATCTTCTACAGTTTTATTGTATTAATACCTGAAAACCAGTTGAAGAATGCTGCCACTAAAATAGTGCAGAGCAAAATATTACAATATTTTTATGGTGGAAGTGGTGAGGATGAAAGATTATAACGCTTGGCTATTCATTTTAAAGTTACCTTCTGGCCATTGGGCATGGAGTTAGGCTGCATGTGCTGCAGAGGCTGGGTGAAGCAATCAGTCCTGTGGTCGCAAGCAGGTCAATCCAGAGCCAACTGGGTGCCTCAGTGCCGTGCTTCTGAAACAGAAGAATTTTTTTTAAAAAAGTACTTTCAGTGTTAATTAGAGGAACTGGAGGAGGAGGTACTGGTAGCACGGAAAATGTGAAAGTTTGTTACTGATTATTTTCAGCCTTAATGCAGACTTTTATTTCTGTTGTACTGTATGAAATCTGGCAGGCCAGCGGAGTACTGTTTTCCCTGGAAGGGTAAAACTGCGGTTTCGGCTGCCACGTTGTTACTACAGCACCTCAGAAATAACTGGGATCCAGCTTTTACTATAATTAGTGTCTTATTCGTGTCTCAGATAATAAGTGTTGTATATTTCTATGCCTGCTACATTATGTAGTCAGCTTTTGAATGTCAAGATTAGCTGGATATAATCTGCATAGTAGGAATCTTTGAAGTTAGTAGGTGGGGATTTTACGGGGCCAACTAGAACAGTCTCTGGGATTTAGAGAATCTGAGTCATTACAAATAACCTTTCCAAGATAGTTAGAACTTGTCTTTTCAGGTAATATATCTTGCATTTAAATGTGTTTTAAACATAGACTCTTGTGCAGTGTTTAAATTAGGAGAGCCCTTCTCTTCTATAAAGCATCCCTACTCTGAGCCACAGTTCTTTTCTGACTGTGCGGTTCGAGTGAGAGAGACAAGCGGGTGGCTGTGTCTAGTGAATGGGTTCTTTTGTAATGAACGGTCTATAACCTTTTCTATTCTGCTTTTCTTTCCTAGCAGCAACCCATATCACAGCAAGCTTCTCTGCAGCAGGTGCTTGCCAGCCAGCCGGTTTGCCCAATCCAGCCTGCAACCCATCTGCTACCCCAGTATCAGCCCCAGACCTCTCAGGTGGCAGCCAGCAGCACACCACTAAAACCCCTTCAGATTTCAACGGTGCCACAGCTCCCGCCGGTGGCCCCTTCCCAGGTAATAGCTTTTAAAACTGTGTGTGAATACATCCATTTGAGTAAAGCTTTCCAGCTAATAATTAACATGATTTGCAGTTTTTGTGTGGCTATTTTGAATGCATGCCAATTTAATTAGTCCGTTAGAATATAGCTTTTTCCTAATTCCTGTATGTTTCTTTACTATTTGTTTTTGTTTGGTGAAGCGAAAATCTCCTTTGTGAGTAATCCTGTGACATGCCTAGAGAATCCACTTAATGGCAGTTACAAAATTGCAATAACTGCATTTATTTTTTTTTTCCCCCACCTTCCCCACTGGCATACTCTCTTCCCCATCACAGGCTTAAGAGCATGAGAAGTTGCCCATCTTTTTCTTTTCCTCAGTTCCTGACTTCACCACTCTCCCCCCACCCCCCACCCTCCCTAGCTCTCAGCCTTGTTTCTGTTTTCAGTAGCAGGGACGGACCCTTTCCTCGGCCTGGAAGGGTTTGTTGGTGCTATTAAGGTGTTTGCTAGCAACAGCCACCACGATGTGAAGCAACTTGCGCCAAAGGGAAGAAGCAAGCTGCTTCTGTGGCAACGGGGTAGTTACGGTCTGCTACGTCACTGGGAGGTTTTGCTTGTAAAAAACCCTTTTATGGAATCTTCCGTGCTGCCCAGGTTGTAGCCAGCCTGTTTAAAGATGGGGGTTTTAAACTGCCTTACTGAATTTTGCATGAGAGTTTTTGCATTTTGTCTGGTCCTTTTCATTTCTGTTAAAATGGAAGCAACTGTTAATTAGTATGTTGCTTGAAGGCTTCGAGCTAGTGTTAGAAACAGGTTTAAGCTTCTCAGGTATAAAAACATCCCCCCAAAATGATTTTTTTTTCCCCCACTTGATTTAAGCATAAATCAGTTTTTATTACTGTTTATAAACCTCAGGAAATGAATGGAAGTGATTAACAAACAGACATAATTATCATCATGGCACAGGCAATTTTTACGTACTTATATGGCAAATGAAACTGCTTTGTACCATCAGTGAAAGCACTTGCAATTTATGTGATATTATATTTTTTTCAGATTCCTCAGTTTCCTGTCATTCCTGCAATTACTCCTCTGGCAGGACTTGACAGCCTTCCTCCAAACCTCTCTGATATACCTGCTGCAAACGTGCCCCCCATACCTGCTCCTTCTCAGTATTTTGCTCCAGCCATGATTTTACCCAGCCTCCCCATGAACCCCACTCTGCCTATGGCACCAAACTCCCCCGCCCTCCCCATGCAGGCAGTCAATCTTCCTCATACCACCGTGGCTTCTTTGGTCTTGCCCTGCCAAACAATAGTGCCAAATATGTCAGCTGCTACGATACCGTTACTTGCTGTGGCTCCGCCGGGAGTGCCAGCATTGCCGCCGCATCACGGGGTGCCCCAGCTCTCCCAGCAGCAGATGTACCAGACCACCTTCCAGCAGATCATTCAGAGCGAAGTGCCCTCTCCCCATCACACGCAGAGCACGCAAGCAGTATCCCAGCCGCAGCAGCCTCCACCTCCTCAGTCACTTCAGCCAAGCATAATTCATCCTGCAGAACAGACTCTGGCTGCGCCTGGGGCTGGTCACCAGGTAATCCACGGGGCGTGGGGCTGTGTCGGTACCGGACCCTAGGGTGGTGACTGCACGCAGGCGTTCCCGGGGCTCGCTCTCTTGGAAACATGCAGTGGGGAGGTTTTTTTCTTGCTCTTAAGATGTTTCATTAACTGCTTGACTTTGGTCCTGGAGGTTGTTGCTAGAGCTGTGAAGTCAGGTGAAGCTGGTGAGGTCTTAATCCAGGGACAAGTGAACATGGAGGGTATAGGGAATGATCATGGGGGCTCTGGAAAGCGAGCAGACGAGCACTTTTTGAATCCCCTCATCGTTCTCCCATATCAAATGTGAAAGAAGCGTGAGCTGTTGTTGTCCCGCAGGAGAGCAGGCTGAGCGGTGACAGCAGCTGCACTGATCCCTTGCTCCACTCTGCGTGTGGTGCAGAGCTGTTGCATGCTCGTGGCAGAAGACGGGCAAGCTGGCAGGAGTGGTGGGTCATTTTGATATAGAACAGCTTTAAAACAGTGAAGGGAAATAGCCAATGACTAGAAAACTGCGTGGAAGAGGTCTATCAGACAAGAATGAATTCTAGCTGCAGACCCTTTCCCCCTTAAAAAAAATGCAGCATAAAATGGAGCTTCTGATATTAGTGCTATTTGCAAGAGAACTGGTTCAAGACTTGTTGGCAAAGTCTGTAAATACTTCTATTGCCACATCTGTGATAAGACAATGTGAAATGCAGCCTGACCCAAGCAGGAGAGAGCACTAGATCTGTTAGGAATAGCATTTTTGAAAATCTGTGTTCTAGTACATCCCTTTGCTGTAGCATAGTGATTAAAAGCCGTAACACCCCATTTCAACCTGCCGTATCATGGCATCTTGAAAGTAGTACATCATTTTAAAATTTCTATCTTCAGCCCTGTATTTGGTACAGAAGTACTGTTTGTAAAAACAGTGGTGACATGGAGCCCGAGGCAGCTGCCGCGGGGTGCCTGAGCCATGGTGTTTCCAGCTGCTTCAGAGGGATCAGAAGGAACCGGGACCATTGGGCACAGCAGGCGCGGCAGACACCAGAGCTGGAGAACTGATACCCCAAACTGGCCCGACACAGTCATTATCTATCAAATGTGTATGGAAGAATTGCATAGTAATATTTTAGGACAAAAAATGGCTATTGCAGACAAAATGGACAAGTGCAGAGGAATATTTAAAAAAATCAACATTGTTCTGTGCTTTAAAATACTTCTGATGGAGAGGTATTTCTATAAATAGAGGCTTTCCAGTGCAGTGCTGTTTTAGCAGTTGATGGTTAGCACCTCTGAGTTTAGTTTTGCCCAGGTAAATTATATATTGAAACATTTTGTGAATTATTCTAGTTATATAAGATTTTAAAGAAAATATGGCACTGCTATTCTGCAATGTACACCACAGTTGCTGTTCTAACAGCCTCCGCTTAGGCAGTTCTGTAACTGTTATGTCTTGCGAAGTACATCGCATCTTTATTTTTATCCACATTAAAACCTGGAATAATAATTTTGGCTTGTATCCAGAATCTGCAGAGACCATGCAGTAACAAAATTGTGTGGCCTAATTCTCATCCAAGTCTTGATATTTTTTTAATGTGTTTTCCAAATAGCCTAAATCTCTGGGTGATGATACTTTAAATAAGTAAAAATTAGGCAGTGTTTTACCTAGTACTAAAAAGCCTTTTTTTCTTCCATATTTTCCTTTCTTTCCTTTTCCTCTTCCCACAAGCTCAGTCCCCTTGGAAAAATACATGCTGTACCTAAAAGGAGAATGTTCTGTTCTTAAATGTACAACTCAAAAGAGCTGTTGTGCAGAATAACAACATGGTCTCTAAGGTAGTTGGCATCTAATCGCATCGGTCCAGTTCCCACAAAGCGCTTATGCACACGAGTTATTTTAATGCACTGAAGAAATCCACTGAGATAAATGAAACTTCCTCTGTGCGTATGACACAAGGAAGCGTTTGCAGGACTGGGGCCTCGGGGCTTAGCATGTCAAGAGTTAAGTTTGTCTTAAATGTTTAAACTAAATGGAAAGCAACGTGTTCTGTAAGACACTGGTATATATTCAGTAAAAAGGAGTTAATTGTGTGGTCTGTACCGGCTCCTGGTTCTACGCATATTGCAGATTCTTAAAGAATCCCGATTCAGATTATGGGTAGAGAATATTTTTCTCTGCCCAGACATTGTGGTAGGCTCGTTGGAAGCAGAGCAAACTATTCAGGACAATGAATTCGTAATCCAAGATTTTAATTCCTTAGTAAAATATGGCTTTGTTTCTAAAAATTAACTAGCGCCCGAGCAATACGCGTGTTGTCACAACTATATAGGAAGAATCCTTAGATTTTTATTTGGTCATTTCAAAGCAAGTTTAAACTCTTCAGTAGTCACCCTTCCAAGTGGAGACCACACAAATAGTCTCACTGCAGAATTACTAATCCTTTCTCTGTGAACTCTGGTGGCTTCAGTGCCTTGTCATGTGAGTCACAAGCACTTCTAAGCAGAGATTTGTGTTAATAGCTGTCTGTTGTGTTACAGCAGATTACGGGACACACTCAGTATGCTCTGGAGGCTGGAGCCCAGGTGCCCATGCTGCCCGTGCAACCCTCGATAGTCATGTCACCGCCTTTGCAGTTGCAGCCTGAACTGTTGCCTCCCCGCGTCGCTCCAGAAGGCGTTTCGCAGATTCATAGCAGCCTTGCTACAGCTAGTCCGCCTGTCCCCATAGATCACTGTCTGCCTCTTCAGCCCTCTGGTCTGCTGCAGCTTCAGCCTGATCTTTCCCAGCCGCTGGGTCCACAGCCCCCGGCTCCCTGCTCAACTGTCCAGGCAGTCGTGGAGACATCTCAAGAGGTAGAGCTGTTTCCTCTGAAGTAACTCGCCAGCCTCACCCTTAACCTTCTTACTTACTCCTTTGTGAAATAATGGGCTTATTTCACAAGGCAGATTATCCCCTCTCACCGTATGGAACTGCTTGTCCTAGATGCTAGCAGCTCTGGGTCAGCAAATAATTGGCTATTTTGAGTGAAGCTGGAAGCTGCATGTTGTACCTTGGGAAACGTCTCCTTGAAGTATCGAGGCAGCAGGACTGAGCACCTCTTTGTCTGTAGCCGAGCACGGACACAGAGATAGAAATCACTTTCTTTTAAGTGCTGTGGGTCAGCAAGAAGCTGTTCTGGAGAGTTTCATCGTGTTTTGTCCAGTCTTGTTTTCAATGTCTCAAGCACTTGTGCAACCAACCATCACTAGCCTTACCCTGCTTCATAATGTGGTTCTTCCCTATGTAAAAGCTCTTCATGCTCCTAGCCTTGTTCCCATTTCATTTAGCATTGTATCCTTCTGTATTGCCTGAATTCTAGTCTAGCCCTGTGATTTTTGTTTCTTCAGGTATTTGTAGGCATTCCCAATTCTCAGTAGTTGTATAAGTGAGATAGATTTTGTTGTTTTTCTTTGTAAAACCATCAGCTCCTCCTGTCTGCTATTCTGACTTTTCTTTCCCTCCCATAATTGTTTAACCTTCAGTCTTGACAGAACATCATAGCATGATTCCTTCTCTTCAACTCTGTAACAGATATCCATAAGCAAAACAGAACAAAGATTCTGGCATTTGAACCTGACTTCAGTAAATAAGTCTAATTTGTTCTCCACTTCTGAATGGAAATGTCTCTCCTGAGGCTCTGTTCTGAGCTACCTTTCCTCCCAAAGTAACAGTTTCCATCTCTTCAGACTAAATCTTTTTTGTTCTTACCCATGCTTTCATGCACTTGTGTCATGCCTTGATTACACAGTGCAGCCTATGAATTTCATTAGAGGTACAGCTTAGTTCCTCTTCAGAAGATGTTCAGTAAGGATGCTGCTAACAGTAAAACTAGATTCTAGTTCTTCATTTTGCCTGTCCTTCTAGAGACAGTCTAATTCCTGTCAAATAAATACTTATGCTGTGATGTAGGACGTGCCCTGTTGAATTTCTGTATCCCATAGGTTAGATATAGCAGAAATGGTAGAACCCATCTGTAGTGCTTCGCTTGCAGAATCCTCAAGTAAAGCCTGGCTGTGTCAGGCATGTCCCTCACTCAAGGTATTTCTTTCTCCAGCTGCCTCTTCTGTATGCACAGCTCATGTCAGGTTCAACGCTGATGTGAAAGCTACAGCCTTCCATGCAGGGGCCATCCCACTAGGGATTCTGGAAATACGAGTAAACCTCATTGTTATTGTGCAGTGTGATATGGGGTGTACGAGTCATCCTATATTACCCGAGAAATCCATGTCCTCTGAGGCACATGCCTGTCCTGTTACTTTATCATATCCACAGGTACATTTAAGCACTGTTTTGCTAACTTCATTATTGTATTTCATATGTATGTTAACTCCTTTCTCTCTTTCAATTTAAGAAATCAGTCCGATATCATAGGATGGTCAAAACTGATCAACGTGCTCCCTATGCTGATTTTATGACATACATTGCTAAGGTTTTCTTGGATGTAAGAGGAGTTTCATACCTGCATATATTCAAAACACTGCATTTTGGTGCTACTCTGCCATAATGTTTTGATCTCTTATCTTTTGTTTAAACGTGTGGCAACACTCAGATCCAAACCAATCTGAACTGATCAGGCAGATGAGATTTTGTAAGGTACTTGATCAAGTGCATTATTAAAATTTAGATACATTATGTCTGTGTTTTCACCGTTCATTAACTTTGCAGTTTCATTGAAACTGCAGTCAAGCTTGGCATGGCATCTGTGTGGCATTATAAGCATCGAGTGTGGCTGACTGGTTAACCACTCAGCTTTAACTCCAGTCTACCAACTGCTTTGGTATTAAGGTGTAATGATGACAGTCAAGGGGCTTGTCCCTAGCCATGTGTCTATAGAAGGATTTTATATAGACATATTCTTGAAATATATATATAAATATATAAAAATCATATATATTTATTAATATATTTGGGGTGTGTGTATATACTTGCGCAGCTATATACATGCACAGGTGTGTGTGTGTGTCTGTCTACGTATATGGTAAGTTTGTTGCAGTAAGGTCAGTAGCATCATCATCACAAATTCTGTGAAAACGGGTCTACCCCACGCAAAAGTCACGCTATTAATGTCTGTCCGAGCACTTAGGAAAAATTTCTGATGCGTAGAGAGCAAGAGGGCACGATGTGAGGGTGGTGATTTTAAATGGATTTTCCTCTTTTATTTGTAAGTTCCCCAGAAATTTTCACAGTAAGCCAAATAAAATGAAAATACTTAACACATTTCAGGAAACTATACAAAGCAATAAAGCAAATTAGCTTATACTTTATATCCATTCAAAAATAAATTAGGTAAATAAATTAAGTAGGTGCTGATGTGGATTTGTCCTGCAATCAAGTTTTTGCCATTGTGGTGAGAACTGCTTTGTTCCTTTTGCCACCAGCAGTGAACTAGCAGATTAGTGACTCTGTCTGAAACATGGTTGTGCACAGATACTGATGCTTTGGACAGAAGTAATGTTGGGAGGGTGAAACGGGACGTTTGTTTATCTCTGAGTTGCAAGAATTGGTTACACAGAATGGTTTAGCATTACTGGTGTCCCAACAGCAAAACCTTTCTTAAAGGTGTTTTTCATCTGCCAATACAATGTGTTTACTTAAATGACTTTTTCTTACGTTTTAGGAGCAGGCAATACAGGACAAACTTCAAACTCTGTCACAGAGCTGTGAAAGGTATCGTTATAATCTCTTTGGCATAAGTAATGTTTTCTTTCTGGAGGCTGTTTTTCCTCTCTTTGGTTATGAGGCTCGGCCAAATGCCTGGCCTTTGCCGTGGGTGAGAGCCGAGTGGCAGGAGCCGAGTGGGAGAAGGCGGAAGGGTGCGTGCCGAGGGAGAGAGCCGCAGGCATCCTGCACGCAGCGTGCTGCCTGTTTCAGCTCCTCCAGCTCTTCTAGTTCTCTAGTTTGGGTGCTGCATCCTGGCTTTGTACATGCAACAGCTTTCATTTCAGTGTGTAACTTTTTGTTAAGATAACTGAAGTAGTACAGTCCCTGGTTTTGATGCTGTTGAATCTGTATAAAATCATGCTATGCTAGCATAACTGGGTATATAGTTGATTCTCCCTTTGGGACTAAATTGGGTATATGCCTGTATCACCTTCTGTAATGATCTTTCCCCAGGTGTGTTGCAGGGTATGATGTATCAGTAAGAGTTGTGTGTTCAGCCACTCAGAGGTGTCGTTGCAAGTGTTAGAACACGTGGCCAAAGGCCATTCCGTGGTTTTGCGGTACGCAGGGTCATGCTCGAGCCTCTCACTGCTAGTGACAGAAGTAATGGTAAATAACCCCCAGAGCCAGCTCAGCACTCTTGGAAACAAAAGCCAGTTTCAGTTTTGCTAGCCCTAACCTGCCTGTTTCTGTACTCAGAAGCAGAAGGGAAAGTAGCAAGGTTTAGAGGAAGCAGTGAGGAGGAGCCCTGGAGAGCAAGGCTGGCTGCTGGACCGGAGAGGGGCTGGATGGGGGCAGCGGCTGCTGCCGGGAGGACAGGACTCCCCTCCACAGGCATCTCCGGCTCCCGGGCTACAGCTCCCGCTTCGGCACCAGCAGGAAGCCAGATTTTTCAGTGTTTGGGCAAGGTAGATAGGAACAGTGTGTGTTCATCAGCAGCTGAATGCCTTGCCTATTGCAGGAGCCAGCACCAACCTTGTCCTTACTGATTATAAAGCTCTGGGGTTAGGATTTTAGTGACCCTTTTCTATTTTCCTGTATAGACAAGATGATTTAAGCTTACGCACTTTGAAGACACCTCTCTCTTACCTGTTTTCATTCTACCCCACAAAAAAAGTTAGCCTGACACAAGTCAATGCAATACTGCAACCTTAAAATGGAATCTTTTTTTTCTCCCAAGAATTTCCAGCTTTTAAGTACTGAATGGAAAGCGAAATCTAATTTTTTGTGGCTATAGGTTAGTTCTGGCTATAAATAAGTTAGACAAAATGAATTCATTTTATCTAGTCTGTTGTAGAAAGGCACATCACATTTTCAGTCATCTTTTGAATTCTAATTTGCCAGAGTTGTGTTTGGAAAGCTGACTGTTGTGACTGCAGCAGCTTGGCGAGTCTGTGTGGGCACACACCTCACAGTCGTAGAGGGAGACCTCTGTTCCAGGGGCATGGGTGACACAGCGCTGGAGCTGGGTGCTGCTTTTGTAGGGTGGAGGGTAGTGGCACGTGAATCGAATGGCTGGAAGTCACAGTGAAGATGTGATCTAGAGTATATCCCATGTGCAGAACGTGTTCGCTTTCCTGGCCTAGGAGTTACCCGTACAAGGCAGCTGCAGAGGGAGCAGAAATAAGCTGTTCTGTGAAGCTAGTGCAGAACAAGAAGTAAAAGCTTTACATTTAGAGAAAAAGGGATCCGTAGGTTAGACTTAAATTCTTTTACATCTGTATGGCTAAAAGAACACAGAAATAAATTGTCCAGGAAGGTTACGAAATCCCACGGGAGGTTTGTAAGATCAGTTTACCCAGAGCTCTGTGAGGACTGGTTTAGACAGAGCTGATTATACCTTGGGGTAATAAATTGGCCAGATGGCCTTACAGTATTCCTTCCTGACATGGTTTTTATGAACTTCTGAAAGTTTCCTGCATTTTCTGTACGTGTCATATTACAATAAGGTTCTTAGCAGCTACTGTTCTGGCTGCTAATAATAATATACTGTTGCTAGCTGGTCATCTGGGATGTTGTGGTATAAAACCTTCTTTCTGATCCTTGAGAACTGCAGAGAGAGGAGAGGCAGTCTCCTGCGGGACGCTGTGCCAACTTCTCACTCTTTCCCTTCACCTCTGACCAACATGGACTGACCCTGTTTAGACCTTCTGCTGCAAGTGCAGACGGGCAGGAGTTGAGAAAACTGGACCTTAGAAAAACAGGAACTTGTGCAGTTCAGAGAGGGACTGTGAGGATCGCTGAAGTGAAGGGGTTAGGGGGCTGTAGTGTTGCAGTAGGAGTGATGGGACTTTCCTTGTAGTATTGGCAGAAATGTTACTAGATCATTTCTGAGCAGGTGTGGTAGCCAAAGGACATGCCTGACTTGGAGTAGATCCCTTCACTTACTGAGCATCTTTCAGTAGCTGGCTTAGTTTAGGTCAAAACAATGCAGATGTGCACTTTTTTTTTTTTTTTTTTTTGCAGTGTGTTGTTGTGTATCTTACCTGTGCATAACTATGTTGTGTGTGACAGTGGTTTTATTTTGGGGTTTTTCTTCCTTTCTCTTACAAAGCTACATGAGTCCAGACGTTGCTTCAGGTAAAGAGATGAGTGACAGCTTTGAAGGAGCAATAGGAAGTGGAAAACAAGAAGGAAAGTCTTCGAAGAAACATAAGAAATCTACACGCACTCGTTCGCGCCAGGAGAAGTCCAGCAGACCCAAACTGACCATTTTAAATGCAAGTACAGCCTCTCTGAGGGTAACTTCAGGATTCCTTTGGCTTTGCCAGAAATAACGGTTGTTAATTTTTGCCCGCAGGTTTGTAACACGGGGGATAAGATGGTGGAGTGCCAGCTTGAAACACACAATCACAAAATGGTGACTTTTAAGTTTGATTTGGATGGTGATGCGCCAGAGGAAATTGCTACTTACATGGTAAGGCTCGGTGAGGCGGCTGCCCGCAGTCCCCTAATGCACCAGGCTGCTTCAGCCAACTGATTTTCATTTGTGCTTGTTAACCGAGCTTTCTGGTAGCTTTGGAACGGGGCATTAGTCTAAATGTTACTGTTTTCCTCTTTGTTTTGATGCGGCTTTATAGGTAGAGAATGAATTCATATTGCAGAGTGAAAAAGAGACATTTATTGAACAAATGAAAGATATTATTGATAAAGCAGAAGATATGCTGAGTGAGGATACAGAAGGAGAACGAAGTTCTGATCAGGGAACGAGTCCCCAACAAGATACTGATAGGCTGGAAATGAATGAGGTAAGAAATGTTAAATAAAGATTTCTAGTTTGATTCCTTTTTCTTAACAGGCAGTTACTGTAAGTTAGTTTTACATCCTGTGTTCAAAAAAATTTTAATGTTTCTTAGCTAGAAAAATAACACTTTTACTCCATTAAGGCTTACGAGTGCTCCTTGGAATGATGTGCCTCTTGCATTGAGATGAGACAGCTAGTTCTCCTATTACTTTGTTTTTGTTTTTTTTTAACAGGAGAAGCGGCAGTCTCAAATGAAGACACCTGTGTATCAACAAAATGGTAAATGTGCCTTTGAATACAAACTTAATCTCATGCTTTAAGGCAGTGATGAGTTTATGCAAAAGTTTGCTAGATTCAGGAAGAAATCCACCAGTTACTGGTGGTTGGAAATTTATGTATGTATACGGGTACAACAGTGGTCCCTGCTGTTAGCGGCCTGGAAGATGGCAGGACTAACCTGGATGACTCTAACATCTGGGGATGTTTAGGGAGGCCCTGAATTACACAAGCTGTTAATCAGCAATGGAAAAGTCACGAAGGTGTGGGCAAGCATACTCTGTTCGCAACAGTAACTACGTTTGTAATAGAAAGCTAAAAGATGGTTTGCATTGGTAATTTAATTGACGTTTCTAACCCATAGGTTTTCAGCTACATTGGTATTACAGGGGGACTCAGCATTCTGAACACAGCTGTATCTTATGGGTTTTACAGGCAAAGGGAATGGGAAGGGAATTGGCCCTTGATTCACTCTGCAAGTGCATGCTGGTGGGAAAACTGAAACCTCTGCTGAAGGTTTTCATCGTTTCCAAAATTCCTGTTACTGCACATGGCACTGTGCGTTTGCTCCGTGCTGATGGGGGAAGGAGGATAATTTAGAACTACTTTGGCAAGTGCAGAAACAGGGAATCCTCCAAACTAAACTTTCTGCTCAAAAGATCTGGTTTATTTTTGGCCTGTAAAGGTCGTATAATTTTCTCAGCATGCCTTTTTTGAACGTAACATTTATACAAGGTGTGTGTAGTTCTGGTTTGTCATTTACATATTGCCAGGCTTTGAGATGAGATGTGGAAGGAAATACTAGCTAGAAAACTGCCAACAAGGAAGAGTTAAGCTGGATAAACTTTACAAAGCTAACAAATTTTTCATTGTGAGAAAACTGTCTGTAGTACAGTTAATAAATTTTTCATGCATGTAACTATTACCCCTCTAAAAGTATGAATGCTTGAAAATAAATTTTCTAATCACTTAACATGTGTGGCAGAATCGGGAGGCATCACTGTCTCCCTTCCAGAAGGGAGGAGAATCAAATTAGGAGCCATTGATTTAACCTTGGCCAGTACTGTAGAAGTTCTGATTTTTCTTTCTAAACGCAGAATTAAGGCTAGGTTTTGACCAATGATTTGAATGAATGGAAACTACTGTGTTTGCTTCTTGTTTTCTTTTCGCCTCTAGTTTTGCATACTGGGAAAAGGTGGTTTATTATATGTCCTGTTGTGGAAAACCCTACTGCTGATGCACCAGAATTTTCTCCACCGGTACCTCAGAGTACACAGCAGTCTGAAGGGCCAGGTATTTGCAAACTTCATAGAAAATGTTTTCTTTTCTTAAGCTGCTGCGTCACCTCTCTTCTATTCACACCTGACTTAGCTGTGATTGTTTCACTTCATTTGGTTGGAGGAAGAAAATGATTAATTTTGTTAAGTCATGCATTTTAAGTGTATTCCTGGTGTTGAACCAAATTAGAAATGTTTTCTTGTGTTTCAGGAAAGTCTCAGTATTTTAACCCTGCCTTATGCTATAAGGTAGCTGAAGTTGCAGTCACTGCTGTTTTAATAAGCGGTGAAAATATTTCAGTGAAGTATTCTTGCATAATCTGCAATTTTAGGTTCTGATTTGACTTGTATAGCAGTTATTTTCTGGTGGGAAGCACTAATGGGTTGTGGCTAGGTGTGGTTGTCACTGCAGCTAGCCGGCAGGTTTTGCAGTGACTTCCATCCTGTGCAGGTCAACAAAAACATGAGCTGATGTTTGTATTCTTTCTAGACCTGGAGCAGTCAGATGATCAGCAAGTGAGCTCTGTGGTGACGGATCCACCTGGTGTCTTAGCTGGTCAGCAGCTTCCCCTGCAAGCAGGTGTATGTGACAGCCCCATCGGAGCCTCTTCGTCTTTGGCACAAGCTCCTGCTGCAGCATCTTCCACCGGCTTACCGAGCCAGGTGGAGTTTCCAGCTCCAGCGCTACCGGGACCTGTTCCAACTATCCTGGAGCAGGCGGCCGCTAATGGCGGTCAGCTGAAGTATTCCCCGCTGAAGGCAGCAATGCCGGCCCAGCCAAGCGCTCCTGCCCCCCGTGCCGCCTTGCTGGAGGAGCCCCCCGACGCCCCCCCTGCTCCTCAGCACCTGCAGCCACAGGCCGACGAGGGCACGTGTGTCCCTGATGTGGAGATAGCGTGTTGCAGCGTCGGGCCACCGAAGTCTGCCCCGGCCGCTCTGGCGAAGGCAGCAGACCTCTGCCCACTGCCCGCGCTCCCAGACGCCGTCGTTTTGGAACGGCAGCCGGCGGCGCAGGTCCCTCACCTGCCCGAGGCCGGCCAGCCTGGCGTGGTGCAGCACTCCTTCATGAGCCAGGCGTTCCCTGCAGCTGCGGCGTCCGACCCTCTGGGTCTGGCAGGGTCTCAGCTCCAGAGCCCGACGCAGGTGCCGGTGGCCGCGTCCCAGCAGCACGCCATGCTGCCCCAGGCGCAGCCCGCAGCCGGCGCCACTGTGGGCATCAGCCTGCTGCAGCAGCAGCAGCCGAGCACCGCCGAGTCCGACGGAGAGGGACCACCCAGGGTGGACTTCGTTGACAACACAATAAAGAGCCTTGATGAGAAATTGCGTAATTTACTTTACCAGGAATATGTTCCTACTTCTTCTGCTTCAGCAGGGACTCCAGACACCTCTGTCCCATTAGAGCAGGGCGACAGTGAATTTAACTTGCCACCTTTTAATGAAGATCAAGTTCCCATCCTAGCGTTGGATTTGAGAGAACCGGGCCATAATGTTGCAGATACCGGCCAGGAGGTGAAAGCTGCTGCTGAGGCCCAGCCGGCGCCACTCATAACATCTGAGATCTCACCCTACCCAACACTGGTTAGTGCAGCCACGGCTCTGCCCTTCGTACCCCCAAACCCAGCTGCTAGGGACAGCACCAAAGCGGAGCTCAGAACCACAAGCCTGTGGTAGGACACGTGTAGATCTCTTGCTTCTGCAAAGATTTTGTGGGTGGATTACCTTTTGTCTGTTGACTGCTTTCCAGCTTGAAAGTTGTCTTAAATTTTTACTGTTGGATGCATTCTAACTCATTTTACATAAGTGCTTGGTAGTGAAAGCCAGACTTTTCCTTTGGGTTTAGAAGTGGCGTAGTATCTTAGTTCATTCTCCTCCTCTTGTGTCCCATTTCTAAAGCAGGCAGAAATGTGATCATTTTTTTGTAGCTTAAGAATGTAAAAGACAAGAGGGATATAGTCATGCGAGTTCTGATGAAGGCGATTATGCTCCGATAGGAATTCTTTTATATAAATTAGTGGTAGTGATTATAATGCCTGCCTTCCAAGCCAGTCTGAATAAAATAAACACTTCAGGAACCTTTGCTTTGTTCAAGTGCTGCAGCTAAAGAAGACACTCTGTAGGTAGAAGCTTGCTCTGCTTTCAGTAATGATTTCTCTTGTCTTCCCCTGAACTTGGCAGAGCAAGACTTCACTGGAAAGCATCTCAGGAAAGCTGAAGCCAGGTGGTCTGGGTCATTTACTCCATGTCTCAATTGTGCACCTATATTGCGTTCTTTCAGATAAAATCCTGAGTTCATGAAATTCAACAGATTTGCAGCACTTTCTGCTACTTGAAAAGTAGCATTTCTGGAGATAATTACATCACCACTAGCAAGGATAAGGCTGTTCCATGTAGTGTCAGCGGGATGAGCTGTATCAACTGCTTGAAAGATGCTGTATGTTACAGGAAAGGCAGCTGCACTTGAGTAACTCTATAGAGCATGTTGCTTATAATGATGAGTGACTTTCTATAGCGGATAAAAGTGTTTCTACGATAGGTTATGTCTCTCCAGTAATTTTAATTTGTCCTATTAAAATCTGTGCCAGTAACAAAAGAAGAGACACAGAATTTCTGAAGATAGACATGCAGATGAATAATGTATGGTCTGGCTGGAAAAGCAAACCAGAACAAAATCCCAAACTGATACGTGCAATTCAGTGCCTAGTTTTTAGTAACTTAGGCTGCAGTTGCCTCTGTGACACTGCCACTGCCTTTTTTCTTCCAAGGGAGGGCGGGGGGGGAATAATGGAGTAGTTGAAGGAAAAGCTAGAAAGCCACTTGCACAAACATTATGAAATAGTTTAATATTTCACAATAGTGTGAGGGCAGAGAGGGAGAGAGAGGAAAGAAGAATGCACTGCCTTTTTGCTTTGTGTGTGAGGCTAAAATTCTTTTTCTTTCTTCTTTTTACCGAAAGTTTGAGAAGTCAGAGGTCACCAGCATCAGCGCTCATTCCTCAGAAGCAAGAGGTGGGTCGGCAAGCAGAAAAGGTAATGCTGCTTTCAGTGCTGAATGGCAGCAGTACATCTGTACTAGTGCGTGGTCCGTTCTCTGGTGTCCCCTTGCTGCTCACCCTTCTGCAGAGCACGGCCCTGCGCATGGCATTTCTGGTCCTCTTTGTAACAGAACTAATATTAAACATCTCACTTCAGTCAAGCTTCCTAGAAAGAAACTGCCTCACAGGTGGATTTATTTTAAACCATAAATACATGTATGTGGTGCGAGTATAAGTTATTCACACGAAAGGCTATGTTCCCAGTAATAGATTTCCATTGCCCTTAAAAAGTCCAAACAGAAAGGCCCTTGGATTTCCTGGGTGTCATAGAAACATGTTGACAAAAATAACACGACTGAGGATAGCCCCTCTGGGAGAAGCCCATAAGATTTTTCAAGGAAATTCTGTGGAAAACTAGTAAAGAGGGACTTTCTTTAGGTACTTGTAGATACAATGGCACTTTATGTAAAACGTAATAGGGGCCACAGTAAGAAACTGGGATTTATCACCCTACATTTACCTGTCCTGCAACTCATGGGATGTTTTAAGGGCTGAGGAACCCAAAACTGCTCCTGCTGTCATGTGTGGGGTTGGGGAGGGCTTAAAATACATGGGTTTTCAGATTGTCATGGCAAAGCTGGCTGCCAGGTTTGTGTGACAATGTAGGTAATTCTTGTCCTGGTGGACGTGGATTGTGTGCTGCTTTGAGATCAGTGCGAGAGGGGAAAGCTTTGGGCAGCCTGCATTGCCTGTCTTGCTACGGACAAAGAAGAGAGTGTTCAAGTGGAACGTAGCGCCACATAGTAAAATTAATGTATCTTAGATACCATCAAGCAGTGATGTATTTCACCATTTTGGAGCTATGAAGTGACAGATTTTTGCCGTATGTTTGCTCTGTGCAGTGCACCAAAAGAAAGCGGCTCCCTGAAATGCCTGCATTTATTGGTTTAACTTCAAAACCAGCGTCCAGGTTGTGAAATACTTGTGTCTTGATTACTGTCACTAACACTTTGCTTCTTGCGTGCTTCTGTGGTCTGAGTGGCCACCTTTTGAGCTTATAATTTCCACTTTCAGCAATGCGCGTTTAACTTCATTTCACGCGCTTTTATTCTGTCAAATGAAAGGTGTGAGATACCAGCCCATCTGTGGCCAGCTGCAGCACTTTGTATGCAGGAACAGCTGAGTGCAATTACTTTTTGGAGACATCGAGAACACCTTAGTGATGCAGGTCCAATGTACTGTGCAGATTTCATTCTTCTTCTGGTTTTCTCCTTAAAAAAATTTCAACTGACTAATGAAATTCCACACTATTATTTGAATTCCCCAAATCAATAGATTGAAGAGTGCCTATCTGCAGGTATTTTATATTGTCCCCCTGCATTATAGATCCTGTATTACAAAAATCGGATATTTAAATTGTTCTCCAGTGCTACACTGTATCATACTTCAATTTATCACAATAAACTGGTTTTTATTATACTAAAGCATTCCGGACATGAAAAAAATATATATGTATATAATCTTTTTTTCCAACTTGTGAAACAGGTTCAGCTGCAAGCATCACTTCAGCTCCTGCTGCTGCAACAAAAGGCCTCCTTCAGGTAACCAGAAACTAGGAGCAGTTTTATGCTTGGTTGTTACAGTTACTTTCAGAATTAATCCCTGTTATTTTCTTCAGGTTGCACCTACATCATCAAGCATAACTAAACAGATGGAAACTTCTAAAAGGAGCGAGAAGGCAAAGAGTATGGCTTCGTCTGCACACACAGATAATGTAACGCAGATATCTACAGCAGATGGGGTGATAAATAACCTTCAAAGGGATGATTCTCTAGACTCTGGTTCCTATGGAAAACAGACTGAAACTCATGATAGCGGTACACCAGCCAAAACTATTGGCAGGTTTTCAGTAATCAGCACACAAGATGAATTAACTTTAACAGCGCCACACTGCTTAAGGTTCTCGGCACCCCCAGATGTCTATTTGGATGAACTACCTTCCAGCCCTGATCTGAAGACAGCTGTCCGACGGGTGCAGACAGCCTCTTCTGTCGATGTTCTCTGTGACCAGGGTTCGAGTGATTCTGCTGATGAGCCTTTCCATCGCCAGTCGGCGGCTGCTGCCCAACTGTCCCCCCCAAGCAGTAGTGCAGCCACTGACTTAATTAAAAAAGCAGCTGCTTTTCTGCAAAGATCTGGCAAAGCTAGCTCGCCAGGCCTCGATTCACCTAATGGGCAAGGAACAAAAATTCCTACCATCAACATAACATCTTTCCACTCACAGTCGTCATACATGAGCAGCGATAACGACTCGGAATTTGAAGATGCAGATATGAAGAAAGAACTGCAGAACCTGAGAGAAAAGTATGTCGGGTTGCAAACAATGCTAAGGAAGCTTGTGTTACGATACGTAGGCAGCATCGCTGCATATGATGAGTAAATACGTGGTTTTCATAGCTGTAATGAGTAAACTGGACCTGAGCAAGTTAGGCAGCGCTAGGATGCCTCCCAAATGTCTGCATTCTTTTATGTATCACTTTGTTGTGTCCGTTCAGAAGAATAATTCAATAACTTTTTAAACCCCAAAACATTTCTGCTGCGGTGTCCGGTCTCCTTACTGAAGAGCTATGTTGATGCGGTAGCAAACAGTAGCACTTGCAGCGTATGGGATAGTAGGTTCCTGTGTGGGTGCTATCGAAGGCAGCATAAAAATAATCTGGTTGCCTGTGTAGACAGCTGCTGTAGTGTTCTCTTCATGTCCTTCTCTGCAAGGGTGATGTAGACTTATCAGGTCTACAGACCCATCGCTATTTCCAGACCCACTTTTACAACATCTGTTAGGCAGGTAAGACCCTCACTTCGCCTCCCATCGGATCTCTTGTCAGGTCCAGTGGGAGGCTGCATGAACCTGACAGGAGTTGGTTGTGCTGCCAGCCCTGAGAGCTAGCTAGCTTTAAATTTGAACATTTTCTTTCTTTCCTGGCAGGTGATGGGTAAAAACTAGCATACTAGCATTAGATGTTAGTTTAACTGAAATTATAATCTTTACCTGAAGGTATAACATTTTTACTGAATACAGATGATGCATCTTTTTAAAACAGAACTACAGTAACACAAAACCTTTGAACTGACTTTATGGCGCCATGAAATCTGCATTATAAATAAGGTAATGATTCATAGGCTAATGGCATTTTTATGGGAAGCACTTCTGGTTTTCTTCATGTTGAGCTCCTTCAAACTGATGTATGTACCTTGAGAGTTAACTTCTTGAGAGTTAACTTCTTTGAAGCTACTGGTTTGAAGAGAGAAATTCTGGAAGAGTTTGGAGTTCCTGTCAGATCTCATGTCAAAATCAGTTCTTTTCACTGAAGTTGCTGAAAAGCTTTTTAGCTGCCTAGGATTCTGTCTTACAAATGAGTATTTGAGAAGTCAGTCACCACAGGTGGGTTGTTACAACGTTACATACTTTTGGATGAGCAGTTGATTGTTTTATAACCAAAGACTGTTCTGTTTCTTTCTTTATAACTAACTACGCTGTCAAGATGCGGTGCTTTATCAAATACATTGCTAGCAGAGTTCTTTATTTTTTACATTTAGGCATATGAAAGAAATTGCTGAACTTCAGACTCAGCAAAAGAACGAGATAGAGGCACTGTATATTCGGTTAGGGAAACCCCTCCCGCCCAACCTGGGGTTCCTTCACTCAGCCCCACCAAGTGGCCGTCGCCGAAGAACCAGCAAAAATAAATTGAAAGGAGGAAAACTGTTAAATCCCCTGGTCCAGCAGCTCAGGAGTGGAACATCAAGCACAAGTAGGTACACTATGTTGCTTTCCCTACTCCTGCTGTTTGTCAGTTGTGGTTCTGCTGTGTAACTGCATGGGCTGCAGGAAAGGCACTGCATTGTTGTCGGTTTTAGTACCGTGACTCCAGCTGGCATAGTGTGAACTGTTGTTGAGGTGGGCTTCCTTTGGGCCAGGCTGGTTACCATTGTGCCCAGTGCCAAACCATACGTACCTTCTCTGCATCTGTCACAATGTTTGGCAGAGAAACAACATTCCACTTTAATTAGGAATGCAGCCTCATTACATTTTCTCATCCTTTCTCCAAAAGCAATTTACTGATGTTTGTATTCACTTCTTAGGTGCTGTTATCCTGTACTGGTTATGTGCTGTATCTTGTTGTTTATTTTTTTCCTACGAGATGCCATATAAATAAGATTGGATTGCGTTTGCTCCCCCAAAGGCTGGGAGGTAAAATTCCCTTATGAAACTGTGATGGGCACTTTGACCATCTGAAGTAGTTGAAGATTTTTCAAACAGTAGTGCAGTCTTGAGTCATCATCTCTTTGGAAAGTATAAAGATATAATTTAGGTGGAAAATGTTGATATACCCCAGTACCTATTTCTTCAGCAAAATGTAGAATAGAATATGAATAATTTTTCTTCAGCTTGGTTCATGTTGTTATTTAGAGGAGCGGCAGCACCTCCAGCGTTAACCCTGTATTTCAAACCTGGTAGCTCTTGTTTTCAAGGTCACTGCATCACAGGTCCACTTCAAATTTCATTGCATCAGTCTTAACTAATAGACAGAGTGTTTTGAAGGTTTACTTTTAATTAAGGATTTCAGCTGAGGCAAGAAAAGCAAAGATACTCAGAGGCAAGATGTTCTGTGGTCCAACTTGAATCTCGGTATTCTTGCCTGCAGGAACTGAAGCAACGTTCAGTGCTTTATACCTCTTTAGCTGCTGCCTGGCTGACATGCATAGAGGTTTTACTTCCTTTCCTTGTGATGAGATACTCTGAATGTCTGCTGTCCTTGGTCCATTCATTTTTCCGGTTTGTTCTTGGGTTCTCTCTAGCCATTTTCCCCCTCTGTCTATTCACAAAACCCACATCTGTCTCCACTCATGGATCTTGGCTGATATTAGTGTATTACCCTAGTCCAAGTAATTTAAGCTTATTTTAAGCATCAGATGTCCCAGTTCTCCTTTTTGGGTTTGTTGGGGTTTTTTGGGGGTGGGGTGGGCGTGGTTCTCCTCATCACCTTCAGTTAGAGAACAAAAATCTGCTCAGCCAGACGTCTGCTTTGGTGCATGCCTTCCTTCACGCATTTCTTCTGTGTTATTTTCCAGTTTTTTGAGGCACTGTGTAAAGTTTACATTACCTTCGAGAATCTGTATCCGTGCCCAAGTTCTCATCCTTGACTCTGTGTATATTCCTCATTTTTGGCCTTCCTAGGCCCTTTCTCAGGGATCAAGGGGAGGCGGTTTCTAATATGGTTCCTGCTGTAACTGTCATTTCCACTGTTAGATGCTTTTGCTGATAAATCCATGCAACAAGGGTGACTACAAAGTATTCTGGTGGTAAAGCCTCCTTACGTGAGATGCTCAAGTAGACAGACTTATCTATACAGATAGTTACATATACACATGGATCTATCCATATATAGACAGCTATAAATAAAAAGTCGCTCATGTCTTTGCAGCAACTTTTTATTTCTCTCTATTTGCTTGCTTTCCCCTCTCGTGTTTAAGAGCAAACCTACGTGTTCTGCTCCATCGTTCTATGCATTCATCCTCCCACTTAGGCGCTTCTGCAGCTCTCGCTTCATTTCAGCAGTGCTCCTGGTGAGGTCCTGACTGCAGCCTTTCTGAAAAATGCAGAAAACAAACTGTAAAAATGAAACTTACTCCTTAAGCTTCTTGGAGAAACTGGATCGGTGATAGCATGTGTAGATTATTTTCTGGTGCAGGCTATCCGTAAGGTCTGTGCTTCATACAGTACTTCAGAATTTTAAACTGCTGTTCCTCTTGGTGGCCAGGGAACGATTATTTTTAGGTATGGATTTTTATTTGGTGGTTTCCTAGCATTTGCCGTTGCATGTGTTTTGTTTGTTTGCTCTTTCAGGTAATCTTTCAGACTCTAAAGACTCACCCCACAAAGAAACAGCTAAAGCTCAGCCTGGATCTCCCGAAGCAGCAGCAGCAGCCACCACCTCCCCTGCCCCAGCCACCTTTGGGAAGGCTGTTCAGACACAGCAGCCGTGCTCTGTCAAAGCCTCTTTGTCTTCTGACATCTGCTCCGGCTTGGGCCCCGAAGGAGGTGACGTGAACACAAGCTCTGGCCAAGGTGATTTTTTTCATACCGGCTGTTCAGCATGTCTTCCAGCACATGCTAAAATTAGTTTGCTTCTCTTATGCTTGAACTTTTTAGGAGTGGATTTCACTTCTAGTGATATAGGAACGTGAACCTCTGACAATCCAAATTACGGGCTTGTCTTTAAAAAGATCGTTGCAGTATTGTCAGAAGAACAAAAGTAAACTACCTTACCAAGTGTTGAGTCAACACTCGAGAAGGCATGCTAAGTTTTAGGAAGAAACTACCTTTTATTTTTGCCAGCAGTGGCTTTATACTGACACCCTTTCTGGAGTCTGCCTTACAGATTTCTGAGAAAAAAGAAAGGAAAACAAAAAAGATCTAACAGGATAGGAGATTGTTTCCTTTGGTTCATTTTGGGCTTCTTTTAGCCCCGTGATACCGATGGACCCAGAGTTCCTCGTTATAAACTACCAAACCATCCTTGGGTGTGAGGGTGGGGGGGCGGGGAGAAAAAAAGAAAACCAAACCCAGAGAACCAAGTTATGTTTCCTTTATCTAAGGGGTTAACTTTGTGCATGATTTTGGAGTCCCAGCTAAAGGACTGTAGATTGGCTTTGTTCCCCAGTCCCGACCTCTGATACTTCTGTGTCTTGCACACCTCATAGGCTTTTGACTGATCTTGTTGCCATGCATATTGGAAGTTATAATGATGATAAAATACCTTCCTCTCATTGCACATCCTGCCAAACTAATCTACAAAATACCTATCTGTTCTCTTCTGCTGTTATTGCATCCTTTGTGTATGGTCAATTAACTTACTCCTCTCTGGCAAAGTTAAAATGGAGATGTGGATGTTTAACTAACAAAGCTGATTTGACTGATGGTATAGGACATCTGATCACAGCTACTTGTACTTTATAAGTGTCTTTGTTTTCTTCCCTTTATATTCATTTGCAGGCTGGACGGTTTTCCACCAAACGTCTGAGAGAGTGACCTATAAATCTAGTAGCAAACCTCGTACCAGATTCCTCAGTGGACCTGTGTCTTTGTCCATCTGTTTGTATTTGTTCTTTTGTATTTTATCACAGTCCATCTTTCTTTTACCCACTTTTTCCAATTCCATGTTTTATCTCTAATATGTTTGGCAGGATGCCCCTTTTTCTGAACCATCTTTTCTTTCTTTTTATCTTTCTTTTTAAGTAATCATCATGAACACACCTTATTTATATTAATTTTTCATATGAAAGCTTTTTTTGCACTGCTTTTGGCTCGTGCCTGGGCACCAAAAGCATGTGTGGAAGATCTCATCATTTATTAATAGCCTTATGGTAAATTTTACCCTGGACTTATCAAAGCTTTTGTACTTTATGTGATTTATGTTGAAGTAATTTTATTTGCAATGTGGCAAATATACATGTCTGCTGTCCCGGTTCCAGCGACAACAAAAAGAAATCCATCCTTCTGTAGACGAATGGTCTCTTTCACACATGTTTGGACTATGAAGACATGCATGTAGCAAGCTGATACAATACTAGAAGGTCACTGAAGGGTATAACTTCCATACAAGGGCTGTATTAACACGATATACAGTACTGTTTATATCCACTCTATTTTCTTTAATTTTTTTTCCCCCCGCTATTTGCATGTGGAAATGCTGAGACGATAGTGCTCCAGCTAGTTCTTTCAAAATCTGTTTTCTAGGTGGGCTTTTCCCCATGCATTCACTTGAATTACTTCTAAGAGAGCAATTTTTCATGTACTTGTAAGCAGCAGGAAGATCTGGTTACTCCGTGGGAAAGTACCATCAACTTTTTTTGTGTGAGCTGATCTGGCTGAAGCACTTTACTCAGTTTATTTTCTTATGACCTTATGTGACCTCAGAGATGAAGTCAATTAGCAGTTCATCAATGCATAAATAAGTAAAAAGCAATATCAGATTTTCAGATGAGACTTTGAAATGGATTGCTGGGATCCAGTATTTTTATGTTTCAAATAATTGTGCACCTTCTATTTGTACCCTATTTGTATGACTTCTAAAGTAAAATTGGCAATTCAACCAAACAATACCAAGTTATTCAATTAAAAAATTAAGACCTTTTTACCCAATCATATATGCTGCTTTTTAGGCAAACAGATTTTGCTTGTACAATAAAGATATGTTGTGCTGAACAGGTACTATAGGCCACTTTACATATAACATTAGAAAGGCTAATAACGTTCTTGAGAAAATGTTTGGTTAACTAACTGTTCATTTGCATTAATATCAGATCTCCCATTGGAGTTCTACATTGCTCATCATTATCCAAGTGGTACAGATCAAAGGCACAAGACCACTCAAATACACTCCTCCTAATTTTATGAATAAACAATACTTTAAAAAATAATCTTGATTTTTTTTTTTCCTTTTTGGTTGAGGTCCCTAAAAGTCCAAGCACTCAGGTTCTTAAGAACTGATGTTTACCACTCAGCATACTGAATTTTTTATTATGCAAGTTTTATAACGACTATGGAAGTTGAGACAGTTTTGCATTCAGGGATTTTTTTTCTGAGAACCTGAGGGGAATTCCTAGTTCACGACTTTTCCCATTTGGTATTATAACGGACACAGCAGTTTCTTCCTCTGCACATGTGATTCCCAGAAGTTGTTTCATTAATCTTTCACAGAATTGCTATTCAGTAGGATGTAAAAAGGCTGGGAGATGGCAATTAAAAACCAGCATATTAAAAATGTTTGGGTGCATGGATCTTGTGAATGAAACCAAGGGAATATGTAAATCCTTCAAATCGTGAAGTTTCCCGATACTTAAATAACTCGGCATGACTAACTGCTTTCTGTTCTCAGCCCATATGCTCTCTTCTCGGCTTCTCCCGGGTGAAGCGTTTGGAGAGGAGGTTTGCACTCCCCCATTTCTGAGTCATGTGAGGAGATGGACTGAGTTTCAGGCGCGTAACCCTGGCACATCTCTCCCGCGTCACCGCCGCTCAGGGGACGCAGCTTAGTTTCAAATACTGCCTGTCACTTGAGTTGCTGCGCAGTTGTCCACAGCTGAATTACTGGTAGGTTTTGATGGGGATAGGAGGTTATTCCAGCTTGTTTTCCCAGTGAGCCCAGCAGGTCGGTAGTGTGCGTGTGTGAGGGGTGGAAGGTGGGGCCGCACGCCGCCCCCCAGCTCCCTGAGGGGGGCTGGGGCTGCTGCCGGAGGGACGTGCGGACGGCGCCGCCGTCTAGGGCGGCCGTGACCGTGGGCCTCGGGGGATGTGGTCCTAGGTGATGGTGGGTGGCAGCTGGCCAGTGCCCCTTCCCCTCGGGGGGTGCTGAGTGCTCGGGCAAGGCGCTGAGCACGGTGGCATCTCCGTGTGCTGGAGACAGGCAGTGGGCGAGTGCCGGGGCTGGGGGGGCTGCCCGGTGCCACGGCTCGGTGGCCTGTCCGCGGGGTTCTGCGTCCCGGTCTCTTCCAGAAGTTGAGGTTTCCCTGGGGTCTTCAGTTTGTTTGAGAGCAGTTGGGAAAAGCTGTGCTGGATGTTCGGAAATGCTCTGGATCGATAAGTTTAAGGGAAAACACCTCTTTGGGGAGCTCGGATACTCCAGCGTGAGGCTGTACTGTGTTAGCAGGCAAATTAGCAGCACGCTTTTAAAAATAAGCGTCCAGATGCGCTAAGCATAGTTTTACAAGTATCTTGCCCTGGTTACAAGGTTCATCAAACTTGGAATGCTTTCACAGCGTTCTCAAAGAATTCTTCTTGATCTGTTCCCCATGTCCAATATTGACTTTGCCTTTGTACTTTTCATGGGATGAACTGTTTTTGATGGACTTCAGCGTAAGTTTAGCCTGAGCTTCTTCCCTGGGTTAAATGGCAAGGGTGTTTAGGGAAGAGTTTGTGCTGATTGTGAGCGGAATTTTCAAAAGCTCCATTTGGCTTGGACTTGTAATCTTGTGTAAAGGGATTTTTGTCAGGTCTGTAGTAATTAGTATATTGTATGTGCATACGCGATTATGGAAATGGTCTAACAATTTATTGCCATTTCAATTTTACGTTACCTTTCAAGCTTTTTTGGCAGGTGTTAGAGTGCAAATATGGGATGGTGGATCTTTCTTTCTGTCCTGTATGATATAATGGCTATTTAATTTTTCAGATAAGAAATCTGGAATTGGAGGTAAAACACTGTTGAACTCTTGTAGTCTTAGATTACATCTTAAT
Organism: Ibycter americanus; assembly: GCA_035590275.1. Taxonomy (NCBI): domain Eukaryota; kingdom Metazoa; phylum Chordata; class Aves; order Falconiformes; family Falconidae; genus Ibycter; species Ibycter americanus. The sequence goes on along the minus strand of JAVJGI010000050.1, from coordinate 5,363,178 downwards.
TATGATTCATCTCCTTAACTTTATAGCTATTAAACACCTTGATTTTAGAAGTAATACAATTAACGTGATGAATTAGGTTTACCAAGTGCATTTTTAATTTAGTTCGAATTTAAAACCAATCACAGGCAATGACTGTCAGTCCCTGCTTCAGGCAATATCACCACTTAGATAATGTTTTTCATCTCCCAAGCAACACACCAGAGTGATACAGTTTGGAAGAAGCAGCTCTCTTTTTGGTGACTGAACTCTTCTCACAACGTTTTCCTTAAAGCTGACTCCCCTCACGCGGGTGTTTGGTGACTCTGCCCAGTGTCCCTGTTCTCTGCCGCTTCCCCGCATGTACAGGGGCCCCGGGTTGGATTTGGCGCTCGAGGTGCGTGGAGGCTTGTGACTCGGTTTTCAGGAAGCAGAGGGGTTGGTGATTAAACTTTTTTACATACATTTGAGCACGTACTGTAGTCGGCTGCCTGCTTTTATTTTTCGCAGGCAGTTGCTTTTGATTTGCATACAGATTGTGCTAAATACTACTTATTGCTACATGCAGAAATGCTGCAGGACAGTTAAGAAAATAGCGTTCTAGTATTACTGCCGCTGATGTTTTCGTAATGGGAGTTGCTAGCTGACTTTGAAATAGGCAAGGTAAGGTATATCTGAGGGGAAAAATTTAAAAATGCAATGCGTATTGTTGAGTTGTGAATGTGACTTTTATTTGCTACCTAGGCTTTGAGATGAGAAACTAAACTTGGTCATGCTTGCATAAGACATTACTGTAGTCATGTCCTTCTGATTTTCCTGGAATAGAAGCCTCATTAAACTCTACAAAATATTAAGAAAAATCTTCCAAAGCAATCTTTCTGTTCCTCCTCATGTCACCCATATCAAAGCGCAAACATTTCTTGTCCCTTTTCGCCCTCCCTCTTTTCTATACTCTCTCTTCCTCAGTCGCTGGCTGATGTCTCTGCTTTCTCCTTTGAAGATTCATTCAGAGCCTATGTCAGCCTGGACCTGCAATCTCTTGAGTTTAAAGCTGCATTTCTGGCACAGTAACATAAAATAGCTATACTAGTTTTCTGTAGAGAAAAAGAACATGCATCCTGTATCTTACTTTTTGCCCCACTCTGATTTTGCTCATGTTTTCAAGTGTTTCTTCACGATAAACTTGCCATGCCCCATGTCAGATATTCATCTCCTCCCATACCATAATGATATTCTTCTTACCAAGTCCAAAATACCTTTCAGGAAATTTGGCACTCAAATAGAAACAGTGCTTATGTCTGGCAAGATCTGACAGTTGAGTAGGGTTCTCGGTACGCTTCTGGCACTCTTATCTATCCAACAGAATACGTAAAATCATGATGAAGGATGTAACGAGACAATAATGAAAAAACCATGTAGTTCGGTTAAATGAAAACTCAGCTACTCTGCTGGATTATTTTTCTGTACTCGGACAAGGCGTAAGGGAAACTCATTCACGGTTGCTTTCAATTAAAGTTCAGAATCTCACATTTAGACACAAATCCTACTAATAAAGTATTTGGAAACAATTGGCCTCAGACCTGCAGAACAATGTATCTTTTTGGACTTGTAAAACAGGACTTTTAGGATTGTTTTACAGTTTGTCTTTGCAGCCAGACTAGCTTGACTTGTTCCTGAAAGCATTTTTGGCCTCCTATCACAAACTGAATTGACATCATTTCCTGCATAAATAGAGTAGGAATCAAAACCTCTGATTAGGAAGCCAAGGCAATTCGGGGAGTGGCGGGGGAGCAACAAACAAACCAAACCAAAAGAAACAAAAAACCAACACACCCCACCCCACCCCACCCCCCCAAAAAAAAAACCCCAAAAAACCAACTACCAAACAAATGCATCTTTAAGTCACGAGACCTTGCTTTTGGCATGCTATGGTACTTTTCAAAGCTTCTGAATGGCTGCACATTAAAGAAAGGTTTGAGCTGTCTAGTTTTTTAGACTTCCTTTACTCACCTGAACTGCTGACTTTGTCTGTCCTTCTTGCATAATAACTACTTTTTGATTGCTTAAAAGTACAGAAGCTTGTCCGTCAGATTTGTTGTGTTTAGTCTTACCTAATTCTGTATGTCTTGTATTGTTTTACCTTGTAGGGTCCACCTTGAAACGACTATGTCTAGGCAAAGATCACAGTAGTAGTAACTATCCCATTTTTGTTTCTCAGTATTTCCTTCATGGCATGGGTTGTTTTTTGCTTTTTTTTTATTAGTTTTTTTTACTAAAAGCTAGTTTAATAAATAGAGCTGATGCACTTGTACTGATATGAAATTAGACCGTATAAATTGTGATACTTGCATAATGATGCATGTGCTGTGATGTCTTGGGAACCACGCATGCTGCAAGACGGTTGTGGTATTCTGTGTGTGTGAGACTGTGCACGCATGCGGCCAGAAAACTGGATTCAGTGTTTGTCTTCCTGAAATACACACCTTTATATGACTGCAGTTCTCTGCTGGAGGAATTTATAGCTTAAAACAATCTCATTCCTGTTGAGCTGCATGAAATATTAAACACTAATTGAAGAGCTTTCCTGTCAAAATACTTACTTTTCTCACCGGTCCCTTTCCCCCAAGCAAAGGAAAAGGAAATGAGCCGTGTTCACTTTGAAGTTATGTTGCAGGTTGAATGCATGATCATTTAAAGGTTATTAACGTATTTTATATAACCATAGGACTAATTAGTTTACTCGGTTTCAATGGCTGGTAACTGATTAACAGAAAAAAGAAGACTGAATGTTCATGTTTGCTTATATAATAATTTTACTACAGTTCTATGAACTTTTTGCTTGGAGAGATGGTCTTTATTTCAAATCTTTAGCTATATCAAATACGTTAGCTGAAAAGTTACTTTATATTTTCTGCTTAGGTCAAATTCAGGCACCTTCAGTTGCTGTTCCTTGCAGATTTTGCTGTGTCAGACCTGTAGTTACCAACACAAAAAGGAACAGATTCTTTTTTTTCCCTAGCTTTTCTAGAAATAAGTGAACATTTAAAATTAAATCTGTTAATGCTCTTCCTGCCTGCTTTTATCTGTACCAGAAGTTCTGTATCTTTATCTTTGTCTCAAACTCACGTACACACTATGTCCTCCTCTCTCCTCTTTCTTCTGTACATTCATGGTCCTGATGGGATTTTTTTCCCAAAAAAATACGCAGATGACAGAGTAAATGGTCCTAATGTCCTTGAGAGAGAGATTGTGAGTTCTCCCAGAGCCTTTGAGGTGTAGTAGCCAACCCTACTTGTAACCTATATGACAATTACGTTTTCCAGGAGGACAGTAAACTTATGCAAGTAAAATAAATTGTAAATTAATTTTTTTCATTTGTGCAGTTTTAGTGAATAATACATCCTACTTCCCACTCTCTTGTGGTAGTCTCCTCTGGAGAGACTTCGCAAGCCTTAGGATGCCCGTGTCACTGGGACTGCATTCATTTCTTCTCTCCGAGTCATTAATTTCCCCTTGGAGGGAAGGTGTGGGCACAACAGCTCGTGGCTGAGGTAACATAATGTGATAGAAAATATGAATGCATTGGACTTGGACCATTTCTTTAAGCAAAGGTGTTCCGTAGAAAGGCGGGGGCGGGGTTAAAAGTCCGAAAAGCCACCATTTGAATTGCAGTAGATGAAAAACTGTTTGAGCGGCAAAGTGGTGAAGCAGAGATGCCATCATTAACTTTCTTTGTGTGTGATTTTCCAGGATCCTCAACAAACAGTTTGGTAACATGCCCTGAGCCCCTCCCGCAATCAACCCTGCAGGTTCAGGCCAACAACAGTAACAACAAGAAAGGGACGTTCACAGATGATCTTCACAAACTGGTTGACCAGTGGACAAGCAAAACTGTTGGAGCTGCACAGACAAAACCTTCTTTAAACCAACTGAAGCAGAACCAAAAAAGGCAAGACATGGAGCCAAAGGCTAATCCCATGCAAACACAGAATGAGACATGTGGAGTAAGTGGCACTCCTTGAAGAACGTACCTTTTGCTATGTGTCTGAAAGCCTTTGCAGGACTCAGATTTGGAGGAGGACATAGACTAAAATTACTTCAGATAAATGCTTCCTATAAATGTCCATCTCTCTTCATTAAGTACTAAATTAGATATTATTTTTTTTAATTGTCTTTTGGAATAATCTTGAGGGATATATGGGCTGCAATATATATATATAAAATACATATTTTTAAATTGCAAACTGCTTATCAACAGCAATATACAGCAATACTCATACTGTTAACCATATGTTGCTCAACTTAAGTTTTAACTATTACTGAAACTTTCTTCTTTTACATGTTTAATAGTAATCTTCCTTAGGCAGAACGCAGTAGCTGAGCTGGTGGCTTGGTGGTAGTGAGCCTTTGCTTTAGTGGCAATGGAGGGCATCCTGCACTGAGGGGACGGCTGGGTGCGTTTCTGGCCCTTGCTTGATGTCCTGGACATCTCTGAGGCGCTCTGCCTCATGAAAATGCTGTCTTCAGAAATGCTGTGAAAATAGACTACAACAAAATGGCAATTGGAAGTGCCCCCATTCATCCCCTCTTATTTTCAGTAGCAGGAAAAAAAATGTCATGATGTGCATTTGTGCCTGCACTCAGTGCTTGTTTTCATGGCCAAGTGATGATAGGGAGGCAGGCACAAAAATGAATGAAGATGTATTCAGAATCCCAGTTTACCAGTCTGTCCCACCCTGGTCTGGGTTTCCAGACCTGTTCTTCACGGTTGGATGATTCTTTGACTCATAATTTTTTGCTGGATTAATGTTTTTTGGGTGACCAGCAATTGAGACAAAGTAGAGGAAAATAAATAAATTTTAAAAGCGAAGAAACAGTGAAAACAAAACCAGTGAGGGACTGCTTTGTATACCTCAAAAACGAGACAGCTGGATCTGGATAGTAGACCCTTGCCTTTTGGGCATGTAGAACGAGAGAAAACTTTTATGCAGTAGTAGTTGCTCTGTAGTTATTCGTGAAGTGAGACGTGCCAAAGCAGGAACCGCGCTAATGTGTCTGCTGTGGTACTTGCTGGTTTTGGAGTGAGTAGGGTCACTGACTTCACAAGAAAAAAAAATGTGTGCAAATTTATTAAGCAATTTTATGACAATTTTTAGTTGCCATAAATGAACAAAAAACAGAGTAAATAATCGTTCTGTGTAGTGATGCTTTAACCAGTGTAAACCTGTTCTGGAGTAACAGCAACATCTACTTAAGACCCTAATAGTTCTTGTAAGTCAGAGGAGGTGCTAGTAAACACAAACTGGAGATTTCTAAAAAGTGATGGTGAAGGCACAGATTTTGTTCTGTTAAGTCACTTCTTACTCTTTTGATGTGCATTTTGCAGCGTGATGTCTTTTCCCTCAAGACTGCTGCGATGGGGGTGTTTTGCCCACTTATAACTCTGGAAAAGAGAGTGGTTATGTTGCTTATTTAAATCACCTGTCAACATCAATTTGGGGTTAATTTTACCGTCTGCAGTCTTGGTGTCTCTGTTTCAAAGCCTGTGGAGAAGGCAGAGCATTGCTGTGGGAAGAACAGGCACGCTTCTGTCTCAATACACTGATTTTAGAGGGTTTGTTTTCTTCTAGAACATGGCAGTTGTTCCAGGGAGTTAACAAGGCTGATTGAAGTCTTTTAGAGGTAGTCTACCAAGAGCACAGAGAGGTTGGGATTCCCTGCTCTTCATTTCACGTCATTGCTTGTTGCCTGGAAGAGCGGCCGTCTGTTGGAAACCTTGCAAGCCCTGTGTCGGCTTGCCCTCAGTGGTTTTTGCTTAAAGTCCTTGCAGGGCAGCGTGGGCTGCAGAAGAGATGCAAAGGTAGATGGTAAATATATCTAGTGTGGTTATTGTTGGGGTATTTTGGCCACAAAGGTGGCACCTCATGCCACAGATGATAGAAAATGGGTCAGGGGATATGATTTAAAACACTTTTACAAGGGTTGTTTTGGGAGTTGAGCATCATTCTGCTGTTTGTACCTTTTGAAATTCACCCTAAAGGGGAAATTGAAGTTAAAGGAGGTGAGAGCTTCGTGATGCTGGGAGAAAAATAGCCAGAAGGATATTATGTGAAGGGGTCCTTAGTCTGGACAGCCAGCCAAGCGACCCATAACATCAGTGCTTGGAGTGATGAGTTACATGGGGAGATACTATACCTCCGCTGAATCACCGTGGAGTCCAGCTTTTAAAATGGTATTGAAAAGACAGTAACTCAGGAAATCACATAAAGGATGGGGAAAATAGCTTTCTAATAGGGAGTGTATAAAGCTCAGGCTGTAGTTCTTCAGTCCATCTGTTAACACCATCTTTTTGTCATCTTTTTGATCAAGTACAAAAATGCCTTTGCAAAAAAAGAAAAAGGAGCATTAAGCAGATTTCCAGCCCATCAGAGAAAGTTATAATAATGTTTTATGTTGGAAATAAAGGCCAGATAAATTGGAAATGGCGATTCTCATGCCTTTTTTTTTTTTTTTTTTTGGACAGGAACAAACTAGCAGGAAACTGCTAGGGCAGGTTGTCTCTCACTTTCAGACTGGAGGGTTTAGGAGAAGCTGCTGTTGGTCCTGTGCTGTGATGGGAAGCGAGGGGCAGAAAGGAGGCTGTATTTGTACCTTCACTTCTAAGTTGTCTCTGGAGGTTGTTGGTCAGCGAGTTGTCTCCTTGAAAGGTTTTTAAACAGGACTAGGAGTGATGTGAGTTGGCCCATGGTGCTCTGTTGGTTATAGGTCCCCTGGAATTAGCACCGCTCAGAGCTCTTGTATGTGACACAGAGGCCACATAGGCGAGGAGCATCCTCCTGGGGTGGAAATGTAGAATGTCTGATATACAAGGTGTGACAAAGAAGGCGTCAAACCAAATGGCCCTTTCTACTCTGTATTTGGAAGTTTGTTCAATCTCTAGGCTGAAGGAAAACTGCAACAAACCCTTATTGATTAAGGGTAGAGTTATTTTATTTTTTAATTCCTTATTTTCTCTTACTGTCCACCCACTGTTGTTAATGTGCAGGCTAGTTGTGTGGCCCACTTCAGGTCTTCTCTTTCACCCTGGAAACAGAGGACTAACTGCCCTGAGTTGCCTTTTTCCTGAGATGCTTCTACCACCATCAGCAAATTTTGCTGTGTGAAAACAATAAACTATTGGTACCTTTTTTTTGTTGTAACTAAGTGAAACCTACTCTTCAAGGTTGGAAATCAGCTCAGAAGAGGAAATTGGTGGTGTGTTTAATAAGAGTTGTGGGTTTTATTTTCATTCTCTTTCTCATTAGAAGTGTAGAAAGCAATGAAATAATTGGCATGCAAAGGAAGACTTTAAATTCTGCTGTGTGTCTGTGGAAGTTGTCTGTCAGTTTGGCTGCACATCCTGATTGATATATATTAGAAGTTTGTGGGGGAACCTTCAGGCATCCAGTTATGTCACAGAGCACTGAAATACTCCTTTTCAAATGTTTTATTTAAACATGGAAATACACATAGATTCTCATCCCCAGTGATTTAAAACGTAATAGGAGATATTAGGAAGAACTGAAGTCAAACTACCTGGTAACAGTTATTTCTCTCATGTTCATCTGTGTTGAAGACATGATGAAATAATCCTTTTTTTACAGGTGATTGTGGTTACCGCCAGTCAAGTAATACGCTTAGAAACATGAGCTGCCTTGTGTTTAAAGAGTACTAAATATTGTGTGGTTAAAGGCGTTACTTGAAGATGCCTGGGAATAAAGGGCTTACCAAAAATGTTTTCTATTTTTCATACCGTTACATAGCTCTATAGGTTTAAAAAAAAACAACAACAAACTACTACTCAAAAAAGAGCTGTAAACATGTTCTCATTCCATAATAAGGCTGTTTCTGTGAACATGCAGCTCTGTGTCAGTTGGTGACGTGTGCTGGGGCTGAGACACTGTCAGTAATAGCTGCACATCTGTTTGCATTTAGTACATCTTGATTTTAATGAGCTGGCTGCCTGGGAAGCAGGCTTTCTGGAGGTAGCCGCAGATGGGAAAATGGAGTGGAAGGACTATTAACACCTTTCACTGTGTCTTCTGTCTGTATTGGATTGGAAGAATAACAGAAAATAGGATGAATCTGTGTTCGAAGATATTCAACACTGCCTTCTTGGTCTGAATATCAGAATAGCTTTCCAGAAAACTGCAAGAGCACAAACATAAATCTTCAGTAGCACCTAATAACTGTGGGTTTTCAGCAAACTGAAAGAAAACGGGGAAAAAAAAAAAAGTATTAGCCTCCTTGCCCTGCTCATGTTAGCAGCCAGCTCTAACCCTGTCCTGTGATTCAGTTCTGTTTCAATGGTAGTTGGACCATACAGAAGTAACACAGTAATGCTAGTAACATAGCCATCAAAACGTAGCTAGAAGAAAAATCTAAATTCTGCATTTTTAGAATGGGTTGTGATAGTTACCGTCAGCTTTCACAGCAGAATTACCCAGTTTCATCTGTTCTAATGTAAAAGCATAAATATGTATAATGTTTGTAAGTCAAACAAAACTCTTAGCTATATACTTTCACAGCTCCATAGCGATACGTATTGCTAAAGTGGCGCTTTAGAGCTTGCTCAGTAAAGTGTGAGAACAAGGTAGAGAATTAAAAAAAAAAGTCCAAAGAACAGGGTTTTTTTCTGAAGTGCCATAGCTTTTGTCCAGTGGGGTTTGTTTAATTTTTACCCGTGTCTTTGCATATGCATTGCTCTTGTTTTCTAAATGAGTGTGTGTGGTTGTCAGGGGGAGCAGGGGTAAGCGGTGGCCAGGGAAGGGCTGGCAGCAGAAGGCAGGCGTGTGGGGAGGCAGGAGCAAGAGGTGGCTTTTACCCAGCAGGGACTTGTACCAGCCCTCGGAGCCAAGGTTTATTAGTGCAGGGAGACTTCAGCAAGCATAGGAGAGCAGAGCATGAGCAGAGGTGCAAAGGCAGCAGGCAGAGATGCTGCCATAGGTGTTTGTGCAGTAAGTACATTGCTTCTATAGAGGAAGCTAAATGAGATGCAGAGGGAAAGAGGAATGGGGGAATTTCACTTCCTTCTCATATAATATAGGATACATTTTAGGATGTTGACTCAGTCTCCCCTCCAAAATGAAAAAAAGTTCCCTATTAAATATCCCAAGCAGACAGACTTTTTTACATAGTGATGACAGACCTAAATTTTGCAGTGTGTTTGTAAAATTCATTGTTTGAGACTGTCTGCCTCATCAGCCTGCTTCAGGCCTGGGGAGCTGACATTACTGGGCTCTAGACAGGCAGCAGAACAAACAGAAGTAAATTAATATTGTAATATTAAAAGGGAATTAATGCCATCCATAGTTGGCTAAGTCGCATAATCAATCTCATTCCTCATTACTATTGTTGCATCGTCTAAAGCTGAGTCAGGAAGGGAAGAGGCCACTTCAGCTTTACACTCCTGCAGGAGGATTAGAGTATTTAAAAACCCAGATACTTGTCCTGTATGACTGCAGGCTGTGGCTATAAAGATCTTTTGTTTTTCTGTGATCTCTAAACATTAGTTGCTTGAGCTGGATACAGGAGTCTGACATTGTACCACTTGTTTTCAATTCCCAAGATAACTTCAGTATAAGAGAAACAATGCGTACCCGTGTCTTCAAGCTGTGTGTAGAATGCCAAAGCCCAGAAGATGCACTGGAAGCTGAAGGCCTGTCACCACTAGGACACAGTGTGCTGTACTTGATGTACATTTTGGAATCAGCAGCTTGTGCCAGAACTGGCACTTTCTGAACAAACTTGCAAAAATGACAAGGGAGTAGCTGAGAAGAGAGGTCACCTGGGCAAGTGGGGAGCTACAGATAGCAAACATGTCCTTTGGGCACAGAATTGGCCAGCTCATGAGTGACAGGAGAACTTGGGGGTTCACAGCTTCATTTGTGAGCTTCAGCCCCTCAGCCATAGGGTTTGTGCTCAGGTGTGAAACACCCTTACCACTGACAAGGCACCTGGCTGTGCCAGGCATCTCAGGGGCTTCCTTGGGCGTACCTCTGTTAAAATACCAACCTGACTGATTGAAATGCTGAGCTAGTTCTGTGTACAGCTGTGACTTTGACCCCAGTGTAGGTACACACCTGGTTCATCCCTGCGTGAATGTCCATCTGCTTCCCTTTGAATTTATCAGCACAGTGACTTGGAGCCTCATGGTTTTCCTACAGCCAGGAAATCCATAGCTCCTTGTGCTATTTTGAGGACCATTCTGCATTTTGGTTTTGATGTTTCAGTCAGTATCTACATGCAGGAAGAAACGGGTTGTTTTGGCCTCCACTGGTGTTGAGTCATCATAGCTGCTTACAAGATGACAGTTAGAAAATGGCTTTGACCAAGAGAGTTCTATCCAGGGGAAGAGGCAAGAGCTAGATCTCTTGTTGCCTCTTAAAGAGTGTGTTTTGCTCCCTTGAGGCATGTGACGAAGGTAGAGGAAGCAACCTTAAATCATTATCATGCGTTTCTCACGATGTTAACAGGTTTTAGTAAGTATGTGTAATGGTTGGTTTTGGAGCATGATGCAATTTTATTCCTGGTTGCACATACGTAGCCTTAAACACAGCTGCTGCTTTACTGAGTAATTTAGCTGAGGATGAAAAAGTCAAGAAGCACGTATCAGGTAAAGGTAGATTCACCAGTATTTTAGAAGAACTGAAAATAAGCTTTTTCAGGTTAAAATTTCTGAATAGGACCACTTGCTAAAATGTCACCTTCTGTTTTCAGTGCTACTGTATAATCTGTCGCTGGTATAAGACATGACCGGTTTTGGTTAGGTACGTTTACAGGCATCCATTGTCATCCACTCACAGTTGTCTAGTTTGGGGGAAACCATCATTTTGAGGACGTTAAAACAAGTGTCTAATAATAACTGAAGTCTTCAGGTCTTAACTGTCCTTAGTTCCTCTGTTTGTTGTTCTTTGGGATTTGCTGTTAATTTTGGTGGATTTTTATACATTAATAATGCTAAATTCATTTTACCAAAGCAGGTACTTCTCTTAGTTCGATGCTCGCCATTAGATTCAGGTTTCAGATTAGAACTGGAGACAGTGAAAATTTGCTTTGGAGTACAGGGTAATACCGCAAAGCAGTAAACCCCAGAGCAACATTGCCATTTTTATTTCTAAAGGAGAAGAGACACTAAAATCAGAAACAGTAAGCGTTTCACACTATCTTATACATACTTCTTTTTTTTCTGCTGAAATTTCATCTTCATACCAATTTTATCAATTTAATGTGAAATATCAAATTAACAGGAGATGCCTGGACTTAACTACTACCCTTTTTTTCGTCTGCCATAAATAGGTGCTGGCTTGGTGGGAACATGGCAGGGAGTTGCAAATTCTGTGAATTTAAAAATGTAATGAAACGCTGCAGATGCCATCGGCAGGGAGAGCGGGCAGCGTTCGGGTAATGGTTGTTTCCATGGCACTGCGCATGATGGAGCGTATAATTTGGGAAGCTCCTCCATCCTCCTGTTTAGGAAGGAGAGCTCTTTCTCTGCCCCTCACATACAAAACCAGAATAATTGAAGTGGATGTTAATAGAATTTTAGCAAAATATCTGGAACTGGTTCTGGTAGCCCCTGAGGCAGGAGCAGCTCCTGCTGTGCCCTTGCTGGTTTACCTCGCCTGATCTCGGCCACCACCAGCGCTGGGTATTGAACTGCTGTGGCAAATCTCTTTCTGTTCTTTGCTACCCCTACTGCAGTGAGGCTGGATGAAACAACTTTTTACAGAAAGATGTGCTAGAATTTTTTTAAACCTGTTCTGATGATGGCTGTAAGAATCTGAGATTTGGATTAATTCTGCATTTGTTTTAATTTATTTACTTTTATGCACAAGAGCAAGCGTAAAAGATACTTGAGTTCCTTTGGACATTAGAGGTTTTTTGTGTTCTTTTGTGGTGTTCAGTTCTCAGTTGTTTAGTGATACTTCCTGCCACCTTAAATAGTAAGGTTATATTCAGACACCTTTCCTCTCCTCCCTGTATCAATCTTTGCTATTCATTTCCAGTTTTTTTCTCGTTAAAAAAACACACTAAACCCACCCACCCCTCCCCCCAAAAAAGGGGGAAAAAACCCCAAAACAAAACAAAACGCCCCCTGCCCCAAGCTCTGAGGATGCTGTGGCAGTGCTGTGTGCAGGTGCCCCAGCGCAAGCAGGGATGCTGCGGGGAGCAGCGCTGCCACCGTCCTGGCATGGACACGCGTGCCTCGGCGTGACGGTGCTGCCGGTGGCAGGTGGGGAAAGAGGAGCTCAATAGCGATGCTTTTTGTATCTTTCTTTTTGTAGGTTAATTCGGTAAGAACGGGACTGGGGAAAAAGTGCGTTGTTCCAGTGTCTTGCCCCATGCCCGCGGCATTAGCTCCCGGAGCTTCACCATCCCTGCCAGTGCCTATGCCAGGGCCTGCCCTCTCTGGCACAGTGACACCTTATATGATGCCTCTTTGCCAGTACGGAGGAGTTTTCCCTGCACCCGTTTACGGGGTGCAGTGGTCGGGGCCGGCGGCGCCGCCCAGCATCGTTGGAGGTCCGAGCATTGCCCGGTTCTCGCCCCTGGGCAGAACCTGCTTGCAGATGTACCCAGTGCGGCTGCAGCGACCCGCGCCCGAGCCGCCTGGCCCGCATCTGCGGATGACGTAGCGCGGTGGCCTCGCCGTAGGTAACGGCGATTTCAGCGTTGTCACGTGGAGTGTTTGATCTGTAGATGCCATACGTGTTGGACAAGGCGGGGGTCTGGGTCGGGCCCACTACCATACACAGCCATACACTGCATCCAGCAATCACTGTGAAATGGTTTCACAAAAGATAGTTTGTCTGTTATGGCAATATTTGCTTATATTTCATTGCTGAAGACACTTTATTCTGTGTTCTGATGTTTTACACTTGCGATCCTTAAAGTCAATGTACTTGAATTGATGACTAGAAAATTGTACTAACCCCTGCAGGAGTACAGTGCCTTGAATTTCAGCTTTTCAGTTCCAGCTGGAAAGAGATGTAAAATTGTTTGAAAGGTGTATTTTATTTACAATCTGCTTGTGAAGTTCTTTTTATTTGCAAAGATATTGAAGGTTTACAGTCAACATTCTTCATCAGTTTCATTCTGCTGTAAATGCTTTTATTTTAATTCAGGGGTTTAATTTTCAGTTCTGAAGCTTTTTTAAAAAAATAATTGTGAGGTGAGGTTTGTTTGACATGCTGATCAAAAACGTGTTTGTGTTTGTACAAGGAGCAGTGAAATACACATTTTGAAATAGGAGCATTTACAGAGTAACCCAAGTAAGTTGTATATAAGGACAGCTAATAGCTTTGGGCAGTGCAATTCATTCTCTTCCCCAGTCTTTGGTAAAGTTCTTGTAGACAGCAACTTATTTTTTGAACAGGCAGGCAAATACTGTTTTCTTCCGGATACGTGGTGAAACAAAGTACATTTTCTTTCCCCTACTGGGCTTTTGTAATTTAGTTACATTACAAATTCATGCATGTTTTGTAAGTGAAGAAATCTAACTGCAACCTTGATTGTAGGAGAACACGTCTCCAGGTTACTGTGAGAATGTTGTAAGTACAGCACTTGCGTGTATCCGGGCTTTGGTTTGGCCACCGAGGTTAAGAATGGTGTTTTGCCACTGACGTGCTAGCAGTATTTGTGCTAAAATGAAATAAAAATGTGAAGCTATTCTTTTCCTATATGATACTTCAGTTTTGGAGTCTCACCATCGTTTGTTTGAAAATATTTTTTTAAATTTTTTATTTATTTTTTTTTTTTTTTTTAGTTTTAATTAAGTTTGTGCTCTAGGTGGCATGGACACCTCTCTCCTGTTTGAAAGTTGCTTTTTGCCCGTTTTACTGTGCATAAAGTCTCCACCTGCACCTTTCGGTCCAAAGGCACAAGATAACCACTAAAACAGATCTGGTGATGGTAAGTCTCCCCTCAAAAGCGCTAAGGGAGAGCGTTACAGGCACAGGTCATGAGCCACGCGGTCACGTCTGAAGGCACGTTGCTCTGGATCTCTACTGCGATGACATTTTATACCGTCTTCTGAAGGGCAGAGATGTCTTGTGCTGCCAACCTGTGAATTGTATAGTTCTGTTGTACTTAGAGCATTATATCTGTCTAAATTATTTTGTTTGTACCCTTTGAATATATTATTCCATCAATTCAGTTAGAATTGAATTTTATAGACAATTATGCAGAGTCTTCTGCCTGGGCAAAATACTGTAGTAAGAGATTTCTGTTCTCTGTAACATGTATCTTTAATTTGTTTGGGTTTTTTAGATTCATGTCTGTATGCTTCATGAGCAAACATGGAAAATATGTTCTCACACCAGTTTTCCTCCGGCTTGCACTGAATCTTACAGTTTATGTTGCTGTTGCCTGTTGTATAGTCCATCCCTTGTATACTGACAAAGTCAGTGGCACTAAAAAACCCTGAGAAATTGTATAGATTAAAAAGAAGAAAAATAAACATTTTGTGTTTGAAAATTGTGTGAAAAACACAGTGTTTTTCTAAAACGCAGAATTGTGTCAATTCCCAGCTGTTCTGGGTAACTCTACATTTGTTTTCCAGACTCTTATCCCTTCGCTTGTGTAGAAGGAGCAGATGCGGTGCCTTCACTGTTTCTCATGTTCTGCCCATAACTGACATGTCCCACCTTCTGGCAGCTGTAGAAGTGCAGGAGTGCTCCAGAAGTCATGTAGTGCCACCTCGCAGTTTATGTTGCTTGAAGTCCCCTGCCCGCTGCAGTATTGCTGGTGTTCCACTGCTGCAAAGCAGACCAGGCTGGAACATTAAATGGGTTCCTTTAAGCAGATGGGGTCTGCGGTATCACTGGTGGTACTCATGAGGATGCTGGGGTTTGGTAGGTGGTGAAAGAGGCATGTGGACTGTCTCTCCTATGCTGAAAATCGCTAGGGAAGCCCTTTGAACTCAATCCTGGCATCATTTAAATGCGAGGAAATGAAGATATGAAGTTGGGCCCCAATGCAGGCACCCTCTTGGCGGTCACTGTCCTGGTGTAGACTGCAGGAGAAATTAGGAGCGGACATGTAGGAAGGGATTTGATACTCCTGCTTCTGTCTTCTGCGCATCTGACCCGTGCGGCTTTGCTGTCTGTGCTGTGTGTGTTTGAAAGCCTGTGACCTGCGCTGCAGCTCGGGGGGAGCCGCTGCCGGGCCGGTGCTGCGCTGCTTGCGCTGCGTGCCCGGCAGAGCCGGCAAGAGGCAGCCCGGCTGAGCCCAGCTTCCGTGCAGCTCCCAAGTTTCCAGTGGGTCTGTTCCAAACTATTGCATCTCTAGCTGGCGCTGGGGCCCAATAATGGCTCCGAGGTTGCTGTTTGCATTTCGAGTATTCATGGTTTTGGTTTTCTGATAGCTGTCTTGGCTGCAATTCTTCTGACTGTTAACTGCCAGCTATGTTTGGTTGCCCCCGATCATGTCAAAGGGTGCTTTGATCCTGCGTGACAATTAAGCAAATGACATGAGATGAAATAAACGGGATGACTTGAGCAAAGGAGCAAGAGGGACCTGAGCAGTCTGTGCTACACCATCAAGGTGGGGGGTCTGTACCCAAACAGACATTCACCTGCAGATCCCAGAACTGAACTAATTTTATTCCTGACTCTGAATATTGCTTTGATGTGTAGCAAATGGGGGTCAAGCCTGCTGGGTAGAATTCCTCGCCTCGCTGGTAGCAGGCCTGCAGCCGTGTCCTGCAGCTCTGCCATCTCCTGACGTTCCCAGCGCCGCTCTGCAAGTATGCGTGTGAAGGCAGCTCGGATCCTTAGCTTTAAATATGAGGTTTCAGCAAGGGAGCTCGCAGGTGCCCTGGTTTTCGGTCTTTTAGAAGTTATAGAAACTTAATAGAAATATTGAGAGAATGTTTTAAACTGTCAAGTCACACATGCAGTAGTTCGGAAATGACAGATGAATTTTGCCTATATGCCGTTGATGTGGCTCTCTGATGGCTGTACATCATGATGGAGTATCTAAATGTGTAATCGTGCCCTGTTGCCCCTCAGCGTGTTTGGGACGGGGCTGGGCACAGGGAAGAGCTGCTGCCGGAGATGCAGCCACTGCCGCCGCCAGGCTGCAAAGGGGCTCAGAGGTGGCAGGGACAGACACGTGAGCAGTTTTAAGGCTCTTCTGTAAATCCTGATTCAACCTCCCTGACACAGATTTCATTTGAAAGAACAACGTAAAATCGGCCCTTGCAGTTTCTTTGTGTGTTTGCCTCTGGTTTTCGTTCCACAACTTTAAAAAGGAGATACTACTTTACTATTACTTTACGCTTACCTCCAAAGTGCTTTTTTGCTCTCTACTGTAGAACTACTTTACTCTTCTCTGAAATGTTTGGTGTTGGCTAGTATCAAGGACGAGATGAGGGATTGAATGGGCCAAGTGTGGCAGTCTGTTTGCTCCTGCGTAAGTATTCCTGTTTGGGAATGGGGTGCTCTCGTGCTACACAGCAGTATTTCTGAAATGAACTTCTTAATCAAGTTGCAGGTTTTGCCATTTGGTATTTGTGGAAGGAAATTACTAATACTTTTGAATCAGTAATTAGTTTAACTTGGCTTTGTCAATAGTTGCTCTTTCCCATCAAGCTGCTTTTGTGTGTGTGTGTGTGTGTGCAGTTCCAGCGTGCTATTTTCAATTCTGAGAACATTCAGGATTTTTCCAGGCAAGACCCATGGACTTAGCACGTGGTGGGTCTGTGTCGGTATTGTTCTGTTAGCGCCTGTTTGAGTAGGAAAAACATCCGTCGTCCTACATTCTTTGGAAGTTGGCTTTGAAGAGGTGTAGTCAGAAGTCTCCCTTCTGAAATGATGTGACCTTAGCATTGCTTTCCCTGTGTGTCCGCCCCAGTTAAGCAAAGGGTTCGAGTCTTTTTGAGTAAGACTGATGTCTCGGATGTTAGCCGGTATGGCAAAAACCTGCCTGGTTTTCTGCCTTTCTGCCAACAAGCCCCCATCTGAGTTTTCAACAGATGCTGTTGAAAGTGTTGGCTTGGAGGCAGAGATCACAGATGAAATAGTTCATGACTGTGTTTAATACCTCAGTAACATTTCCTTGCACTGTCTGGTTCCTTGTCTCCCCTTCTCAGTCCCCAGTTTCTGGTGATGTTCGTGGAGGATGGCTGTGCTGGAGAGGTGTGTGGTTGCTGAAGATGGGCAAGGTCTCCCTGCAGAGTTTATGAGCAGGGAGTTTGTGTGCTCTTTGCTGCCACAGATGGATGAAGATCTTGCTATGGGAGTGAATTTATAAAACAGCAAAACCGTAATTGTGTGGAATTTCTTGCTATGGTTATTTGATTATATATTGATTGCATCCTTGAGGAGCATTTCATTGGTCTGTGGTGGTGGCCGGTGGCTGGCTGGCACTTTGGCGGGCTGACCTTCAGTGGAGTGTTTGGGCAAGCTGCCTGGCGTGCTGATCTTTGCGGTGTTTCTTCTGAAGAAACCCGGTAAATGCAATTAGTGTCCTGTTTATGTAATCCTGAAATGAACCGTTGATTAGATGGGAATTGTGTTGGTTTATACATGTCAGTGACTTTTGACTGGGACGATACTTGCTTTTTCAGGTAGATCTGTTTGTGGAACCATCCCTGCAGATGCAGTGGGAAGGTGATGTTCCAGCCCTGACCACGCTGGTTCTTTTATTAATGCAGATAAGCTCCAGAAATGCAACATAATGAAATGGATTTTAAGAGCTGTCAGGTTACAGATTCTGCATTATGAAAGAATTTGTTGCTCAGAGCGATTTGGATGTGCTGTGATGCTGACGTTAGCTGTGCTTGGTAAATAGATTTCTTATAACTGATTCATCTGAAAGTCAAGGCTATACCAGGAGGCAGCAACTTTTGTAAATTATATGGTCCTTTATGCTCTTTTTTGAGTGGTAGTCGTAGTGTACTATCAAGCTTGTTGATATAAACACTTGGAATTATATTTGACTATAAAACTTCTCCCCTGAAATAACTTTCACATGAATTGTTTAGAGGCTGTGTAATTCCAGCCTTCAGTCTTACACACAAAGCCTCAGTAAGCTTTAGATTTTGCTTGGTAAGTGTGGAGAAGCTGTGCATAGGAGATGACCTACTATTTTGATAAAGTATCTGTTGTAACAGTGAAATTCTTGTGACAAATTCTTGGTTTTTCAAAGTCTGGTGAGCAGGGGAAGCTTGGATTAATTTCTTTTGATGTAGTGCCACTGGATGGGTTCACGGCGCATGTTTAGCATGTGCACATTTAGCAAGGCAGAAGGAAAAGTTAGGAGATTTTTTTTTTTCCCTAGGAAAGGGGCAGATCCCTATACTTTGCTGTTCGTTATTGAGGCAACCGGCTGCCAGTCCTTCACAAATAGGTGTTCTTTAGGTCTGACATAAGAAGTATTTACTCATGTGTTGTTTTTTTAATTACTTTGCAAGAAAGGTGAAAACTTCCTCAGCATCCAGTTTTTGTTTATCAGGCTAGACAGACTATACCTAATATCTTTCTCCCCATTAGTCAGCAGCTACAAGACCTGCCATCGCTGCGTTTTTTCCCATAGTTCTCCCCAGCACTGAGAAAACTTTGGAGTGTGACTTGAGTTCACTGATCTCGTCAGTGCTGTTGGCTGTTCAAGTTTTGAAAGTTCCGACTGACTTCAGAATAAGAAGTCAGAAGACTGTTGTCCTTGGGACATGGTCTGAGCGTCTGAGGGGGTTTGTATTGAAGAGCCAGGCACCTGGAGAGCTTGCTCTGGTTTTGGCTTTATGGCTGACCTGCAGTGTAACCCTGAGTCAGGCCCACGGCTGGCTTAAGGGTTTTTTCCTGTTACCTGGAGATAGTTGATTTTGTCTTGTTATCCTGGATGAGCTTCTGTGCCAAATGCTGGTTATCGGTAGTGAGCTGATGTTGAGAATGTTGGTGGATCTGCAGAACTGATGTTGATCAGAAGCTTGGGGAGGAATTACAATCAAGACAGGATTTTACTTCCTTTAAAAGCAGGCAGAGCAAGAAATATGACAGGGAGAAAATTGGGACCGCATTTGATAAAAAAAAAAAGCCTAAAACACAGGGACCCGCCAGGAGCTATGCCAGACACAGCATCTGCTTGCACAGTGTGCTTTGCCCCGCTGTCCCTTGCCTTCCCTGCTGTTCTAAAAGCCTTGCTACATTTTTTCTGAAAGTATTTAGCAAACTGTCTGCGATGTAAAACTCATATATGCTTGCAGATCCAGTAACAGCATGCATGTTTCTGTGCGTAGAGTGAAAGGTGCATGTCACTGTGAGCATGTCACCAGCGGAGCCGATGCATACCGGCGGGGCACGTGGTGGCACCCTGTGTTGCTGCTGCTTCAGCCTTACGCTGTGCTCTCAGCTCCCTCCTTGCATTTTATTCTGGTACTGTCATTTCAAGCCCTTGGCATCTCTGTACGCTTTCAAGTCTGGCCGGCAATCTTGCCTCACGGTCTGTGAAGGGTGATGGAGCCTGATGACTCCCATCCCTGCCTGGTGTTCTGCTGGTATGGGGCATGGCATCCCTGCTTCCCAGGTGGGAGGAGGATCCTAGGCTTGGCTCTGTATCTGTCAGGCAGGGGAGGCGAGCTTGGGCCACGCTGCTGAGCCTGCAGACACAGGGAGCTGGTGCCCATGACTTGCCCCGGCAGCCCTGCCATCCTCGCAGCAGCCGCTGGCGGCCACGCAGCGATGCGTCCCTCTCCCCTCCTTACTCAGCAAGAGTCCCATAAACTGAGACAAGCGCTGGGCATCCCTGCTGCCTCCTAGGAGACCAGCTCTTCCCCTGCGGGAACTGGGACTCCAGTCTGGGTGACTCCACAAGGTGCTTAGGTTCTGCCACCAATGTAAATATGTTTCTGCCTCTAAGCTTTCAGTACAACACGTGTGACGTGTTTAACAGAGGATTTTGGGTTTTGTTTCCCTGCGGTACCCAAAATGCGCGCAGTGGCTGGCACACTCCAGCAGAAGCGTCTTCTGCGCGCTGTGGGCCCATGATCTCATGTGGCCCTTTGGGTTTTGTTTGGGTTTTCCTATATGTGAAATCCATATATGGATATTTTTTTTTTTAGATTCTGAAAATGAGATCATCAGCGACTGACACGTGGCCCCCTCAGCTACGGTGCCAAGCGCGAGGCCCTGCCGCGGCTAAGGAGGAGGAAGAGGAAGATGGGAAGTGATTTATCATGTGTGAGAAATTCTGTGCTGTTCTGGTCCATTCAACGCAATTTTGTAACTTCTTTCTAATCATTTTTTTATTTATAGTTGGAAATACAAAAATGTTATGCAAAAAAAAAAATAAAGGAGAATTATTTTGGGGGAAAAGGATTTTGTTCCAAATTGTTCCCTTCTGTTGTGAGCCAGGTTCCTGTGAGCAGCGGCTGGAGAAGAGGGAGGAGGAGGAGGAGGAGGCATTCCTTCAAATACTTTTTGTTTTACACAGTTAATTGTAATTCAAGTAATTTTCGAAAAGATGAGCTAGGCCCACATATTCAGATTCTAGTACAAAGAAGATAAGTTACAATTCCATTTAAATTTCTCACAGTTCTTTTTGTAAAGATGATACTTTATTTTAAATCTGTTTAAATCAAGTAAAGAAACCTACAGAGACTTCACTGGAGAGTAAGTTTGTACTTGTCACTTCCCTTTTTACCTCTTTCTTTTTCTTATAGACCGGCCGCATTTTCTTGCCAGAGTTAAATACAGTTCTCGAGTCACTTCTGATTTTAAATGTAAGACTAATATCCTTCTACAGATTAGTCGGTAATTGGAGCAATTTTTAAAACACTTTAAAGTGCCTTCAACAAGCTAAAATTATGTAGTGGGAGATTTCTTTTTCTTGATTCACTGAGGATGGGTTTGAGCTGTCTCCTGGGTTGAGGTGATGTGCAAAGTAGTTTGTAGCAATAATCTCATGAGTAATCATTTGTTATAAAGGACTACTCAACTTTTTTTTTAGAAAGATGAGGTTTAGCACTGTTCCTAAGGAGGGGGAAAGAGTGCTGCTCTTGCTGTTACGTTACGTTTAGGCCCCAAACTCTTCCGGCCCTCTGCTGCTGTGCTACGCACCCAAGGAGCTCGGTTGCTTCCCCCTTAGTTGCAGACCATGACATTCTGACCTTTCCACTCTTGTTTTTGATACTGGAGAAATAAGAATTTCTATTTGCCCGTAAACCTTTCAGTACCATCCTTTCTCGCAGCTGGAGCCTGGCGTATTGTTTTGTTGTTACCTGCCATGTCTGTCTCTTCCAAATCTCAGTTCTAAATAATAAATCTTATTTTGATGCCATTGTTCCCTATTTCCTTTCCACCTCGGCTTCTCTTGCCCATCAGCGAGGGTGATGAGAGCACAGTGGATTTAGATCTATTGCTGAAGTTCAGGAGCCCTGAAGCAAAGAACCATTCAAACACTGTAAATTCAGAGTTTTCAAGCTGCAGAGCCAAAATACATGTATTTGTGTTAACTTTGTGCTTCTCTGGGATGACTCCTGTCCTGTCCCCTGCTATGGAAATGGGACTGACCCCCTGCATGAGAGCAGGGTCTAGGTAAGTGGTAAAGGCTATTGCTAAATTTTTGCTTGCCTTGGGCTTTTCTGCTCGTAGGAGGGACCAGATCTGTCTGCCTTACCGTGTAGGAGATGCGGGGTCCAACCAAGTGCTACACTTTTCATTTTCTTTTTTGGTTGCTGTCATCTCTGCCTTGGCTGTGAATGCACCTCCCTCACCTGCCAGTCCTGCATGGTGCTGCCGCACACTGGGTACCGGGGACGAGGGTGTCGTGTCGCTGACGTGCTTCTCCAGGGATGAGTCACTATTCCAGTGATCGTGGCAACAAAACACTGTGCCCTCACCTGAGATTTTTATTCCCTAAAAGTTTAGAAGGCTGCTTTCTCCAGGGAAATGCCTCACTGGGTCTCCTGAGGTCTGGGTCACCTTCAGCATGGGCAGCCTTCATCAATTTTTCTGATGCCTGACCCTCTTTGCTCCTCTTGCAGACCCTTGGGCACCTCCATGGCCTCAGCTCTGGCTACAGGAAGCCAGTGGGCCTCCATCTCCAGATGAGTATTTTGAAAATAATCTATTAATATTCAGACTAAATATAAGGACTAGTATCAGGATTAAAGATCAGGAATGGAAATTGTGACAACCTTGGATGGTGATTGCTCCCCACCTCTGCCAAGCTTGCCCAGCTGTAGATAATCTCTTCTGCAAAAGGCTGCTCCATTTTTGGGTATAGCCTGCGTATTTACTGCTTGCACTGTAGTTTAAAATAAAAGCCCTAAGAGGTGCTGAGGGTCCTTGAGCTCCTCCAGTATGAGCCACTGAATGGGATCCTCTGTGAACAGGAGCTGGGCTTTGGTGCTTTTCCTCCCTACCTGCTGTCTCCAGCTTCTCTCTTCCTTGCAGAGCAATAATAAATGTTCTCTTTGATCTGATGCCGTGCTAACACTTAGGTTTACAGTTTAATCAGAAATATTTTCTGCTCGCCATAATCTAAAGGCCAGGGAGGTGAGTATGACCATCATAAGGTTTGACATGGCACGGAAGAGTGAAAAGGAGGTATATGAAGACTTGAGCTTTAACTTTGCTCTGAAAGCGTAGCCCCTGCTTCCATCAAGGTGCTGGCACGTTTTCCCCCTGCAGAGCCTGGATGTGCTTGTGGGAGTTTATACCTGTATTAAGCTCAGCAGCTGCTGGGGCAGCGTGTGATGGGGACCAGGGACGGGGCCTGTGGGGGGACAGCCCTGTCCACCTGCCAGCCAGCAGCAGCCACTGGCCTTTCTGCAGTGGAGCCCCTTGGGTTTGCCCCTTGGGCTGTTGGAAGTGAATTGTTTTCAGCCTCCTTTTTTTGATGCGCACATGGATTCCTTCACTGAGGTGACGAGATGGGTGAGCTGTGTGTGTCTTGTACCTGCTGGCTGACCGGAACAGCAGTGCTGAGCAAGGGGCATCTAAAGCAGCTCCCTTCACTGCACCCGTGGATATCTCAAGGCGCTGGTGGTGTCTCCAACTCCATTTGTCCGCTTGGAGGCACCAGCAGTCTCACCATCTCCTCTGAACATCTCATGTATATTTGCCATCCTAAAATTATTAACTCTGTGCTGAAGCTATTGCAGTGTTCTGGATAGTGTCACTTAATATGTCACTTCGGAGCTTGCTGTTTGTAGCGCTGCTGTTGCCTTTGCTGCTTGGCTCAAGTTCACAGGAAGCCCAGGAGGGTCCTCTGCCAGCACTGCTGCCACTCATGAAATCTCCAGCTAATGCTGATTGCTGAAAAATATTCTCCCATGCTACCTGTGAGTTGCTGCAATTCGTAGGGGCCTCTGCCACCTCCTTAAAAAAAATAAAAACAAACCCTCTAAAACAAAACCCCAAACCCAAACAAAAACAACAGCAACAAAAAAAAACCAAACCCCAAAAGACCCCTTCCAGTTTGAGTGCTAGGTGCTATGAAAGCAATCCGGCACGTATGGTTTGACTATGAGCATGCCCATAAGAATGGGACTCGTTGGCATCGGCTGGTTATTCTGAAATTACTTTGATGATAAAACAAGTGTTCAAGGGAAAAGTAAACCGTTCATTGCAATCTAGCTATTGACAGCATAGTTACAAGATTTAGAGTTATGCAAGACTAAGCTACAAACCAACTCGTCTTTAGCTAAGTTGTAGACCAACTCCTAGGGGTTGTTCTCCTAGTTTCTTCCATCCCCAAGATGCGGATGTGAAGTCTTGGGATAATTTTCAATAAAGATTCTCTGGGTTGTTGGTATGCGGTACCTGCATATTCCAACTGTCCTTGGGGATGTCTTCAGAGTTGGACCTCATCTTCAAGATTTTCTGTGAACTGTTAATCAGTGTGTAATCCTCCACGAAAAACAGTTTGTGTTACTAGCTACCCCTCAGGCTTCTACAAGAGCTAGAGGAATAGCTAGGTAGTGAAGCCTTTGTGAGCCTACTAATGGGCAGCCCTACTGCTGTACAAGGTTAGTTACAAATGCACTGGATGTGATGCTTTCCTAGCTCTTAGCTGAGACAAAATGGGGGCTCCCAGAGCCCCCCGACAGGCCAGCTTTGGGGGCTGAGTGGCTGGAGAACCGAGGCTTCCCCAAAACTCACCAAGCAGGTATGTTTGGATAACAACTCCTGTGCTCTGACAAAGGAATCCAGAAAAATGATGAGGTTGATCTGTCAGATCCTTCTGAGCTTTACTCATAAAATGCAGAGCAAGTGCCCAGCTGTTCCATGCTTGCAGCCGTTCAGCGATGGGGTGATGTGGGCTGTAGCTTGTTTCCACTTGGACATGCTGAGCGTGACGCTGGGGCAAACGCAGCGCTGGGCAAAGCAAGTGAGATTTTAAGTCTGTGTCGTGCAAATTCTGATCCACTCAGTAGATCCTCAATTGCTCTGCAATGTGTTATCCTAAAAGCAGCTGAGGCTGTGGATCCAGGGCTGCCTGGCCTGGCAGCGCGGCTTTAATTGGGATCTGGTGTGCAGCTGGTGGCGCATCTCGGTCACGGAGCAGAAGAGTCAGCCAGAACAGTGAAGTTACCTTTCATGTTGTGTGCACTTTTCTAAAACAATAACTAGAGTTGAGGAAACACGTTTGAGTTTCTTGAACTTATCTCTATGCTCCCAGGCTACTTTTGTCCATCACACCCTACATGTCTGGTCTGCTAGCACAACCCAAAGCCATGTGCCAAGTGGGGGAACCTTGGGCTTCTGCTCAGGAAAATTGGGATTTTAGGAGTTGGGGGAACAACTGAGGCATCTCTTAGCATGTGAAAGGATGAAGCAGCCCCTGCCAGGGCCGAACACTGTGGTGCTTCGCAGGAGGCTGTGCTCCTTCTTGGCTGTAGCTCTTCACCCCGGTGTCGTGCCCTAGCCTTCCTGCTGGAGCGGCAGAGATGTGGCTCCTGGGGGTCTTTTGCCGCTGTCAAAGGGGAGCATGGGGGAAATTACAGAGAAAAATGTGAGTGCTTTGGGCTCCGTTGGGCAAGAACTGTTGCCAACGGCCTTAACATTTATGGAAGAATTCTGCTTTTTTTTCCCCTGGAACAGGAGAGTTCTTACTACTAGTGAAGCAATAAGTAAAAACGCTTGATATATTAGAACAGCTGTGCATTTGGAAAGAAAGGTGCTTTAATTTGACAAAAAAATATTTTGTAGCAGTAAAAGGAAATAACTGCAAATGTTAAAAATGCAGTTTAGTTTCCTGCAACAGGGGCTTCTGAAGCAGTGAAGTATTCTAGTAGCTACTGATTTGGGATGGGGGGGAATTGAAAAGGTTTCAAATCCCCTCTGGATTTGTACAGTTTCTGTGAGACGAGAGCATATTTAAATGTTTTGTTGTGTCTTCAGTTTCTCCATGCTTTAGTGCTCCAAGCAGGAAGATTTCTGGAAAGAAAAGGAGGAATAAATTGGGTGAGATGCTGATTTGATGCTGGGGGTATATGAAGATATTTGAGGCTGTTAGTTGTTGAACAAGAATTCCGGGCGCTGTTAACATAGTCACGGAAATTGGGAGTCAGTTAAAAATGTCAAATGTAGCAAAATAATTCTCAAATATTTATTAATTGCACGTGAGCGCTTGGCCCGTGGAGGCGGTTGGGTGCCAGCTGGCTGCCGGCAGCGGCCGACGCGGTGAGTGCTTCTGGAGAGGGGAGTGCGCGGAGACTTCGCAGGACTTTGCAGCCTTAAACGTTACGCTTGGAGGGTTACTCTAGAAGGTAACCTGCTTTTGTTGTCCTTTTTTAAGCAGTGTGTGTTGTGTTGTTTTTTTTTAAAAAACCAACACGATAAATTGGAGTCAGGGAAGCTCAGCATTGCTGAGTCTGCCTATTGGTGGCAGAATGAACCTTCGTTTTCGTGGCCAATGCTGTCTGGTAACGCTGGGGGGAGCGGGGACAGGAGAGGGTGGAAGGCGGCAGGGAAGAAGACGTGCTTCTCCCGACACATGCGCCGTGTTGAGACAATCCCTGTGCTCTGCTTTTGCCGGTGTGAAGAACAACCTAAAAATTACTGGTAGCGTTGCGTTTGTCCTTGTAGTAGGATTCCAGGCCTGTATTTCCATATTGGGGTTTTTTTTCTGAATATTCATTGCTGAGAGATGATATGAAAAAGATGGCAATTAGCAATGCGGAAGGAAAAATATTTCTGTTTACTGACCAGTGAAGATAAGTAAAGGGACACATATCTTTTAGAGTTAAGCAGTTGGAGACTTTTATTTGTCCTCTTTCCTTCCATTATTCTTTGCTGTTTACTAGCATCTATTATTATAAAAGCAGATGAGTAAAATTGTTCAAAAATTACCTGCTTGGATGGTTCGTCAATGGAAAAATTGCTGGAAAAGCAAAACCCAAGTACTTTATTTTCGTTTGAACTGTCACTATTAACAGGTTTCCCTTGTCCATCTCCAGCTAAATAGAACCAACTCAAGGGTTCAGCTGTCCCACCCCCTGCCCCATGAGCAGGGGGGCCATCTCAGAGGTAGGCTTTGCTCTCCATCACCTTTTTTAATAAGCTTTGAGATGCTTTTTAGTTACCTCCTTTGACCCAAGTGCCTCATCCACACTCGCAGGCTTGCAGCACTTTTTCTGTTAGGAACATGAACTGGTTACATCTTTCAGGCAACACTGTTGATTTTCTTGATTTGCTCTTTCTGGATAATCTTTTTGCTTTGCTAAGTATCAGATGACTTCAGGCTAAGACAATAAATGAAGCATCACAGAAACACCAGACCCCTGTGCAGGGGCAGTGTAGTGTGGCTGTGCCAGCAATGGAGGGGGGGACCCACCAGTGGATGAGGGGCATCGGGGGTTTGGCTGGAGCAGGCAGTCCCCACTGGACCGCAGCAGGGGGACAGCCTGACATGATGTTTTCCAGGTGAAAAAGCAAAGCACCCCTTCTCCATCCCTCTGCTCCTTCTTTTGCAAAGGAGGAGCATCTTGAGGGGCTGTGCTGGCCCTGCGGAGCGGGGTCTCTGAGAGCCAGGGGGCTGCTTGATGGGGGCACAAGAGAAGCAAAGAAAGTAGTGGGGCGAGGAGGGGTACGCACCCACACAGTGTGCCAAAGTTTAGTCTCTGTGGCTGCAGACTCATTTCAGAGTCTTTTTCTTATGAGGGTGTGAACCGGTGGGAAGGGCTGGGAGCAAACGTAATTTTTTCGTTGTCCTTTTTAATCAGAGCTAGGACAGAATCCTCCGGGCACATGCTGGAGAGCCCAGCGCTGCCGCGAGCATCCCCGTGCACCTGGGCCGGGCAGATTCAGGCAGGGGCAGCGTTGGCCTGTAAATACTCAAATCTCTTATTTTTTAAGAAATAGTTGCATTATGTTCTGGCTTTGCGAGATACTGCTGTTACCAACAATTAATGAAATGACGTGGGTGTGCGTGAGCTGCCCAGAACCTATTCCAAAATATTTATTTTCAAAGAGCACTCAGACCCGAGCGTTGAAGCGAAGCAGCGACTGCAGGATGTATTTTTCCATGCACACCGCATTTCTGATGGGCCCAAGTTAGCTTTTCTGTGGCAGCAGCCCTGTCTCCCGTTCTTTGTCATGGTGATTCAGTAATGCTTTACTGTTGTCATGGTTGCAGGGTTACTACTAAAGCCAAAGCAACTGCACAGCCCTTTTATTCATAGTTTCAGTGTATAAACTAATTAAGTAAACTGAAAGCAGCAGTCTATTCCCTGGGCCTTGTTTTTATAATACGCGGGATCAGATAGACTCGATTTTTGCAGTCCTCCTAAATATCAAACCTGACTCTGTTTTCGCCTCCTTGGATGAGCTTTCTATCTTAAGACTGGGCAAAGTTCACTAATCTAATCTAATCACTAATATAATCACAATTAAATATTGCCCAGCAATGTCCGTGCAAAACTGAAAAAGTCTCTGGAAAATCTCTTTTGAGCTGCTAAAATACAGCTGGGAGCCAGCGTGTTTCAGCTGAGCTGCATTCCTTATCGCTGCTTTAGTTGTGGCAGAAGCCCAATCAAAACGTTTAGTTTCTGAGTTCATGCTTTGCTGCGTTAAAAAAAAGAAAGAAAAAAAAAAGGGTGGCAAAATGATGGGGGGTGGGGGGTGTCTGCAAAACTCCTCGTGCCTCCCCCCGCCGCAGCAGCCCGAGAGCGCAGGAGGGATGGAAAGCGATAAACACCGTGCGGTACCAGCTGTAGCCGGCGGACAAAATGTTCTCCTCAGCCATGAGAAGGTTGGTTGCACAATGACACACGAGCTCATTTTTTATTAAAAACTTAATATAAGCACAGGATCTATTTGCGAGCCCTGAAAGCGATGCAGAATCCAATCGTTTTTGCCTGAGATGGGAGCGGCTGCACTGGCGTTTGCCTTTGTCAGGGCAGGGTTTGGAAGATTTAGTGTCCCCAATTGGTGTCCTGTTTACTTATCAGCTGCTGCTCTGCCCTTGGCAATTGTCCTGCTCTGCTGTGGACAAGGGGGAATTCAAGGAGAAATTGAAGCAAAGTGAAAACCTATTTTCTCTTAAAATTGGTTGCATCTTAGTGTTCCCTTGGTGTCTCCCACGGAGGACGCACTTGCTCTGGCATCCGTCCCAGTGCCGTGCAGGGTCAGCCGAGCGCCTTCCCCTAGCAGAGGGGAGCAAGGACGTGGGAGATGCTCCCTGCCTCCTGGTTAAGCTGGGCTGAGGGCTCGGGTGCCGATCAGCTCAGCTCAAGGTATAAGGGGGGCTTGAACTTCCCCCCTTGCCCCATGCGGAGCTGTTGGCTGCAGGCCCCTCAGCATCCCCCTGGGCACCGGTGGTCCTCCTGCCGTGCCACTGCTGGGGGGGTGGGAGGGTGCCCGGGGGTCCCTGCCTGCCCAGGGGGGTCCGTCAGGGGTCTGGCAGCTGGAGGGGCTCTGCTGCTCCGGGAGGGCGGTGGGCACCAGGCTCCTGGGAAGCCACCCCTTGTTGAGACGAGGGGACCAAGGGGCCTCCTGGGGACTGTTTAACTTCTTCCCTTTCTCACACAAGACGAAAGCTTCTCAGTTCTCGTACAAACTGGTCCCGCAGAGAAGCGTCTCTCCACTGCCAGCAGTCCATCGCTCTCCTCCACCTCCTCTGGGGTATGAGAGCAGCAGGACCCCGGCTGGGGGGGTCAGGGCGGGGGGGTCAGAGACAAGCTTGCTGTGCCGTGGCGCCTGCTTACAGCTTTCAGTATTTTGCATTGGTACCTATTACTCTGGTAGGACTTCTTTTTTTAATTATTCTTCACGTATGGGAAGGGGGGAATCCCTCTAAGGAGAATGAGCCCAGGAGAGGCAGTAGGTGTACTGTGGTGTGTGGCATTCTTCAGAATCAATTTTTTTCCACTAAGGCTCCAGCTCACTGCCCGGCCAGCGACACCCTGGGGAGGCGAAAGGGGAAAGAGCTGCTGACTTAGGCAGAGCGCTGCCGGGAGGGCGTATCTGGTGGGCTGCCAAATAAATAAGGAATCTCGGTGGTGCTTAAAGGGAAATAATTTGCGGTAACAACGGAGGGCTCAGGAAGCAGTGCTGTCTGCTGACCCAGAGAGGGAAAGTAGCTTTCTCCACGCTTGGTGCTCGTCGGTTTTGGGAGGCAGAGATTTCTTCTGCGCGGCAGCAGGGATGTGGCTGGGGAATGATGGGGAGGAGTCCCCTGCCAGTCTGTCCAGCTGCCTGATGGCATGCCCTGCTTTCTGCCCCTTCTGCATGTGGCCCTAACCCGCGGGGAGCGCGAGGTCCCCGAGGCCGCAGCTGGACAGGCAGGGTGGTTGATACCATCAGCAACATGTGCGCGCCGTTCCCAGCCCCCACCGGCTGCTCCCAGGTGCCGAGGGCAATGAGGGTCCATCCTGCTGCCAGTGGGTGTTGCTGTGTTGCTGCTGGACGGGCTGAGATGTGGCTGTGGTGGACACCAGGAGCTGCCGAGAGCCCGTCAGGCTGATGTCAGCTGCTGGACCGCCGGGATGCCTGGGGCAGCGCTGTGCCCTCGGCTGCAGCACGGCTGGGGCAGCTGCATCATGAGACCGGGGCAGCTTTCCTGAAGGCCAAGGCCAGCAGCAGCAGCAGCGCAACCAGAGTCACCTGGACTAACCACAGTAGCCATGTGCGCATCATCAGGTCCAGCCTGGTGCTGCTCCAGCCGGTGCAGGATGTGTTTGCTGCAGCCTTGCCTGTGCCAGCAGGTTGCCATGAGCCGCCGCTGGCCGCCTCGGTCGCAGCATTTGACAGCCCTTAATTTTGAAGTGCAGTTCAAAAGAGGCTTTATTAGGTAAAGACAAAGAAAAAAAACTGTTTTCCACTTTTTTTTTTTTTTAATTAATTTAGCAAAGCAGTGTTTCAGAGCCTGCAGCTCCCCTCACACCTGGGAAGTGCCGACTCATTCTGCAAACGCCGCCTTTTCCCTTTTTATTAGCGGGGAGATCAATTTCGTCTCTCACACCAGGAACCAGGCCACAGCCGTAACAGTAAATCAGCCACGTATGTGGGACTGCTTCCTCATACATCCAGATGCTCTTTGCTGGGAGATGCTCTCCTAAAAGGCAGTTCATAACCTCTGACCACCGAGTTGACTCCCAGTTGTTGATCATAATGAAAATAGAAAATATTTTCTCAGGAGTGAAATTTCCAATGCTGCCTTTCACTTTGAAAATTAATTTAATTAAGGCAGCATGATCCAGTGTAACCTCAGCTACCTAAAGTCGGTTTTGCAAAGTTTAGCATCGGCAATTTTACATTTACTAAAACCCTGTCTTACAGAGAGTAAAAGGATTCCTTTTCCGTTCTTTAAGGGATGGTTAGAAACATTTTTCAATGCTACTGGTTTCAGCATGATGATCTAAAAAGCAATTCTGTAACTGTATTACAGGGAATTTCCTTTGAAGATACATCAAGAGTTTCTGAATATTTCTGTTGCCATTCCTTAAAAGAGTTCAGTGTTTGGTTTTCCTTAAGTTGGAGTGCTTACTTCTTTTGGAGGAGTCTGTTTACGTTGAATTTTGCAACTCTGCATGTTTAGAAGAAAAATAACTCGATAGGCATTAACTTAAAAAAATGTAACCTTTAGCTTTTCAGGAACATTTTTAATGTCATATTTCATTATTGGTGCAAAACACCAGGTTTGGGTGGTTCATCAGCATCCAGCCTTTGGAATTGTGTTGCAGAATGCCAAAAGGGTGAACACGGAAGCAAAGCACCGCTCTGCTGTGGGTCTTACAGATCTGGGCAGGTGGGTGTTTTGCAGAAATATTTCCCCCAGACAATGAAGTTCTGTGCATCAAAGCAAATGCATTTTGGTGCAGGAGCAGCCTTTCCCAGTGTTATTTGAAGTTATTTGCTGAACATTTTCACAGCACTGTTTTTGCCTTTTGGCAGCGCTCCTAGGCAGGCATCGCAGGGATGGGCGAACAGCGGGCACATTGCTGCCGGTCCGAGGGCTGTGCCTTCATGCCCGTGGTGGCAGCGACTCTGCCGCTCCACAAACATGCAGGAATAATTGCCTAGGTTGCTCTCTTAGCAAATATTTTTGCTGTTAAACTTATTTTTCCAGAATATTTGTGGGGAGTAAACACAATGGACACAAATATAACAAATACAGGGGTGGTAGATGATGTTCTTCAGCTTCAGCCCCTGCCTGGGGACTGTTACAGCACTTAATGCATCAGCCGGAGCTCCTGCCTTTCCAGATGTCCCAGGTCCACTGCTGTCACCAGCCTGGCATGGTACGTGCCTGAGACTGAGGGGGAGAGGGAGGGCTGGAAGGAGGGAACCACCTGGGATGCTGCAGTGGCTGCGTCCTGCTCAGCAGAGCTCCAAACACGTTGGAATACAAAGCAATCCATAGCAACATCTCCACGAGAGGCGGCTGGGTATCCCTGAAAGAAGCAACAGCAACAGGGTGGGAGGGGGGCGGCACGGCATGGGGTGAAGGTAACAGCTTGCACAGGAAAGGGACAGCGCAAAGGGCACTCGGCAACCACCACCGAGAATTTAACCAAAACTGAAGGAAGTTCTCCCAAAGGCTGTGCTCTTTGCTATTCAAATTCTGCTAGGATAATCTTTTTTTTTTTTTTAAGGTAATAACCTTGCAGCAAAGCGGCAGAGGCAGTTTTGCACAGGGTGGTGACAATAATTCTTTACTCTGAGGGGACACTTACACAGTGCACACCTAATGTTCAGATAAGGCTGAACCAACCTTACAGACAAGGTGCTTTCTGCAAACATGCTGCTGTCAGCAGTGCTTTGCTCCTGTGCTGGAAATCCCTGGTCATTTCAAATCTGGTTTCCGTATTTTTGAGGCTGCCAGCTGATCCCTGACCAGCCCGAGGGATCTTGGTGCAAAAACAACCAACTTGTGCTCCAAATGTTACCGGGTCTGTCAAATGCCAGCACTGTTGAACCCAACATCTTCCCCTCCTGTGCACATGGTCACTGTGATCGTGGTGCTCAGCGGACCAGGAGAGCCCGGCCGGGAAGCGCCTTGCAGCAGGTGATGGGGCTGCTTTGCCCGTGCTTCTGAAGGTCCCCACCACGCACACTCCTGGCTTGCTGGGCATCGCCAGCACAGCCGTCAGGCACGAGAGCAGCATGGCAGAGCAAGACTGTAACTGGAAAGTGCAGTAACAAGTGGTATCTTGATTCAGTAAATCACTGGGAATTGTAGCCTAATACCTGATAACTTCAACTGCAAAGAAAAAATAAGCAACTTTTACGTATAACTGAGAACGCTGTTTTTGCAAACTGAGCAAACTGAGGACCTATTTTGGGCTCATCTGCCAGATGAAGGGACACATTCATTCTTGTGCAGGAAGGGCTTCCATGGCTGATAAACATCAGTTTATCTTTTTTAGCCCCACAAAACTAAGCATGACAGAAGACAACTATTTATAAATACCCTTGGGGTAAATATCAAGCAGGAAGAACTGCAGGAGTTAAAGGTTAAGATTAGCCTGGGATCAAATGGGTATCAATTAGTCGTGAATAAATGCAGACTGGAAATTAGAAGACAGTTAACAGTAACATGAGGAGCAAACTTCTGGAGGGCCCTGTGATTGCAGAGGTGGTCTGAGAAGCTCATGGAAGGATTGTGCAACTAAGTAAAATTTCTGAAGGTAGAAAATGGCTTTTTGTTGTGAGCCCTCAGGGATTTGGTGAGCTGCTGTAGTTGAAAAGAGAAGCTGTTTTTCCCCCCTACTAGATTTAGAGTGTATGAGTCCTAGGTTTCTGCTGGTTATCTGTGGGAATCAGAGAAAATTCCCGTTAGTGTGCCATCTAACTTGTGGAGGTTTGGGTTGTTATTTTTTTCCCCATCCTCTCAACCACTGAAAATTGGTTGCAGCCAGAAACAGGATATAAGCGAGATTTGCTAAGTAGCATTAAAATCCTGGGGGGGGTCTGGCTGGTGGTCCTGGCTGGTGTTCTCACGGTGAGATTGCTCACAAGTTCAGGTTCAGATGGAAACTCCTCCCTCGGTCGAGGCAGCAGAGACTACTGAGGGCTGGTATCCTTGTTCTCCCGCGCAGTAGGGGTACGGTTCACTTCCTAAAGATCACCTGCAATTTTCACCAAACAAATTTGCACCAGGATGCAAACATCAGGGACTGATGCCATCTCACTCTCTTCTTGGTGCATGTCACAGGCATGCGCTTGGTCTTTTGCTGCAGGCGACGGTGCTGTCGTGCCTGTGGCGTGTCAGCAGGTATCCTCCGTACCATTTTGCCTGAGACAGCTATTGTCCAGCGGCATGCAGGTGTTGGGGCCTCAGCTACGTAACCACGGTCTCCCTTCCAGCCCTGGGTTCTCACACTACCCAAACTCATAGTGGTACCCCACGGTCTGTACCGATGATCTTGCATGCAGCACTCAGTGATCTTTCCAATGGAAAACCGGTGTGTAAAATGATGATTTTCTAAACTGGCTGAGGGAGGCGCTGGGATATGTGTCTCAGTGCTAGGAGGCACCACAGGCGTGTGGTCTGCCGTCCTGCTCACTGGCTTGGCACAGGTAGCTTCACATCTGTCAAGGGACTGCCCTCTGTATTTCTGCACACTGCACACGGTGCGTGGACAAAAGGAAAATACCTAAAGGATCTCGATAAATAATACATTCACCTTCTTTCTGCAACATAGAAGACATCATCACAGGTTGGTATTTCATTCAAGTACGTTTATTTTCCTAATAAATAAAAGTCCATGTAGCATTATAGAGGAGATAAGACATCATAAACTGTCTAGCTCTCCCGTTTACTTTATTGATTTCCTTGGTCGCCTGCTAGCAACTTCAGGCCTGGTTAAACTATTTCTGTGTGTTCTATCACGGCCATAGTATTTTTGTGGACTCTCAAGTGAACATCCTGCACTGTCCAGGTCACTGTCCTTCCTTGCTGGTACACTGTACAAGCCCAGAATATTTAAAGCATGATTTTGTGTCACACCAAGCTGCTCTAGAAAGCACTCTTCACTGATTATAAAGTAAATATGGAGGACAAGTTTCACTCCATCTCAAAACAGCCAGGCATCAAATTCTCAGCTGAAATAAACTGCTGTCTTGCCATTGCCTTGGGCGCAAACCTACCAGGACAGACCAGCAGCAGGTCTGGTCCCAAGTGGTGAATATGGCAGAGGAACTAGATCATAAAACTGACAGTGAGTTAGACTAGTGTATATAAATTTATCTTGTTTTCTTTTATCTACAAACTGCTAGGAAGGCTGAGATTAGTGGAGGCTCTCAGAGTATCCAAGTCAATGTAGTTAATTATTTAAAACCAAAGATGCAGCTTGCTTCAGAGCTCTTTTACTACCTTGTAGGTTAGTGGTAAAAACCAACCTCTAGTTGAAGGCTGAGAAAGCAGGAGATGAAGGTACCTTATTTAGCAAAGATGTTCAGGACAAGGATTACCTATTCCTTTGTGCCTGCTCAGTGCCTGGCACAATGGGACCCCCTCATACGGGGCAATATATAGTAAGCGTAATCAGTAAAAACATAGTATTCTTTGTTCGCCCAAGAACAACTGTAGTAGGAGAAGACTGACAGATGGATTAGCCCACACTTGTCATTTGTATTTGAGCCCTATTTAAGTAGCGAGGTTTTTCTGCCTCCTGATCTTGATTTCTATTCTGAGAAAACATGTTTTTCTGATACATATTCTGGTACACGTTCTCCTTAATAGCCCATAGGATCTTCAGTGAAGTAAAACACCTGAAAAATGCTGTAAATAAAGGCATGGACATGCAATGGCCTCTCATTAATTAGATCAATTAAACTGTTCACTTTGAGAAGTTTCAGTGGTTATTACAATAGCAGGCTTTTAGCTTTTACAGTATGTCAGGATGCTGCTGGGTAACAGCCGTTTGGCACTCAAAGCTCATGGGCTTGTAATCACCCTGCAGTCAGCAGCACCACAAGAACATGCAACAGAAGCACTGAACAGCAGCCTAACTGCTCCCAGCCAGTTAGTGGGGTTTGGATGACACAGTTTTGGGGTGCTCAACCTGATGTGTCAGTTTCTAAGATCTGCCGAGACTGTGTCCTCCTACACGTCATGCTCCTTTAAGATGTGCTCAGCTGAGCTTCAGTTTCATGTAAGGTACAGGCTTATTTCACTGAATATGAATTAATTCCTTGCTCATGCCTATATAATGTAGGTAAAAATTAAATTTGCTGACCAGATAGAGGAAGGAATGTCAATCTATCAAGCTATTTAATTTCCTCTTTCCATTGCAAATCATTGTCTGCTAGGTTTGGGAAAAACATCTGTACTTAAGAGTGTTTTTATATTGGCAGAGAATGCAGTAAACTTGAAGGCAAATGTGTTCTGTGAATCTATTAAAAAACCCTGCACCACTTCCACTTGGAAATCCCTTTAGGAAATATGGCATCTTCTGTAGTATCGACAGTAACAGATGCCACAAAATGCCACTGCTTGATTTTGCAAAGCTCCAACCTGTTGACTGCACTTTTCTATCAGAGATGCTCTTTTATATTTGGTGTTTATATGAAACTTCTCCTTCTTGAATGTGGTGGCTTCTCATCGATCTGTCTTTCTCAAATTCTGCTTTGTCTTTTTCTTATATACTTCTCACGAGTAAGAATAAGCCTTTTGGGTCAATTAAACTGTTCATTTTTTCTAGCCAAGGGATTCTTTCCTCTTTTCCTTTGTTACACTCTCTTCTGCTATCCCTTTATTTCAGTAGGAATTTTAACAGAATTGACAAGGGCAGGGATGTTATTCCCCACTCCTCCTCTTTCCTCTGATGGATTTTTCAGACTGGGAGAAAAAAGACCATGTTACTTTAGAAGCAATTTGATCTACCTATGGAGTCATGTGCTTTTCAGCTCTTCCTTTCAGGACTTAAATGACCCCTTTTATGGGGGGGAAAAGCCCACCTACGTACATTATGTGAATATTGCATGTATTCAATTTCCAGGATAACCTTCCAAGTGTTAAGTTAAAGCACTCTCTTTGAGGCATCAGTGGGTGTGCCTATTTGCTTAGTATCTCATCAGCAAGGTAACTGGAACATGGGATTTGGCTGAGCAACAGTAATCCCGTAGCAAACACTGGAGTAGTCCCATCTACTGGGGCCGGGCTCCTTCTGGGGCATGGCACAGGGAAGGGCGAGGAGCTGGGAGCAAAGGGCTCCAAATGAGGAGGGCAAAGATGGCAAGTCTGCAGCATGGGAGACAGGACTTGGAAAAAGAAGGTACAAGGCCTTCAACATCCCTGGGACCACAACCGTGATGTCCTCTATAGTGTGAGGTGCCAAGGAAAGGGAAGGAAAGCACTGCCTGCTTCCAGCTGCTCAGTACGTGGGAAGACAAAGGGGTCTCTGGGGAAAAGGCTACAAAATTAACAGTAGATCTGGTGATGGCTAACCATGTTATGCTGTGTGCTGTGTTTCTAATGAGCTGTATCATCTGCACGCAGTTGCTCCTCTGATTTTGAGGAGCCATAGTGGTTCAAAAAGAAGGGAGTTGCGGGATGAGGGACTTTACATAGAAAACTGTGGGATTAAAGGACAGAGGTAAAACACACCCAGGTAAATAACTATGATTAATGATAAAAAAGGAGGTCCGCAGGTGGTAAAAGAGCAAGAAGTTGGACAACAGGTAGCAAGTGGGTCTCATGCTTCAGAAAGAGGAGTAGAAAAGAATGAGGATGAAAGTGCCTGAAAAAATCACATAAAGGGAAGAGAGCCTGCCGTGGAAAAGTACGGGGGAAGCAGTGTTAGCCGGGGCCACCGCAGCTGGCAGCGTGCAAGAAGAGGTACAGCAGGACACGACATTTTCAAACAAAGTAAATCGAAGAGTTCAGTTGCTTCACATCTTTCTTTGTGCTTTGAGAATTTCTCCTGGATAAGAGTTTTCCAACTTTCTAAATGTTTTTGATATTTGCATTATATTTTTAAGGTCAAACTAAGCAACCAGTGAACAGCATCAGGCTGCTTAAAGTCAAGCACGTGAATGCTGTAAATGGCAAAGCAAAGTGGAAGACTATGAGAATGAAAAATCATGACTATGACAATTTGTGATCTGGATTATCACGTGATGTCTGGGTACAACACAAAGCGGTCTTTCTATTCATTTTTTTAAAGCCCTATGGGTTTTTTTCACATATTCTCTGAAAATCTTTCATCTGCTCTCAGTGCCAGAGCTGACCCTTGTTGACTAAGTTATCTTTCACTCAATAGATTTGCTCCCAAAAAAGCCAACTCCTCCTTCAGTGAAAAAAATACCATGATTAATGTTTTTCCAAGGTTATTTTTTTTTAATATTATTTATTTATATAGGCAGAAAGACAGTGCTTCTCAGTAGTACTACAATTGACTAAAATAAATTACCGGCTACTAAGCAGGTCAAAGGATGCTTGTGAATAGTATTCAATCAAAAGTGGGGGGGTACAGATGTAATATCACAGCAGTATCCATGCCACAAAATAATTAGGGTATTTCCTAGCACAGAAGATCCTTCTCAACACCACTTGGAGTATCAGAAAAGTGCAGCTAATGCTAAAGATTATAATTTGTTCTCAAGTTCTTGTTCTCAGATTTGCATGTTGCTGTAGCAAAACCTTATCTTTTGAATTCCTAACAATGCAAAGCTTCTTCCAGAAAAAAAATGCATAATACATGAAGTATTAAGAATGATAATTAGAACTTCTCAGATTTAAAGACTGTGCAAAGATCTTGCATTAGATCCATATGATAAGTATGATATGGATGATAGTGTCTGTGCTATAAACTAGAGGCAAGGCCAGACATCACTGGTATTGACAGGACTACATATGAAGAGTGTCTACATTTGTAACGGGACTTAGACCATCAAACAGGAGATAAAAGGCAGTCTGCAAAATTGAGATGCAAATACAGTACCAATATTCGAACAAAACGTGCAGGTAGCTAGGAAATACCTTTACTTTGCAAGTCTGAATTTTGAGTGAACTGTCACCTAAATCATGGAGTAAATCAGGCTATCCAGATCTGGTTTTGACCTAACACTCGATTTTATATCAACAACTAGTATGTTGGTACTAGTGGAAATAGTTCCCATGTTCACTGGTGTATTTCAGAATAGGCTCTACTGATCAATCCTCCAAGAGACCGGTATTATCAATATGCTGCCACCAACGCCGAAAGCAGGTGCACAGGGGAAAGCACTAAAATTCCCAGGAGAAGAACTAGCAGGGAAAGAAAATCTCATTTTCTGATTTCCATTTACAGCCTAAAATAGCCTGTCTGCTGGGAGCAGTAGTTCTTTGGAAAAACAGCGATTATGAAGACTATGGTCTTATTTACTTTCCACCAGTGTTACAGCATACTGCGTATACTCACAGGATATTTTCAGTCACGGATTCTGCCAGGCAGAAAGGCAGTGGAGTTAATCACATGCAGCAAATTAAACAAAAGCAAAAAAGCTGATAGGCTTGGGGGGGCAACAGCTGAACATTCTGTTACCCTCTCTAGGCAAACTTTCCAAAATTGCATATGGGACCATAAAGGCAAAGGGCAGCGGCCGGTTTCCTAACCTGGATCAACCAACCTACAGACATATCTGCAATTAGTAGACTGAAGGAGGCTGAGAAATCTGTCTATATTCAGATTATAGTCAGAATTAACTCTCTTCTGTAGTGCAGTTGTTGAAGTTCATCCACCAACATATTAGCTGTCCTCTGACAAATGCTTTACAAGCTATGAGCTACTGTGTGCCCCGAGCTCCTGTCCCAGGAGCAGGCAGGTCCTGCAGAAAGGGCTCCTAAAGCACAGAACAGGGGCAGAACGTTCACCAGCAGTGGACTGGGATTACCATCCAAGGACATTTCAAGTAGTCTTGAATCTAATGTGAATTTGCAGCATGGGAGGAAAGGTATAAATGGCAGGAATTAAGGGTGGTTTCAGCACAGCTCAACTGGATGCAGATGTCCGCACCTTGTATCCTATCGGGCTGAGCGTCATCTTTGGCAGCGCATCCTTCCTTTGTTGAAAAGGTTGCCTAGGATGTTCTTGCAGAACTACACCTCTTTTTTTCATTGTTCCCTTCAGTGGACATACAAATGTGTCAGTTCTGGTAGCTTTCTCTCTAGAAACATAGAAATAATAAAATTCATTTCTAATCAATGGTTAGTGATAAGTTGTAACAAGCTAACTCAGCTCAGCATAACTAAGCCAACAGCATACAACAAAATTACAGCAATCAGCATTTACGGGAACAAACACATGAGTGTTTTAAATGAAAACTGTTCTTCCATTAGCTCAAAGTAACTTGTAAAATCTTTCACTGTGGCTAAAATCTGGAGTAATGTTGCATATCATTCACCCAAAGATTGTGCTGTAATACTTACTTACGGCATTAGCATTTTAAGGTTTTTTAGCAGCAGGGATCAAGTGGACTCCCTTGCACCTGCTATGCCTTTGAAAGATATCATGTGCCTGCTCAGGAATTAAATTAGGAATTAAATACTGAATCAAGGATACATATGTAAGGAGTTAAGGAGATCTGAATGCTGAACTCGCATCTACCATGCCACAGGCGTAAACAGAACGCGCTATAGTCACCCTCTCTCCTGAGCAGTTTACACAAGACTCCACAACTCTGAGGCTGAAAAGATACACCAAGTTGAAGACTGATTACATGTTTCTTCTGGAAGGGTGAATCCTTTACTCTCTCATGGGAGGATGTAAAGAGGATTACGATGGCAGTATCCTTCCTCAGGCAGGTTTTGGTTTTTTTCTGGAGAGATCTTTCCTAATAAAAAACTGCTCTTTCTTATGAGCTAGCCTTTGTCAGTGACCACAGGACTGCATAGACACAAAATAGATTGTCTGCCCAAAACAGCTCACAGGCGTTGACTATCATTTTTTCTTCACTGGATAAAAGAAGGAAAATGGCTTTTAAATTAGATGTTGGAACCCCTTCCAGAATTGCAATAGAAGATACTGAATCTATCATTCTTCATACAGTTACCTCCTCCTCCATGAGCTCCTACTACCATAAAAATTATTTGTTGCCAGCTGAGCTGAATGAATAATTTGCAGTTTCATATTTGTTAAAGGAATTTTTCCTCTTCCTCTTTTCATTATTTGTCCACAAGCAGATTGATTTTCTTGAATTTCTTTTTTTCAAAAACATGTGCTGTAATCACTCTGCAAGTAAATCTTGCCGTAAATCATTTGTGAGCAATTTGTTGCGAGAAGTCTTCAAACATTTGTCCTAATTCCATTCATTCTTTATGAACTTGCATCACATGGTGTCCATTTCTGTGAACACAACATCAAAAGAGCTGATTTTGATCATACTCCCATAGAACAATCCCACTTCTGAACCCAAAACACTCATATAGAAAGCATATTTTATTGAGAAATTATTTAAGACTTAGGGTTGCACATTCATCGAGATACTTGCAGTTTACATGCATCCGTAGTTTTCACACTAACAAGAAGACAGTTTTCTCAGCCCTAATGAGAATGTTATTTTACCCACTTCACAACTCGAATCTGCTCCTCGCCAGAGCTTTTGTCTCATCGCAGTTCATTACAATTTCTGTCTCACAAAACATCCCTTGTGAGAGATGAGGCTTTCAACAGCATATAAAGCAGTTGGGTTCCAAACTATGACTGAAATGATGCAGGATTTCACCATCTAAAAATTACTTAATTTCCAGAAATAATGACAGGATTCTCCTGGTTATTGTTGCATCTTAATGAAAAATAAGGCTGTATCAAAACACTAGCTGAAGAGTCCGGCCCTGACACTGCGGGAGTCTGTGGAAAGCCTTCCTTCTTCAGCTTTCTAGATGGAGGAAACTGCCCTTCTGAGATTGTAAGATACCATCTTTTCAGCTAAAATTTTAAAAGAATGATTGCACTGTTCAGAGGGATCTGGGTACTTTATTACCACGTGTCCTCTTAAAAAGAAAAGTGTTAGAATGACCCTGCGATATGGAAAAGGAGGTAAAGTCAACCCGAACACCAAGTGCCATCATATACCAGAGTCAGAATTTCAAATCCAAGTCTTGCAGTTGGCTTTAAATGTTTGCCTTGAAGATGTCTGTAAAATATAGACCTTGGCTCTGGTTAGTATGCAGTGGAAATACTTTACTGTATTTTAAATAACGTAAACGGTTGCTGCAACTGACACCCAGGCACTTTATCATGTTAGGTAGGAAAAATGGAAATGAAAAAAATCATTAAATTCATGGATGATGATGTCTGTGATTGTAACCGGGACACATATGGGTGTCTTGGCCATGGTCCCTTACAAAGGGTCCACTCTGTGAAAATGGGAAAACCCTGAACAGGTTAAAAAAAATATATATCTGCATAGAATTATTGAAGACTGCAAGTCATAAACTAATTAACATTTTTTCAGATATGAATTTTGGAAAAGGAAGTTATATTTTGCTCTCAAACTTCATCTGAAACTAAAATTGTCAGTGCAGAGAAGACTTAGTGCACGGTATTAATGTTCTTAAGCTGCATCACCTGAGATGGGCTGAAATTTTAACTCTTGGTACTCATAACTTGGGATAATTCAGTCTTCTTCGTTTAGCTGGCTACAGAGGTAAGTTGTTGATGCTAAGCATCAAAGTTCCCTGAACCCAACTTTCAAACAAGCAGTTTGGGCTTGTCTACCAACCTGGGTGCCGCAGCCAGCCCAGCCGTGGGGACAGGGGAGCCCCGCGCCCCGCGGCAGCTGCTGCAGGGAGCCCAGGCCACCATCCCAATGCCAGCGGACCCCAGGCGGCTCATCCGAACCGTGAGTGCGCTGGCTTTAACACAGTAAAATCACCGTGAGACACTCAAACGAGATAATTATATCGTGTTAATTTGCATCTCATTTTTGTGATGTAGTTGTACACAGCCAACATAGTAACTGGAAATTAATACAGCACAATGCATGCCCTGTCATGTCATACTGCCGGCCTTTCTGAGCAAGAATTTTTTTTAACGCTGTACTCATAAATCAAGTCCCTCAAGACAAGAAAATTATTATGAAGCTGAACAATAATAACTTACACTTAGAAAAGCTCCCCACTTTTTCTTCCACCTGGAACAGAATAGGGAGCTCTTAGATTGTTCTCTTGTACGCTGTAGTTAAATTTTACATCTTCAGCAACAACAAATAAATCCATGTTTCTGCTAAGTTACTTAACCAGCGTAGTGTTGTATCCACTCTCTAGAAAGGTCTGTATTTTCTCCTTGGAGCAGGTAATACTACATGCATCGGTTTAAAGGCGGATCCCACCATTTTAGAGAAATGGCACAGCAATTCCTGCATCTAGCGATGTGTACGCTATTTCTGTTCCTCCTAGACATGGACCTCAAACATAATAGAATCTTTTAATTTAGTTTTACTTATATTTTATGCTGAGTCATGTAAAATGTGACTAACTCACAGATGCAGCACATTTGCAGTTTTCACCATTAGCTGGTATTTTTTTCCCAGTGCCTACGTTATGTGACTTCACATGGTATTCCGATACTAATTGAGTTTTAGGGCAAAGAAATGGTGATGTGCTGGCATACAGTGTTTTAAATCTTTTTAAGAAAATAGATTCTTTTGGTGCTTTCTTTTACCTGTAATTGTTATAGAGCCCTACAATGCTATACATGCAAGGAAAAAGTTGCTATTCTAAAACAAAAAAAACCCTAGCCTTTCTTGTTTTGAATCTGCATGTTCAAGTCCATTTACATCACTGAAAGGGCAGCAGTCCAAAATATAAATAACCAGAGCTCAAAAGGCAAGGTTGCCACCCTGAATAGCCAGAAACTACAGCAATCATTTAAGTAACAGCACTCTGTGCAGATTCATACAGTTTCGTACCCATGGCTTGCTTCCACCTACAACAGAATGAAATACTTTGTTAAACTCTGTTGCACTGTGCTCTGCTTCACTGGACCAAGTGATGTGAAACAAAACAAAATAAAGTACACTGTACACCGTGTACTCTTATTCTACAGAGCAGGTATAACCTCTGCAATTATGCCCCAACTGCATGGCAAATACCATGTAAATACACAGCAATTGCATGTTCCTACAGCTTACGTGTTAATTACGCATTGTTACTAACAAGTTCAAAGATAAATTATCATAGCACTTGCAGCATTTAGGTGCTTGCAAAGCTCCTAAGCTGTGTAATAATGGAATTTGTACTCTAAAATGCTTGCTTTTGTTGATGTTCCATTGGTATGGGGAAGGGAAGCAACCCACCCCTCACGCCCAAAGGCTGACAGCTTAAGTTTACTGGTACAGCAGAGGGATGCTACTGTACAAAATAACATGACGTTTCTGCCAATAAGGAAATCTGGACGAATTAAATAATAATAATAATAATAATAATAATAATAATAATAATAATAATAATAATAATAATA
>JAVJGI010000050.1:5301690-5319226 GCA_035590275.1 Ibycter americanus | reverse complement strand
ATAATAATAATAATAATAATAATAATAATAATAATAATAATAATAATAATAATATAATCCATTAATAAATCACTTTTCGAATTCCATATAATAGTTCTCCTAAGCAAATGCTGTATTTAAAATCACTAGTACTTGCATGCAATAGAACTGTTTGCCTGACCCAACACTGAATCTTGCACAGGCTAAAAATGAGAGGAAAACCTCATTTCACTGATGTCGCTAGCAAAACTCCTATTGATTTCAGTGAGGGCAGGGCTCTACCAGGACAGCTTACTTGTAAATGGATTCTTGAAATAGCTTATATCATATTATGTCAGAA
Source organism: Ibycter americanus (assembly GCA_035590275.1). Lineage (NCBI taxonomy): Eukaryota > Metazoa > Chordata > Aves > Falconiformes > Falconidae > Ibycter > Ibycter americanus. Next base: position 5,318,907 of record JAVJGI010000050.1, on the reverse strand, counting down.
ATATATCACCATGTAAAGCCATTGCATAGTCTATGCTACTTCTTCTATGAGCCGCACTGCAGTATTTTAAACTACAACTTATAACTTTTAATAGGTTATTTTAATAGTATTCAATAAAATTAGCTGCTCTATAAACATTGCTTTTCTCCGAAGTGAGGCTTCCCTTTAAGTTATGACTCTATAATGGCTGTTTGGTCAGCCATTTATACCAACTTTTACAACTCATGTTGGATCACCTTGGGTTTTGTTTTGGTTTTTTTTTTTTTAATTTCATTATTTTCACACTGATTTTCAATCTGAAAGGTGATGTTGATGCGTCTGACCCTTTTTTTTTCCTGTTGTAGTTGTTGAGCTATTTCCTCTAAAAAATTACTAGCATTTATTGCAAGGAAGTGCAGACATTAGTCTTTAGGTACTGCAGGATCAGAATAGCCAGCAGAAACAAAATAGCCAGTTATTATTACCTGTTACTTACAAAAATCTTAAGTATGGTCTAAAAAGCCGCTGAAATTGGCCGTGCATAAATGCAGATGAAAACGGCAACCTTAGGGCAGGGAGGTGAGACGCCGGGGACAAACCAGACAAACACAGCCAAGCAAGAGAAGATGGAAGCAAGGCGCGGATGGTGTTGGCTGTGCTGATGGGTCACCCCCAGCCCCTGCTGCCGCCTCTGTGCACAAGGCAGGAGAACAAGGATCTTCTGACAGCATTTTGAGGAAGATTAGGAGACAGCTTTGTGGGTGAAATGACTTCTAGGCCGCAGAGGAAATTTTGGAAGAATTATCTGTTGAAGGGACGAGTCAGTAATTTCCTGGTGAAAGAGATGGCTAGGGGAGGTGGGTCAAGGAGGGTATCATGAAGGCAAAGAACAGCAACTTATATGAATAGAGAAACAGAAAACAAAAGGAGACTGAAGAGACTAGTAAAGATGCAAAGCCATAAATTAGAAAAAACTATTTTACTTCATCATTCTAATGGCATTGGTCAAGCCCAGAAAGCAGGAATGTTAAGGATGTGAGCTACAAGATCATCAAAGCCTGGTTCAAAGCTTTAGTTTTCAGGTGGGCTAGAGAAGGATGTATCCTAAATGCCATTTCTGTCATGGAGAAATAGCTGTTTAGTTTAGATACACTCTGTACAGGCCAATCCATAGCGTAACCTCTGCTGAAGATGAGACAGTGGATGGGAATGACAAAAAAGCAATGTGATCATACTGGCCATAGGAACAGGGAAATAAACTGATGGGACAAGCTTGGAAGAGACTCTAAACCCCCATGTTTTAAGATATTGACTTTGAACAGATAACTATACCTTCATGAAGAAATGCCAGAGACCAGGGCTGAGGTTCTGGTTTGGACAGAAGAGAAGCCTGTCCAGGAATGATTGAATTCGTGTCTGTGGCAGAAGCTCCCTAATGACCAAGCATGGAGAAAGCAGGAAGAGAGAGCAGGAGAGCTTACAGGGAAGCAGAGAAAGGATGAGGATGATGTTCCAGTCTGTTTTGAAAGAGTAAATCAAAAGGAGACAGTCAAGTATAAGACTGCATTTCAGCAGAATAACCGGCAATGCTCAAGGCAGATTTTAAGGTTAAAGACAAGAGTAAGGGAAGGAACAAGAACTGGCTTAGAGAAGCCAAACAGGAACCAGAATAGGATTAGATCAATGCAGCACCACATGACGTGTTGGAGTATTTTATTATCCACTGTGCTCTTTAATTGCGAGTGCAATACTGGCAATAATTTCTAAAACAAAGTATGTTCTTATTGAAGATCCTTGGCTTTTTAGTGGGAAAATAATTTCAGATGCAGAATGATTGTTGGGTTTAGTGGGTTTATTTTTATATAGCATACCTTGACGTTAAATAAAAGGGAGCTGTACGTTTCCAGTACTGTATAGCTGGCAGTATAACTGAGGCTCCTTAGCCCAGCTGCTGAAGCTGACACTGTCTTTGAAGACGGTATCCTTGTTCAGATGGAATTACTGTGTTTGCCTTCACTCATTTCACTCCCTCCTCAATCCTGCCCTGGAGCCTGAAGAAATGTTTGTAGGTTCTCCTAGAAAATAGACATCTTCCTAAGACAAAGTGAAGGCAAATGATCTTTCCTCATCCCTAGGGTCTGGTCTTGTTCTTCCTGAAATCTGCAGTGAGATTCCTGCTGTCTTCAGCGGTACCAGGTACGGTTCAACCAGGCGAGATGTGAGCTTGAAATTCTCCTAATCAAAAAGGCCTAAGTATACTGAATAGGGGAGATAGATACTCATTAATAACTATTTAGGAGAACATGGTTCCCTTGAAAGGCTAATTATATTGAGAGTTACCCATTCAAAAAAAAAAGAAATTCTAATCAATGAGAGAACAAATTAAAAATGAAGAATCTCTCATAAAAAGACAGTAGGATACTGCATTCAAGAGGACAGCCACCAATTAAAAGAAATGTCAACAACTCAAGTGGCAGCAACTTCAAAAGGGAAATCTTTTCCTTATTTTCATATGCATTCTTCATGAGCAACATCAAGAAGTGTAACATGCTAATAGCTAATAACACTCAGGATAAGATTCACTAATTTACTAACTGAATAATTTAATGCATATCAAAGGAATGATTTTCTCATTTCTTTTTTTAGATCTAACACTAAGCTGGGCATTATCAAGTAGATGAAACTGCACAGATTACAAGTCATCACTGAAATAGTCATTTTAGAATTGAGTTTGGTTTTTTCTGTTGGATGTCTCTTTTGGGTTTATGGAATGGCACACCTTTTTTTCCTCGTTGTGATTCAGATTTCAAAAAAACAAATCAGGAAGATGTCTTTGTGGACGCGTGATGTTTTGCTAAAAACAAAGTGTTTTGCGGAGACAGATCTGTTATGATCTTAAACTTTGAACGTGTTGGGAACTGCAGCGAGGTAGTGCCATCCACCTGTCCCAGGCAAGCCAGTAACCCAGTAGCTGGGAGGTGCACCTGAAGTTTAGGAGATCGGGCCCTGAGCTGAAGCAGGAATGGGATGCAGATGACTGGCGTGCCACAGAGGTCCCCCGGCTGTCCTGGCATGGAGGACTCTCCCTCCTGCTCCTGGGAACGGTGAGAGGTCGGTTTGACTCCAACGCAGGAAAAAAGGCAAATGTTGTGGTTTTTTTTTTTAATTGCAAAAGAACTTTTGTATACTCCAAAATGCTACACTAGGTATTGAAAAAAGTAGAGAATTTACATGGTAAAAAATATTTCTTGTTTAACATTATTTTTAGAAGCCTATTTACAGAATTCTTCTAAATTTAAGCAATGTTTTGCCTTTGCTACTAGTGCACACTATGTAGCCCACTACCATCTGCTAAAACACTTTCAGAACATGTCACCAGTTAAGGTACCAAACAGAAACCCAGCTCTTCCTTCAGTTCGCGTGTCACTGCCAGAACGCTCACCCGGAGAGACTCCACACTAGCAGACAGCCATCAGTGTCTCAACAGCTGTTCAGTGGCTGGAGGGAAGCCGATGACTCCAGGGCTCATCCTCTTTAGCATCTTCACTGACAACCTGAATGATGATGTAAGAAAGCAGAAACAACAAATCTGAAGATGACACTAAATTAGCGTTGAGTTGTTGACATGCCAAATAGTAACTTTTGTGGAGGGATCTTCAGGAACTTTGGGATCTGGCCAGCAGAAATCCCATCAAGTTCAACAAGGTATAGAAAAGTTCCACAGGTCAGGCAGAATACAGCCATGTGCCAGGACAGACTGGGGATGGTCCGGTGGAGCAGCAGCCCTCCTGGAGAGGACCGGGAGCTTACGGCAGATATCAGGTCAAACGTGAGCCAATGCTGTGCTCATTGCAAATGGGGCAAACTGCACATTAGCCTGCTTTCAAAGAAGGGTGGCCAGCAGGTTGAGGAAACTCGTTATCCCTGCCTCCTCAGAGACCTGGAATAATGTGTCCGGGTTTGGGCCCCCCAGGTCAAGAGAATGATCAGAAATGGGAAGGGAAGGGAAGGCAGCAGGACTACCAGGATGGTCAGGGACATGGAGCACATGCTTCAGGTGATGGAGGAGGCTGTGGCTTTTAGTCTGGTGCAGAGGAGGCTAAGGGGTGATTTTCTAGCAGGCTGCGACTGCTTGAACTGGAGTGGGAAAGAAGACGGGGCCAAGCTCTTTTTGGTAGTGACAGATGGCACAGCAAAGGACAACAGCCACACACTGTAGCCTGGGAGGTTCAGACTGGACATTGGGAAGAACTGCTTCCCTGGGAGGATACAGCAGTACTGGCAGAGGCTACTTACCCAACATTTGGCTAGGTAAAATCGCAGGAGACCTGATCCACTGTTGGTGCTAGTCCTGCTTGGTGCGGGAGGTCCCTTCCAACCACTAGTTCCATGATGTAACTCAGACGTAAGCCAGTGGAGTTCTCAAAATCTTACCTAGATGATGTTAAACACAACTAAATTAAAAGTTCACTTATTAGTAAATAGGAGGGAAGATTCACCTCCTCAGCTGGCTTGTGTTCTCACAGCAAACCCTCCACCAACAGAGCACGCTGCTGCAGCGGGCCACACAGGCGTACTGCTTCCCTCTCCTGATAGCCCAGCAGCAAACATGATGTTTCTGTGATGTCCCTTTAACGGGGAAGGCCAGGCTGCTGGAAGCATTGGCTTTGTGGCAGATGGAGTGACATTTGCAATTGGGAAAAAACACTCCCATGCTGCCAAAATATTAACAAGGGGCTTCCTCAGAAATATTCTGCCACAGTCACTGATACATGTAAATTCACTGTGTAAATATGACTTCATCCAAGGAAAAAGGTATCATTCAGCAGGCTTTCCAAGGACAAGGACCTCTCCGCACCATTTTTTTTTTTTCTCTCCTGCAAAACCCTTTGCTTCCAGTCACAAATTTTCCGTGCTGCAACACCTTGCAGATGCTACTTGTGGTTAACTCCGATGAGCGACAGCAGCGAGCAGGGCTGGTTTGGGGCAGGCTGTCCAACAATCCTGCTCAGCTGGGCTGGGTCAAGGGACAGACTTGGCAGCAAGGGCACATTGTGAAATTGAATTTGGTGGTTTTTTTGGCATACTGTATCTCCCTCTGCGAATGCCCATGTTCCTTACATGGCGAGAACAAGAAGAATTTCCTGACCTTCCTTTATACCACCCATTATTTTGCATAGCCTAATAATGTCTTTAATTAATTTCCTTTTAAAAATAAACTCTCCTAATACTTTCAAATTCTGCAGATACGCAACATCAAAGCATTTCAGTGAATTTTTCAGTCCATTTATATGCCAGGTCTCTGGTGCTAGAGCCAGATATTTTGTGGTAGCACTGCAAGCAGCAAAGATGCCCAGCGTCTCTGGAACTGCTGCAGTTCTCGTTGCTGTAATTACTGATCACTGGGGAAACTGAGCCTCAAATACCAAAAAGCCTTTCTGTGACGACCTACTGTTTTGCAGAGGGCAATAGGACCAGTGTGCTTTTTTCTTAAAGAGAAAGAGAAAAGACAGCCATTGTGCCTCTACTGAGAAGGATCTGAGATTTATTTTTAACTTCAAACTTTTCTATGTATCGTGAAAAAAGCGGAATAATTCTATTTTCACTTAGGAGGGCATTACAAGAGAAATAAGTAGTCTGATACATTTTAGATTAGAGATGCTTCCCTAAGAACAGAGGCTGTCACAGTGTGGTGTCCCACGCCAAAGAAAATCTTTTCCCCAGTACTGTTAGCTGGGCCAACGTATTTCCAAGAATTTTTGTGCTAAACTGAGAGTTCTCCAACATGGTGCTTCTGGGAACTTAGGTTACTTTCACTCTCTCAGTACTAGGACTAACAAGTTGTGAAGGTAGTCTGCATCACAGTGATATTATAATGACTGCTCTGAAATGGAAAAATATCACACATCTGTGTTTCATTCTCCACCTTGAGACATACCTTTAGGAAGTCAGTTTGTGATGACATGTTTGGGCAAATGATGCCTTATCTGTGTGCTTTTTTCATGTATCATCCTGATCTGGTAACTTGAATGCCATAACCAGAAAGCTATGTTAATTGTACATGGTGTTAAGTCAGTGTAGTCCAAAACATACTCCTCTAAACTATCAGCCTCACAAAATCTGCCTGCCTGTTTGAGAAGCTGGAGATATTCTGTCTCTGTTAGAGAAACTGCATGAATTTTTTGTAACAATAAGAATCTCCAACCAAGATAATCTTCGCCTCATGGATATTACATATTTCTGTTTCCTTAAAATAAAGCCCACTAAGTACATGAACTGGTACCATAAACACAAGCGCAAGTAAAAGAGTTCTACTGTTGCTGGACTCCTCCTCCCACTCGATTTCGGCAGTCAGCAAAAATACTTTTTCAGTATTAAGTTACAGTAAAGAATTGTTGACCCTGGTGCAACTGAGAGCAAAGATAAAGTCAAGTCAATGGGGTTTGCTTCAGCTTGCGACATTTCAAATAAAGCCTCTAAATTTGTTTGGATGAAAAAAATGAAAGCATCTAGAACATATTTGTTAAAAACAAAAATGCAGAAAATCTATACAAGCTTCTCTATAAAGTAAATTTTACTGAAATGCTCACAGTTGCGTTTAGCATTATTTACTTATAATTTGGGCTTCATTCTAAATACTGTATGTTAACAAACTCAGACCACTTAATGCCAAGTGCTTTATACATCTCTCTCTAATTAAATTTCTCCAAAGAATCATATTACATAAGCATTTGCCAATACAAAAAGCACACTCTGAGATCCTGGGTAAAATCCAGGCACCCCTGCAGTAACTAGTAAAATTCCCACTGATCTCATTGAAGACAGTCTTTGCTATATATGGGTAATAAAAAATTATCTTGTTACTTATGTATTAAGTTCTTTGGTACACTATTCTAAGAAACTTAATCTGTGGATCTTAATGAGGTCCATGCTATCATTTACCATTTCCCTTACTAGATGAAAATAAGCATTACTTCAGAGTTCAATAATGTCCAGTTCCAAGTATGTTTGTAATTGCTGGAATATGCAATAGATGCCAGTTTAGATAAGCTTCTGGCCTCTGGACGGAGGTAGGCATTTGCTCTAATACTCTGCAATTTTACTACAGACTTGGAGGACAGAATTGCCTGTACTGAGCTCTGGAAGAAAAATGAACCATTAGCATTTAGGGATTCTCCAAACTGTACATTAAGTGTTATGTTTAGTAATAAGTTTCAGGTGGTCAGGACATGGAAGTGGCCTAAAAATGAAGATTTTAAATAACCTTTATAGTCATTAATTTAAGACCAGGCATAACAATTTACCTTTATTTAATTATGATAGATTTTTCATCTGTGTGAAACCCTGAAGTGGGCTAGTTCTGTCATTCTTCCTCTTACACAGTTTTTTTGCAGAAGTTTTCTCTTCCATAACTCAGCCATGCAGGGCTGTGGGGTTTGATGTTTGAGTTCTCATGCAAAAGAAAAAGCTAAATTAGGGCTGCTCTAGGACAGCACTAGTCAGAAATGGAAAGAGCAGGAGTGGTTTGAGACGGTACCCGCTCCTGCCACTGCTCTGCGGGGACATTATCATCTTGCAGCTGCAGAAATGGTAGAGGTTGTCGGAGTGCTGCTCATCTACTTCAGCGCTGTTACTGATTTTTTTTCAGAGTTACTGAGATGTTACCTAGTTACCAGCTGATCACAGCCTGGTAACCATTTAGAGAAATGCAGATTTTTATTTACAATAAGGTAAGTGACCCTAAAGAAGTCAGTCTGGTGACACTTAAGCTGTTCAACTGTAAAATAGGATGAGACTCCACATGGAAGTTATTTGAAGTGTTCAGACGAAAACTGCAGTATGAAATTAATTATGATTAGTCTTGACAACATTAATTAAATTTAAAATACGCTTAACTGGTTTAAAAATAAAACTTTCAGATTCCCTTCGACTGCAGCCCAGTCCTGAAGCTATTTAAGCCTGCGTTGCCTATCCCGTGCCTGATTTTCTGATTTGGTTGTAAGATCACTATTAATAGACCAGAAGTGGGATTAAAAAACAAAAAAAGGAGAAAGTGAGATTACCTAATTCTGCAAACATCTGTTTGTTCATTTGCTTGCTTTGTTTTAGAGAAGCATTGTCAAAAGTTTAGTTTTCTGACGAGGATTAATCTTTTTCCTTTTGTGACTCTGGACCATCCATCCCTCCCCCCCCCCCCCAAGCCCGATTCCGGCGCAGGGTTGCTAAGCGACATGTTCTTCTCTTCTGTACTTTAGCAGAGAGGAACAGATCAAAGACACCCACAGTCCTGAATTATTTTATAAATGAATTTAAAGAGATACTCTCCCATGCTGTATTATGTAGGGGGAGATCAAAAGTTGCTCTATATACTGAGAGTATCTGAGGAATTAAAACCGACGTCTTCTGGAAAATAAAAATGCTCTCATTACTGAGAACTATGTAATATTTACCTTTTTTTTCCCCCCAGAACTAGACTATGAATTTATGCTAATTAATGTTTCTAGTTTTATGGCAGTCAAGACATTGAACGCAGGCCAGGCTGCATGTTTGTACGACTTGCAGAAGTAAGGTTTTCTGTCATCAACTGACAAGCCTGCTGTTTTTTTAACTCTTTTCATCTCTTGCAGAAGAGTTGCCATTATTCACAAGTATTTAATTCTCTAAATTTTAAATGCTTTCCTGACTTACATTAAACGCAAGAAAGCCACACGGTATATTTCAAGTGATGTATCTTTAAAAGAATAAATGAAGATGAGGAAGTAATCTGTGTAAACCACGCAAAAAACCCAAGACACCAATACCTCAGACCTTTCTGAAAAGAACGAAAACCAAATGAATAATGTTTTATTAAAAAATCTGGCAATGCATAAGTTTAAACGTTACCTCTTACCAGACCAGCGCTTCTCTGGCATCAGCTCAGGTCTGCTATTCTGTCCAAGCTGTGAGATTTGTAAGTGCATACTGGCAGTTAAGGCAAGTGTTTCCTGAAACAGAAAAGGGAGGAATTATTTGCCCTCGGATCTACTCAGTTTCAAACACCATCAACATTCTAAAAGGAAAAAACAGCACTCACTAACAAAGTGCAAAAGTTTTTCAAGACTTTCATTTCCAAAGACACCATCACTGCACAACGTTAAGAAGAAGGAGAGGCACACAAATAACATACTTAAAGCACTACCTGAGCAAGTGAGACTGATCACCTACGCGGAAAGGAAAACTCCCCGGTCAAATGGCTGCAAAAAAGGCATCTTGAAAATTGCATACAAAATTCTTCCCCTGTGCAAATCTTGTTTTATAACCAGCCACCTTATCTGCATAAAGAAATGTGTCTTTTAAAGCAGTTTCAGGGGCTTGCTCACACAAACAGGTGCTCATGCAACTACAGGCACAAAATCGCTGGCTTCAGGTGTAAAGTGTACATAGATGATCTCACCCTCTTTGCTGCATGCCTGGTTGCAGGGCAGAGCAAGCTCCTCGCTCTTGTCCTATGCCGGCAATCTAACATAAAATTGAGGGCACATTAGTGAAACACTCTAGGACTGTAAAGGGATTAATCTCACATAAATCTTCTCCCAGAAAAATCAGCATTAGTATTTATTTAGATGCATTTTATTTTCCAGTGAGGAAACAAGCCTCTTTTTTTTCCTACACCAGTAAAACTCTGTTCAAAATTCTAATTGCTCAGATTTGGCAGTTAAAATCCACAGTACTACAGTTAACCTATATTCTTGTTAAAGCATTTATTTTAGAAAAGGGCTTAGCCAGCTTTTCCATTTCAGTACTAGATATCTATTACACGGGCAAGATCTGTGCTTTACTCTCACTGATACAGTGTTTTATGTATAAACATCTTGACCACCACTATGTTGTCAGTGGTTAGCAGATTCAATGTGTTTTGGCTGAATTTCTGAAGGGGAAAACTGTGACTTGCACTCTAAATATTTTTTCTGGAGAATAGATTCCTCAACAGACTATGGGTATCTTGTACAAAACGCAAGTAAACATTCGGAAAGGAATTTAATGCTTCTGGCAGGTACCGACTTGCCAGCCTTGGAAGCTGAAATCCCTGGGACCAGCGGCACCAGCGCAGCTCTGGCACTGTGCGCTCCGCAGACTGGCTGGGTTCCCGGCTGTGCCACCGCTCCTCCTGCACAGCTGCAACGACAAGGAAAGAAATAACTCCCACTACAAACAGGCATGCTGCTTGTTAGTATTGGTATTTCTGGTGAGCTTACTTAAACATCCTGACCATGCTTTGTTCAGAGATTCAGTTTGATCGAGCTAGTATTTAAGGTACAATGTTCTGAAGCGAGGATGTCGTAAGAATTTTAGTTAATATTTATTGCTAGTATATTTTATTAATATTGGTAGCAATTTGGTTAATGAATGTAAGTAATTTTGAATTGCTGCTGCTCCTCTTACTTATTTCTAGAATGCTGCAAAAACATCTGCTGCAGCTGTATCACAAATGTGAGCAGCCAGGGCAGAGGTTTGGGCCTATGAAGACAGGACGATGCTTTTGATATGTGGAGGGTGTTGAAGGCCATTGAGAACATTAGTAATGTTACTTCACATTTCTACAGTGCTTTGCCTGCTTAAAGCACCACATAGACTATAGTAATTAGTGATACGGATGTTTCTGAAATGATCAGCAGTATCGTTTAAATTGTCATTAAAATACAATTAGCAGCCCTTTGAACTGAGCGCTGTAGTTCAGAACAGTCTAATTGATGGCTTGTGGGCCAGACCTGGACAACAGGAAGATTGTGTCTGCTTTTCCTCTTCTCTAACTGCACCAGCCCAAGGAGCACCTCGTCCCAGGAGTGGTGGCTGTGCCCACAGGACAGACACGGAGAGCCGTTATGCGACTGGAAAGGCAACGGCACAAAGTATCCCTTGTGTCCAGCCCACTACATTGAAAAGCCTGGATTTTGTAAAGCTCGTTTCAGCCTGTGTGCAATTTCAAGCAGGCACAGCCCCACAACTTTATACTTTGCAATTCAAATCAATTTTTTTTTTTTTTTTTAACTTGACTTTCAGGGCACAGCTTTGTGCAGCAAGGAGTTGTAGGGATGAAATAAGGGCAGTATGTGGTAAGACAGATAACTGAGCTATCTACATCTACAGGTGATGCGCTGGTAGACCATGCTGGCATGTGTTTGGGTAAGATGAAGAATTTAGTTACTGCAGCAGACTGAAAGTGAAGGTCTGGCTTGGATGGTGTTCCCAAATCTGGCATCCATATCCCACGTTTAAGTAGCTAAATCTGTCACTTACATGCTTGAGATACTTGTGTTAATTGCATAAATGCCAACAAAAATGACATGTTTTTAAAGTGCTAGAAGTGTAAATAGCTGCTCTTCTGAAATGGCCACAGTATCTATATTTAACTCCTATGTGCTCTTCCGATAATACCACTTGCAAATGCACCATATTTGTTGTAGTATCTAGCTATAGTGATGTATTAGTATCTGTTTGTCATACTATTGATGCTCCTGCAAAAAATGCTGTAGAATATACTTTACATACTGCCTTTTTGTAGGTCTCACACAACGATTCATTAATACCATTGGAACAGCGTGCTACTGTTCCAGGTTTTCAAAGAACCAGTGCTATTGCTCTCCACCAGCTCCTGTTGCCTGCTTCATACTGCCTTTATTATTTATGCTTTTATTCCCAAAAATTCAAATTTAGAACTGGAAATTTTCACGCTTTTGTTTTTTAAAAATAATTAAAGGCAGCGAATTGACCTGATGTAATCTGTATACTGTGTGCCACGGTTAAGTATCCACTGCTGTGAAAGCGCTGCTTGTTCTCTGAAAGGAGGAATTCTTTCAGACAGCGTCACTTGCCCCCTCCTCTGCGAGGCTGCTTTTCCCATACACTTGGAGGACTCGCTGCCAGTCATTTTCTTGCCCTAAAAGTTTGCCGGAGCAGTATTGTCATTCACCCAATGTTTGTACAGGGCCTAGCTCCGAACAGGTTGGCCTCCACGTTCAATCAAAAATTTCACATGTGAGTGTAGCCTCTGTGAAAATACGATGGCTTTTTAATCGTCTTTTCTTTGGACTGGTCCTTGGACTACATAGTGCTTCATTTTAATGTGGGCTTCACAGCAGGTTTTGGGAGAAGTTCTTTTCTCTTCCTCTGTCATTCACGTAGCCAGCAGCGTGCTTTCAGATAACCTGTCTACAAAAGATTTCAGTGTTGGCCTGGCATGTTTTACTAGTATTTGAATGGCCTAAAGAAATTATTTGGAAAGCAGTAGATGCCTTTGGAAAAGAGGGAAAGGGGGGGGAAAACAGACTCGCAGAGGATATTAATGGGTCAACTGGCCCAAGAAAATAGGAAAAAGTGCAACTCAAAAGTCGTTGCCAACAAGTAGTCTTGCAATATCTGCCCAGGAAGGTAACACAGATCCTCGTGATCCTGTTTTTGTGATGTTATGCCTTCACTCCCTCTCTCTACATTCACCATTCCATACCAGAAATGTAAATTGTTGCTCAGTTCAAATACAATACACTTCCTAAGTCTGCTTTTCTCAAACACACAAAGTACGTATTGTCTCAGAAGGAGCAAGAGACCAGGTACCCAAAAACGTGGTGCAGGGTTTGCCATAGCCACAAGTCTGAGAACAGATGCTCCAGGGGAGCCGTCTGCTAGTGTTTTGCGTAGGTAATTGTTAACAATACTAAATAATAGTCTGTCTGCTGGATAACGGACAACACCCCAAAACACAGCCCAACAACCGTAAAGGGAGAAAGTATTACAAAGAGCTCACAGCAAAATTAAGATGCCAAGCGAGATTCCCATATAATATGAAGACACTGAAAAAAAGAGTCTTTGTTCCACCACGGGTATCTTTGCTGGGCTTCTGCCCCGGCGTCAGCTGTTTGGATTAGCCTCCTCTTCATGGGAAGCTATCAGGGACGGCATACAGAAAACATTGAATATGCAAGAACTCAGTAGGATTTAGCGATTTTGGGAAAGACTGATGGTTCTTAAATAACTTAGTGCAATTAACAGAGGGCTGGAAATATGAGAAAACCTCTGAAGAATTAATCAAGAATCAACAGCAGTTTGTCTTGATAGTAAAGGCGGACACATGAAATAAAATAGCTTATCACAAAATGGCTTTTGACTAAGAGTGAAAAATGTAATGAGGAAGAACACACTTTGGATAAATCTACATTCTGTTAAGGTAAATAAAAAAGCCAATGCCAGTAGGAGGAGGAAAAAAAGACACCTTCCTGCATGGTCACCACTGGGCACATATTTGCATGAGGCAAGTGCAAGGAGAGCAGACTTCCTGAGTGCCAGAATAACACCCCTATCTTAGATGGGTAAAGAAGAAGTAGGACTTACTCTCAACTATCACAAGGCAGTAATGGTCTATTAGGCCAGCTGGCAAGGGAGAATAAATAGACAAAAAATCCGTGGACTGCAGTTTTTTGGGCATCTCTTACAGTCTTTGCTAACAGTCCTCAGACTTAAACCAGCGGCTTAAGGTAAAAAAGAGATGGAGAGCTTGAGAAAGGCACAAATTCTACATGGCTGAATTTGTGCAAGAACACAGTGAAAAACAAATTAAGATGTCGCAAAATGATCCACCACCAAAGTTCAAAGCAGCCAGTGAGAAAGTGCAGAAGAATATTCTACCCCCTAGCATTGGTCTCCTGCAAAAGTTCCACGCTGTGGCAAAATAGAGTGGGTATGTACACAACAAACAGAAAAGGCACGATACTAGTGAAAAGATGGGACTTGCATTCACCAGATACTAGTACAATTAGTTTTTCACAATTTTCACAATTTGAAGTTATGGTGGAAGCTGAATTTTAAATTAAGTTTGAAATGTTAGAGTGGAGGAATGCTTGATGGGTGAGAGCAGATCAGCCGAAATGAAAGATTGCAGCAAAGTCTTCTTTGCAAAAGAGGTTTACAAAAGAAACCATGAGAATTGCTATTGCCGAATTGTTGCCGTAGCAATAATATTCCTTCTTGTAGACTAAGAAAAAAATTAACTGTTAGTAATAAACCTATTTAAGCTGACCAATCACCTATGGGTTTCTGCAATCTTATGTCTTGCAGAAAGCTGAAAAGGAAGAAGTTCCAGAAATAGACTGAAACTGCTCTAAGATCTGATGCTGATGGAGAGACTGATAAGCATGTAAATGACTCAGTTAGGTGTCTCCCATATGCACATTTGCTTGTCCTAAGAGGAAAATGTTCCATCATAGGTATCACAGATATTTGAAAGAAGTTATTGCATGCTAGAGCACCACAGTGTTTGTAGATATTTTAGAAGGCTACAGAGAGATCCCTGAACATGGAAATTCTTTCGTTGTATAAATTTGTGTGATTGTATACGGTTTAATTGCAGCAACCTATGATACAAGAAAGGAATGTCTCACCTGATAGCAAGCACCATGATAGAAAATCAGAGCAAGACTACGAGTGACAAATTTTGTCCAAAAAAATTTTTTTAAACCTAAGTAATTGTTCTTCAATATCTACTATTTTTGCAACTATTTTAGACTAAGTGCCAGGCATGCCTGTAACTTAAAAAACCCAAACAAAAACAACAAAAGGAAATCTTTTGAAATAACATACATACTGAGGATGAAGCTAAGTCAGCCTGCAGAAGTGTCCCTGAACAATTTTTTGTTTTATATAAATCGCATGAAGATTCTGCAAGTCTCTGTAAGCAAAATTTTTAGTAAATAGGTATGCAAGCAATACACCATGAGAGAAACTAAGGCTGGTTTTATTGCTGCGTGCTATTCACCCCTACTACAGTCAAATGCTCCAGATGACAGGGAAGAGAAACAGGGCAGCTAGTAATAGTCATAGCTAACAGCAGAATGTTAACATTTATTGCATGCTTATTTGCAAATGTCTGCATTTAAAGTTAGTACCGAAATAATAATATAAGAGATATATTTCACTTTGAGCGCTGAAGTAACAATACAGAAAAGTATCTTGCCCACAGGACAAGCCCATGGCCACTCACAGACCCAGCAGTAAGGAAGAGGGCTGGGAGTTTTTTGCCTACAGCAGTAAGAACTGGCAAGTTCAGGGGGTAGCAGCTCCACAGTGAGACACACCAGGGTGAGAAAGGAGGAGAAATATTAATGGAAATCACGTAAAACAAGTGTTTCCCACGGATAATATATGTATCAATTATTCCCAGCCAAATGTACCAATCATCAAGATTACCGTGGATAGCCTGTTCCACGGCCTACGTCCATATTCATCTCACAGTGGAACCAAGTTTTGTTAGCAGGGGAATCAAAACTAAGATGATAACATTCATTTCTATGTTCTTGCCCTGACATGGTTATTCATTTAGAGTTCTTCCTAATGACTGTTCAGTTCCTTCCTTCTAGGGAGCCACTCCTAATTCTCTTCTATTCAGGTTGGATAATGAGTCACTGGCTTTAGTATTAATTTTTGTTAACCCTTCCCTTGTACAACCAACACCTGTTAACAGCAAAATGCACTGTGGCTCAGTGCTGAGAAAGCAAACTCTTCAATGCCTTTTCTTCCATTGCGCCATTTTTTTATATGCAGACAACCCAATGATTCCTGCAGGCTTTATGCCGCTGGTTGATGAAAAAACACCTTGCTTGTCTTTGTGCCTTTGGTTAATTGCTTTTTCAGTCTATCTTAGTCTACCTGTTTTGCAGTGTAATTTTTCTTTCCATAAATTGCACTTTTTTCTGTTGCCTTCTTGTCTGGCCAAAGTTTTATTTGTGGCAAAACAGCTACTTGCATCAAATAACTTCTTGAAACACTTTGTTTACCCTTCTGTTTTTCCTCTCTCTTTTCTTTTGGGGAAGGAGGGTCAGGTTTGTGGATGGGCACACAAACCTGGCAGCACTCAGTTCTGCTGTGTCTACCTATCTAACTCCATGGGAAGCGTCAGGACATTAACGGTCAGGCTTCCCGTGGACGATGCTTTTGACTAGTTTTCCTTCTTAAACAACACTAAACAAAACCAAACCCCAGTAAACTTAGAAGATATTTTATTTATACATGATTGCCATTCTTAAAGATACTGAACCTAACTATCCTGTGAGACATCTTCTTCAATCAGCTACTGCTCTCTTCTCAAGAATAATTAGCAAATGGTCTGTCCTGTATTTGATCAAACTTTGTACTGTTTGGTTACAGCATTGAATACCTGTCAGCATGTCTCATCACCTGCTTTTTATGCACTTCACGTATGGCGGTACTTGTTCTTTGGCTAAATTTTGGTGTGTTTGGGAATATTTGGAATTCTAAAGTTCTTTCTCCTTGATCCTCTTTCCCTCTATTAGCACTGTTGGTCTATTCCCATGCTTTGTGTGCCTTTCAAAGTGTTCCACAGTGGTTTTATTATCTTGATGCTATCCTAACACATGCCTGCTCCTAAAGGAAAATCTAGGAAGTCTAAGGGAAAAGTAGTTTGGAAAGAAATCAGACTATTTACTTAGGAAACCACACTCTCAGGTTATTACAAAACCAGATTTCTAGGAAGAAGCACGTATTTCTCATTGACTATTTCCATACCTTTCTTCAGTATTCTTTATTTCACCGTCCTTATGCTGTACCAGACGGTATTGGATACAAACATCCTCCGAGCAGCCTTGCGTTAGCACTGCACCGCCTGCGAGAGAACCAACCCGCTCCCCAAGACAGCTATTCCCTGGTGGGAATATTTACTGTAGGCGCCAATCCAGCCTGACTGAAGTCTCATTAAGAACACATTTTTTCCCCAATCAATAAAATATTAATGTGACTATACAGCATGTGCAGCCTGACATTTTCTCGACACCTGCATAGCACAGAACTACTCTGGCGCTGCGTTACTACTTCAATGACAAACCGCATGCAACTTCTATAGCTCAGGGACAGCCCTAATCTTGGCCTTTTAAAACATTATTTCATCTGGCCGAAACTGTAAAGATACTCCCTCACCGCCCGTGCGGAACGGAACGGGGCTTTTCCCCCCCGACAGCCTGTATTTATGCCCATTTACCAGTCCCGGCAAGCGCCTGGCCTGGGCGGGCAGGCCTCGGGGCGCCAGCAGCCGCCTCGCCGCTACTGGAGGCGGAAGGGCCATGGAAACCGCCTGCAAGTTTTGCCGGCAGCAGCGAACACGGGGCTGCGGGCGAGGCGGGACAGCCTGTAATTACTATTCGCAAAGAACGGCCGCGACCGCCATTTCTGTCAGGAGCGGAAGGCCTCGCGAGCTGG
>JAVJGI010000050.1:5260779-5299952 GCA_035590275.1 Ibycter americanus | reverse complement strand
TGTGAGGTTCCTTCTGTCCCAGCCCTGTAGATGTGAGACTGTTGCAGTTCCTTGTCCCCAGGCCCAGCAGCAGGGAGGTTTTTGCCTCCATGTTCTTTCGGGGCTGCTGCTCCATCGACTCAAAATGTCCCTTCTTGCCCAGGCCCCCCCCCCGCCCCTCCGCTCAGCAGGGCGGTGGGGCTGCGACTTGGCTGCCGCAGGTGAGAGCGGCTGGCCGAAAGCATCGTAATCTAATTAATTATTAAGACGAAAGAAAAAAAAAATCAGTTATCGCGCACGGCAGATCTGCAACAAGTTCCCTGCTGAGGCGAGGTGTATAAACTTGCGCAGAAGGTGAAATGGCTTGCTCCAAAGCGCAGAGGTTCGAGTTTCGTGTTTGTGAAGGTGAGGGTTTTGGTCGGCATTGCCCAGATGTATTAACGAGATTTTGATCATGTGTAGAATAATCCGTTCCTTACTCTGTAACGGCAAACGCTTCCAGTTTGTGGGGTCAGGAGCACCGATCGCCAGTTCTTCATTTAAAGTTCCGATTTTAAGGGGGAATCTCTGCTTTCTGGTAACGTCGGCAGTGCTGCAGGCAAGGAGCTGGGGGCCGTGGTGATCTCGGGCTGACACCCAGGCCAGGATTTCAGAGGTTGCAGAATACGGACATGTCGCATCTCTCTGTACAGCATTTGTGATTTATGGTGGTTTCTGTTGAGCCGAGCGATTGTGTATATTGAAAAACAAGCCCCGGGATGAAGCTGCAGTTTTAAGAGTTGCTTGCTCGCTTTCCCGCTAGGGAGGGAAGAGCAGCGGGAGTGAAGTGCATGCTTGTAGCCCTTATTATCATAAATTACTTTAGTGTGTAGAAAAGTATTATGCAACCTTTAGGGTTGCACGCATGATCACTAGCAGCAGCTTAACATTATCTGGCTTTTGTACCGATTAGAAAAATTCTGGCCGGGTTGCAGTCCTGGGGTAAAGATGACTCTTGGAAGGAGCTCACCCAGAAGGTGACTTTAGGTGAAGTTTCTCCTAGTTCTGCCAACGGGGCGAGAGTAGCTGTTGCTCCCTCTTAGCTCGGCCCCGCTCGCTCGGCCAGACCCATCCTTGGAGGATGGCATTCCCTACAGCTCCCTGCGCGCCCGGCTGGCCTGAAGCCTCCCCGGGCAGGCAGCGGGTGTTGAGCCCAGCCAGCGGTGGAAGTCCCACCCTGCGGTGGCCCCCGCCGCAGCGGCGATTGGCGCGCCATGGCGGGCGCAACCGGGGCCACAGCAGCCGGGGCCACCGGGCTGGGCTAAGCGCGTGTGGAACAAACGGGAAGAGGAGGCAAAGCTCGTTCTTGCAGGGTGCGTCGAGCTCTGCCGAACGCGACGTCTCGGGCTTGGTGCCTGGTTAAAGTGAAGACGTTATGGCTGTGTCTGCTGTAGTAATGTGTTTTTCTGGTCAGGGTGGAAGCAAAATCATGTACGTGTTTTGGATATGAATGGCAGTGGGAATTTGAGTGGTAGCAGAAACATCCTCATTTGAACTTCTTTGTTGTTGTTTGGGTGGTTTTTGTAGCTAGGAAATACTTCTATTCTTTAAGCAAAGTTTTAGGGACCATGCAGTGAAGATATTTATCTTGATCTGGTTACGGGTGCGTTATAAATCTTCCTTAATTTTTTATTGAGACTTAGACATCATTAGTAAAAGCAATGAATGGGGCAAAATGAGAAATTTTCTTCCTTTTAGTGTGTTAAACTGGATACTTTGTTTAATGCAATATTGAAATGCACAGTACACAACAGGAAGCCAGCTGTTTTGATATTGGTAGGAATTTGGTATTTGTAGTAGTCCTGTGGTATGTTGAACTAGCTGTTAGTCTTTTAAATGCATTGTCTCAGACCTGGTTCATTCCTGTTGAAGTACATGATATCCAAATAAAGTTGCCACATTTGGCACCAGTGTCACCTGTAGCACTTTGTTTACTTTCAAGCTTAGCTGCAGCATTAACTCCTTTACGGTTTCTCACTAATAGGCCTTATTCTTAATCTCTGGAAACAGTTTTAGGAGTGAGAGGACATGTCATATTGAGCGCCTTTTCTATCATTCAGAAAAAAAAAAGAAAAAGAAACAAATGAAAAACCCCCACAATTTTGACAGGGAAGATTTGAGAGGTGGATATCTGTCTGCCTTACGTTAGCACTGGGAGCTGGCAAGTACTTATTAACAAAATACTGATCTGTCTGTGGGGGAGAGTTTGTTGCTTTTAGGAACGTTCACATCACTGAGCCACCACTGTGCATGTCCGAACTGCAGTGGCTCTCTGGACTGGTCAGCTGTCTTGGGGATGGGAAGGATATCAGCAGTTCCGATTTGATGCTTCATTTATACAGCTGTTGAGAAACTGTGGATAGCTGTTTTAAATTGTTTCATATTCATGTTAGAAAGTATATTTCATGGTTATAGTGGTAACATTCATAATACACATCAAAGATACTGCTGAACTAAAATTACATTCCATTTCTGCTTTTCTTCTTCTCTTATACAGTTTAATATCTTTCTAAGTCTACTTTATTACATTTATCTTTCTTTATATCTTACTCCAGTTTTATTCATGTTCTCCCTCATGCTCACTTTCTAGCAACCCTCCTGGTGGGCAAAGAGCAAATGCATCTTGAAAGATGTGATTTTTATTTGCATGTATGGGTGATTTTTTTTTTAATTCACATACATATAAGACACTTGCTAAATGCTAGTGTTTTCTCGCTTTGTTTTGAGAAGTTGGGATTGAGAATACTTAAGAACTTCAAATATGAAGCTGATTTTCATATTTTCAGGAAACATTTGAGTCTTGAGTAGAAGAGCTGTGCAGAGCTAGGGACTGGCTATGAATTTAATCTATTTTGGTAATTAGAGGGGAGAAAAAGAGTAATGTCTTCTATCCAGAACAATTATAAATCACTTGCAGATGGTTTCAGCAGGATGTAAAAATAACAGGTTCCTCCAAGTTATAACAAATATCCTACGGGTTTCTAGCTTAATTGTGACCTGGTATTTTTCTGTTTGGGGGAGGGGGGAATAATTCTTAAAAGAAACTTTTAAACATTAGCAAACCTGCTTTGCATAAATATTTGAGCAGTGGAGATCTTAACGTCTTTAATACTTTGGTGAGACTGTTTTGTTCTCAGTATCTTAAACATGCATGTGCCTGTTTACTCGGACAGGATTCTCTTTCTGATCCAGCACCATTAATGTTTACACAAGATTTAGACTTTAAATTATTCCAAACTCCTGGCTGTGATTACCCCTGCATCCTCCCTGGGGTATAGTTGCATCCTGACTCCCTCCTTTTCTGAGAGCTGCAAACTATTTCTCTGACTCTCATCTTGTTAGAGTTTTATGCTGTGGGTTAACTGTACCTTGATAAATACAGCTTTTTTCCCTGTGACAGTTCAGTTATTTGAACGTGGATTCTAGTATAACCTAAACATACTGCAGTTTCATGCTCATAGCTTGCTGTGTCAGATAGCTCTATAAAATGGGAAGGGAGGGAACTGGAGGCTGGAGGAGGCAGAGGAAACAGTTTATAGGAGATCAGAGCTGACCGCACGAGTTTCCTCTTGTATTATGTACACAGCCATGTCACACCTAGTGCTGCAAAAAGAATTCTTACTTTGTTTTTTACAGATAGTCTGTGGTTGTCATGAATGCAAAGATGTTGATTTTAGATACATGTACATAATTTAAATCTGTCTACCCTTAATAAAAAAAATACCTGGGGGATTTTCCTGATTTAAAACATGTGAAGACTGGGGAGGGATGGTCAAGCCTAAATGGCCCTTGAGTTAGTAACTGTATAAATCTGATATCTTTAAATTTTTCCAAAGATGTTTATGGTATCTTCCTATTCTGTGTACAGCAGGCACACGTTATGCTAGGTGACAATATAATTATTAGAAAAATCAATACACCTTTTTCTCACAAACAAAAGTAAATTTCAAAACCACTCTGATACAGTCCATCAAACACATTTCCAAAGAAGTAATATTTTCTAAAGACTGTAAGGTGGTAGCATCAGGAGTAGAGAGAGTTTTGAGAGCTGGTATTGATCGTAGGAATATCTCAGAGAGTGAGGTGCTGACTGTTCAGCTGCTCAGGATTTTGCTAGAAAGGGAACAACTCATGAAGCTATATGGGAAAAGCAAAATCTTACTCACCAGAAGACTGTAATTGGAGTAACGCATGAGTAGAAAAGGAAGGGTCACTGTAAACTTGCTGTTGAACTAAAGCTCTTTGCTGAGAGATAGATGACTGCAGGACATTGGAGAGGGCTGTAGAGGTGTAGGACCCTCGCTCTTGTTCTCAGGGTTTTGGCTGCAGAGGAAGTAGCATCACTGGCACTGACGCTGTAGTTATTCATGCGTGTTGTGGAGACTGAAGCTAATGGTTTTGTACTAGTCTATTTTGGGATAGCTTGCTATCTGCGTTGTTAAAATTGAATACTTGGTGATGGTAGGATATACCAACACCCAACCTCTATGGAGTTTTCAGAATGTTTATTATGTGTGTAGATGGTAAAACCATTAGGCATCAAAAGCACTTGGCTCGCTTTATTTTTGTGTGGTTGTATGCAAACTGTAGTTGTAACGGTTCCTGACAGTGCGTAGAAATGCAGCACTGTAGGTACTAACCTGCCATCTTGGGTTTTTTGTTTTAGTATAATCTTCTTGATGAGAAAGAGTTGCTTTTATATTTCCAGTGTTAGGAATTGTCCCATGTCTACCCTGCACAACATGCCTGTTCTAGTCATTTGATTGCCATAGCCTAAAATACGTGCTTTGCTAGGCAACGTGAGTTGAGAGGTGAAGTTTGGGCTGTAAACTTGAAGCAGTGTGCACCATCAGGGACAGCTGTGTATAAATGAATAGGCTGAAGGTGGAAAGAGGGAAAAATTTGCCTTAACAGCAAGGTAGACATTTGAAACATCAAGAAAGCTACCCCTGTTCATCTAGGGTTATGTTTTGTTTCTTCTAAAACAGGGCTGCAAAACTTTACAAGGGATCATGTGATTCCTTTTTAAGGGTGCATCTTGGCTTGCTGAACTGCTTGAGTATCTACAGCCTTAAGATTTTTCCCATGAGTTAATACAGACACTAGTATACTAATATGTTTAGAGTTGGAGTGTTTCTGTTAATAAACAGTTACTTCAGATAGAGTTCAGTAATACATAATACCACTTCAGTGTGCAGGCTTTCAGAACTTTGTATTGTGTTTCTGAGCGCTCCTTACATTCTGTCCATATGTGCTG
Organism: Ibycter americanus; assembly: GCA_035590275.1. Classification (NCBI taxonomy): domain Eukaryota; kingdom Metazoa; phylum Chordata; class Aves; order Falconiformes; family Falconidae; genus Ibycter; species Ibycter americanus. The sequence goes on along the minus strand of JAVJGI010000050.1, from coordinate 5,294,677 downwards.
TGTCATTGAATTTTTACAATTACTTTAAATATACTGCAAGTTTTCAAATGCACGTATATAGTTTCAGAAAGACCCAGTATATCGTAATGCATGTGATAAATCAGTACTGCAATTTAACACTGTAGCTAATTACTCTGTCTTCCACTATAGGTTGCACAGAGCATTGAGGATCATCATCAAGAAGTAATTGCTTTCTGCAGAGAAAAAGGTTTCCATGGTTTGGTTGCATATGACTCCGATTATGCATTGTGCAACATCCCTTACTATTTCAGTGCCCATGCCCTAAAACTGAGCCGTAATGGGAAAAGTCTCACAACAAGCCAATACCTAATGCATGAAGTTGCCAAGCAACTGGACCTGAATCCAAATCGCTTTCCTATTTTTGCTGCTCTTTTAGGTAAGTGAAGTAATAAAAGAACTTGATGCTGCTAGTCAGACGTGATTTCAGTTTCTATTAACTGTTTTAAAATACATGTGTATAATTTGACAAAGCACCTAGGGAAAGACATCCCTTTGTTTCAGACATTCCTATTATACTTGAGGTGGGCTGGATGCGTTTTTATGAGGCCAGACATGCCGAATTTGTAGGGACCTGCGAGCAATGCAAATTGTGGCTGTCTAGAAACAAGAGTAGAGAGAATTCTGCAAAGCTCTGCCTAGCCAAAATGTTCTCAGTGGGTGGGGAGGAATCAGGGCAGTTGTGGTTCTGCTAGTTTTGGTCTTGTATGGTGTACAAGGTCTAATTTTAATAATACACTTTTCAGACTGGGAAAGCATACTTGTGTCCTGTTTTGTAGTCTACCTAAAAATAACATATATGGAGTGAAGATGTTTGGATTGCAGGGGCTTTTTTTTCCCTCAGAAATGAGTATTGGACAAATATGACAGCACATCAGCTGCACCAGAAATACATTATATTACGTAGTTGAGTGAAACTCCACACATTTGAAAACACTGGTGAAGAGCATCTTACCATTCCATTGGTTTTGTCTGGATAGTTTCTTGGCACTCCTGCTTCTAATTCTAAATGGTGTAGTATCTTTAAGTAGCATAGGTAGGAAGGACTTCAGTTTCACATCTCTGCTTAAATGGGACAACTTTAACACACACTATTTCCACAGCACTGGTAGCAAGTAGCTGTCATGCTCTCTCAGATGGAAGAATGAATTAATTACTAACAAAGTTGACTCCAATGAATAACATCAGTTTAGAACAGCATTCTAACTTCTTTTTGGGTAAATAAACACAGAGCTGCAGTGTTTCTGATCTTGTACTGAGCAAACAAATTAAGAAAACTGGATTTTCTTTTTATTTTCTCACTGACTTTGTGGTTTAGTGCAGGTACATGATAGAAGAATAAAACGTAGAATTTGAAAGCTGTGAATGAAAGAGGCTGTGTATTATTACTGCTTTGGCATACTAATGTTTTAGTTGTCTTTAATATTAAATTGTTTCTAGTCCAGGCAGGTACCTTCCATGTTAAGAAGGAAGGAACCAATGCATCTTACAGTAGAAAGCCACAAGTATTTAACTAGTTGAAGTTGCTTTTAGTTGGTGTATGTTTTTTTATATGCGGAATTGTTACCTGCCTGCATAGCTGTATGGAGGAATGGCAGATGACTGGCTAAGCTGCAGTTTATAACAAAAACTCTGTGTAAATTGCATGACAGACGAATATTGCTAGGCTTTGTTTTGGAGTCTATAAATAAGTTGTTGCATGCCAGTTCAGTGAGTAAGAATTACTGCTTGAAAAGCAGTTTCACAGTTGCAGATATGCTTTATAGAATTAATGTGAAGTACATGTGAATGACATCGTTTTAACTTGTCACTGAATTATAGCTGCATGGCCAGTTGAGGCATTGGTTATATTAAATGGTAGGTGAAAAAACATTCCGGTAAATTTTCTAAAGGTTTTGCAATTTTATGCAGAAGCTCTTGAATATATTTCTCTTGATATCTCACATGACGATTTTCAGCCTGCTTTTAGGAGAAAGAAACCTGAGGTCATTTCACATGATTACTAGGGAGATATTTTGTAGCTTTTTTTCCCCCCAAATTGGTACAAAGGTTAAAAAACCCCAGTTCAACTACAAGTTTAGTTTTGTGTATTCTTTTACATTTATTTTGTGTGTGTATTCGGTATGAGTAAGCAGAATAGAGTAAAGCTTATGGAAATCAGGGTTAGAACAGAAGATAACTTTGGAGGTCTTCCTTTAATTAGTATTTGTTGGTGTTGGGTTTTTATTTATATTAGTGAATATTAGGAAACCTAGGTATTTGGTGATATAAGCAATGATTATATAAGCTTACAACAAACAAATACCATTTGACTGAAAGTACTAGCAACATTTTTTAACTCTTGCAACCTTAGGAATATAGTGACTTTGGGATTTTTTTGAATAAAATACTAAATGCATGTATGGGCACATAATGGTGTGTAGTGTGGCCTATGTTTAAAGCAGGGTAGCTCATTCAGATCTAAATTTTTATACTTTTATTTAATATCTGAGGGCTTGTCTGACTTCACAGGTTATTCCACGCTTGGTCCTGTGGCCTCTTTGAGTCTCTTAGGAACCTGAGAAGTAGAATAAAGAAAATCACAATGAGAAGGAATAAGTGAGCTCTTGATTACGTGGGAAGGCATATGAATCTGTTACATTGCTCTTCTGTTCTGGGTACATCAGTGTAACTCCTCGTGCTAGTACTTTGTTTAGGAATAAATTAAAGTATTCTGAAATAATTGCAGTTAAGTTGCTGGTTTCATGTTTGCAATTACAGAAGGCCAAAACTATCACATTAGCCGTATCAGTATTCAGCTTTAGGTCTGCAAATCTGTGTCCCTGTATAGGAAAACTCAAACTTCTTTGTGTTCAGACACTTTCTTGTCATTAACTTCAAGGGTCAATTTGGGGAAGGTGACAAAAGAAAAAAATTCTTGAATGATTCAGCCAAACATTCAGCAGTTGGAGGGGTCTGAGGAACAACACCTAACTGGTCAATTAAAAAAATGTTCTCAATGGTATATTATTTGGAAGTGAGTTAAGTTCAGGGATGAAGTCTCTGTTGAAGTATTCCAGCAAAATATTTTTCTGACTGTGCCAACTAGTCGAATTTTTAAAGATTACTTTCTGAGAAGGTTATGTATACACTGTAGTTGGTTGGCTTGTTTTACAGCTTTTTCCTTCTTACAGCTTTTCATATAGTTATGAATCTTTCATTTTTAGTTCTAGCTTTATGATGTAAGGAGTATCCTTGTCATGGATAGTTAGAATGTGGCCAAGATAGTGTCGTCTGGGAGTGTGCTCTTAAAAAGTTCTGTCCTAATTGTTGTTGATGTAAACAGGGAGTTCTTCTGTAAATTTTGACTAATACTTCAGAATTATTTAAAAAACAAAACAACAAAAACAAACCCAAGCTTCAGCAGTAGAAAAACAAACACAGTGTGAGGTACAGCACTCTAATGCAGTGAACTCTTCAGAAAGGGCAGTCACTTCAATTAGTATCTAATTGCTTTTAAAAAACCTAAGGCGTACACTATAATAAGCCATTAAAATGGGAAAAATCAATATATGTTGAGGTTGTTCAGCCAGGTCAAGAAATAGAGGTTGCTTATGTAATGTTGATCTCTCTCCCACTGTGACAGTACTTTGTAACATGTGTTTTAGTTACATAGTCTCATTCTGTTTCTCAGCAAAATTTTAGAACTATATAAGGTAAGTACAGGCATACCTTCCTATTTGGACTACAGAAGACTGCTGCACTTCAGCATCCTAAGTTCTGCCCTTCAGTATGTGGTGAGAATTGATCAAATAGTCAGAGTGTCTTATATGTATGTTCAAGGGGATGGAACTAACTGAAATGACAGATGGAGACCAAACAAGATTGAGGTTTTGGTGGAAGGGAGAGAAGCTCTTGACTATTTTAAAAGGTAGTCTTAGCATCTGCAGGAGTTCTTGTTAGTTATCACAAAACTGTGTAGTGTTCTGGCTGTAATTGATTTTTTTTCAGACCTGCATTATAAAGGCTGTCTAATCCTACCTTGTTAGATTAGTAAGAATGTGGTTGTTATATACGAAGTTGTTGAATCATTCCGATGTGAGTTTAGTTTAGCTCCTAATGAATAAAAATTACAATGTTTCGTTGCTGGAGATCTCAGCAGTACGTGAAGTATTGATTGGACACAAAAGACTTCCCTCTCTAAGGGGATATCTGCTAGTCACCAGGCGATGGACAGCTTTCTTGGTTTTCACATGTTAGAACATTAAAAGCAAACTAAATTATTTTACAAGCAAAGTATTAAGAAAGTAAACAACTGTCATATTCAAAGAATCTTGTCACGTTCTTTATGAGTAGATAGGAGTTCAAGATGTTGTCCAAACTATGAAATTGTTAAAAAAACCCCAAAACTGTAAATATATTAACAGCAGTGAGAATTGTGCATTCACTGCTAAACTGCTGCTCTATAAAACCAGATATTTTCAATATCTGGGTAAGTTTTCTGCTACAAGTGTAGTAATACATTCTGTTTAGCTTTTCATAGAATTTGGATCCACAGCCACTGAATTCTGTCAGTGGTTGATTAGTTGGTCTTTGATTAATTCAAATGTTTGAAATATTTCCTAGTAAGAATTTCTAAGGTGTTTTTCTGAGCATAATGTGCTTTGGGAAAAAATAATAATTTAAGTGGTCTCCCATTTGGTATGAACAGCTTGGTAAATATAGGCACTCTCTCTATTCATTGAAACAACTACATAATTTCCCAATTTTTTTGATGCTGCCAGCCCTGGCTCCTGTCTGACCTGGTCAGGCCAGCAAAAGAAACTTAGGAACTGGGAGCCTGCTAAGTGTCATTGGAACTGCCAGCGTTCCTGAAGGTTAGATAAATTTGCCTGATGGCTTGCTGCTTGACCAACACTGCATGATGGAGCAGAGTGCAGATTCCAGAGGCAGCTCCAACGTGGATCAGTAACGGCACGTGCTGGGATGCAGGAAAGGCTTACCAGCTTGCGTCAGGGAGCAACAGAGTGTGTTCTTACACTGCTGCACCTGCATTACTAAATCCTGTTGAGGATCCCCTAATAGGAAATCCCCTAACAGGACGTGCCAGGTTGAGGTTGACACTGTGTGTTGTGGCTGGCTCTGTTGCTTCTGTGAGTAAGCTGGGTTTCATGGAAGAGTGCTCCTCAAACAGAGCACGGTGTATTTTGCTGCAGTGGCAGCATGCTAATTAGGTTTTTCTGGAGTAACAAAAATATATCTGCAAGTTTAGTCTCTGTTAATCCTGTTGATTGGGAATTGAGGACTGATGGCGCATTTGTTTTGCTGTGTGTAGAAACAGTGTGTAACATTATATGGTGTACCTAAATAAAGTTCCGTGTTATGTTCTAGGTAATCATATTCTACCTGATGAAGATTTGGCTTCCTTTCATTGGAGTTTACTTGGTCCAGAACATCCACTAGCTTCACTTAAGGTACAAATTTAATATAACTACAAGCAATTAAGCTAAAATCAATCATACATTTAATCAGAGCAGTGTAATAGATTAATTCACAGCAACTATGCAAGGCTGTTGTTCTCAGTCACCCTCTGGTGTCCCAGTCCCTCTGTTGACTGCAGAGGATACCTGGGCCAATTAGCCTTACAAGGCTAAACTTAGCCCTTGTGATCCCCCCTCAGTGCCCTTCAGCTACATGAGCTGTATAGCTTCAGTGTGGTTTGGCTTTCAGAATGTAGCTTCTTGCTCTCTTCTTTTTTTAAGATAATTTTTTGTTTAGTCATGTTCTTCAGCTGTCAAAAATAATTAGCTGGATGTTTTCCTGCCATATTGTTTTATTTTCTACTGATCTGAGCTTATGTGCAATAGTTTTCTGTACTGCTTAAAGTGTAAATATGCGAGAGAATCGGTTGCAAAAGAAAGGTAACGGGGGTTTCAGTATATGTTTTTTTTTTTTTTTTTTTTTTTTTTTTTTTTTTTTTTTTTTGAGACAAGTAACTTGTGTCTGATGCTCTTAGTTTACAGTATGTCTGTTCTGCTGCTTCATCACACTTGCTTTGTGCCTCTGCCAGGTAGACAGCTATAAAAGGGAGGAGACTGGACACATCAGAGAATGGGATAATAGCGACCTTTCTTTCTCTCTGCCACAATAGACATAGCGTTTTCCCTTTCTCCTAAGGTGTGCCATGCAGCAAGTCAATTTGCTTTTTGTAAATTCTGTAAGACTGTTTTGTTATATCTTCCACAAAAATAGGTGGGTTTTTTTCCCCTTCTGTTCTAAAAGTTTATTAATCATTGAAAAATTGTGACGCATTTTGCTGAAGGTAGAATTTAAAAACAGATTCAAGATTTTCAGCAGAGTTTTTAAGGCTTGCACGTGCATTGCTTAGTGAACAGCTGTGACAATTTTATGTTACGCTCATCCCCAGTTTTGCTGCCGCTCCTGTGTTTAGAAAGGTAAGTGTCGGTGCATTGTAGTGGCAAAACACAATATGCATGCCTGTTTGCTACTTCCTTGTAAAACTTGAGATGAAAAATTGAAAGACTGAAAGACTGTGTCTGTATTTTCATTTTTTACTAAAAGGTTAAAATGTTGGACTTCTCTGAGTGGTTGATAAACTTTCTGATGTTCAGAATAGTTCTCTGTGGTTTAGGCTGAATAGACTTGTTTTACAGCCAGTTCAGAATATGACTTCAGACACCTAGACCTTCTGAAAAGCCTTCTGAATATCTGAATTACTTGATGAGAATGAAAATTAGATTTTTGTTATCTTTGCTACTACATGTATGTTTTCAGTGGAAATAACAATTGGGCTTTGTAGCTGGCATTCTAAGGAAATAAAACTTGTTTCCTTAGAGCATCACTGGACTGTCTTAGGTATTTATTTAACTGTTGGCCAAGGTTGATCAGATTTGAAAGCACTTCCCATTTGGCTCTTAAAGGCTCCATGAAAACTGATACACTGTTAGCACTGAAAAAGACTCAAATTAGTGCCCTCACTGAGGGAAAAGGCTAGCACAACACATGATATGTTTAATTTCACAGCAGCTTGCTGGGCAGTTGTTAAGTACATAGCCCCAAATTAACCACAGCATTTCTGTCTCCTGGCTGATAATGATGTCAAAGGGAGAGGAGGAAGAAGGGCTAAAGCAACAAGGACACAAGTCTACAAGAAACCAATTTTCATTAGTTACTGGTCATGGAACAATTACATTTTTTTAGCTTCAGTTTCAGCAGTGCTTATAATTTGAAATTATAACTTGTTTCAGTAGCTCATTAGTTCAATTTCATTTGACAGGCTAGTGTGTCAATGATGTCATCATGTAGAGGCCTCTTCTGTTAATTGTAGGTGTGCAGAAAGCAGTATTTCTCGTAAATTTTATGAATGCTTAAAAAAACTAAAAGATGCGTTTGTATCAGCCACAAGCTTGATAGCAAGAAGTAGGTTCAGAACAGTTACAAAAAGTGCAAGCTGTCATGAAAACTGGAAATGACAGTGGGGAAAGTTGTGGTGGTTGCCCAGGTTGTCCTCCCTGGGCTATCCTTACAAAATTTTGCTTTGTTGTGTCTATTTAGAGTTACTATTGAGTATTCTCCGTACTCAGAACCAAAGGCTCTAATTCCACACCTCATTCAACTCTGGGTTTAGAAAGCTTCTTTTCATTGTGTAAAGATTTTAATCTTTTGTGTCTAAGACAATGTGATCTTGATCATCAGCGCTAACAGATTCCATTCCCAATGGCCTGATTTGTTGCTTTTCAGTGAGAACTATGACAGTTAATAATGTACAATTTATTTTCTGCATTCTTTCTCAATTTTTTATTATGATGTAGCAAAATGGTTACTCTTCCTGTGAGAGAAGCTTTGCTAGTTTACCAATTTAAAAGTGTAACTTAGAAAAGAAACTACCAGTCTTCACCGATAGAAAACTGGTCTATCTGCTCAGGTGTCAACATAGTGAGGAAAAGAAACAAAACTGAGGAACCTGTACCTCTGTTTTAGAGAGAGACATGAGGGTGGTGCGTTCATCTAGGAACAGCTGAGTAGAAATGGGAAAAAGGAAGGGATATGGAAACCTGAACGAAGAATCCATATTTCACATCTAGGAGGAAATGAATCTAACGGTCAGGACATCTTTACATGCTGGGTAAAAAACCATGCATTTCAGAAGACACCAGCAATGACCATCAGCTCAGCAAAACTGTTAAAGTTCCATGGACAAATTTAAATTAGAGATTTAAATTGCTATTGCTGCAAAAAGGAAAAAGAATACAAAACTCACACTGCAAGCTGTTCTGAGTCAGGATCTTGTCTGTCTAAATGTGCCTGTGTAAACAGATGATGCATCTAATAAATGTGTAGACCCATGCTTGTGTCTTGTTACCTGACTGAGAGCAGAGTTCACTGAAATGACCACCTGAATCAGAAGTTGAAACAGGAAAGGAGTTGATAGACTTCCTGAGAAATAATTTGATCACTAGACCTTGTTTGGAAACTAGAATTACACTACTTTTTATTTGTATTCTTTGGGATTTATCTTTAAGACAAATACAATTCGGTTCTCGTTCTTGGGAAAGCTTGTTACAGTGCGAACTTCAAGATCAATGTATAATACCATCAGAATTACATTAGGAGGGCAGTTCCTTATCTCTGGAATGAATTAGTACCTATTTGGGAGCACATACCACTCAAGAAGTGCTGACTCTTTATTCACAAGATAACCTTAGAAACAAGTCTTAATGCAATCTCCCTTTTTGAAAAAGGAGAGTATGCAGGGAAACCTAATCTCCTTGGTTGTTTCATCTCAGTGGAGAGGCAAAGAGAGGCTTCCAGAAAACAATCCAAAATATGCTGTTTAGGCTCCTTCTCTGAATTGCTCTAGGAAATTCCTGTCTTTCTCTGTTGACTTCAGCAGGTGTCTGCCAGAGGGAGACTAATATGCTAAGTAGGTGCTTAGGTAATTTGCTGCTGCTCAGATAACAAAGGTGTGCTCTTAAGATAGGCTTAAAGTAGGTGTTTGTTTTGGGGTTTTTTATGCATCACAGGATGATACAGGTTAGAAGGGACCTCGGGAAGTCCTGTAGTCAAACCTCCTGCTAAAAGCATGGTCAGCTTGAGGTCAGAACAGGTTGCTCAGGGCTTTGCCTCGACTAGTCTCGAATCTCCAATGTTGGAGACTGCACAACCTGTCTGGGCAGCCTGCTCCATGGTTTGACAGTCCCAGCAGTAAAAATGTTTTGCCTTGCATACAGTCTGAACCCATCTTGTTTCAGGCTATGTCTGTCTCATGTTCTTCCACAGTGCACCACTGTGAAGAGCCTGGCTCCATGTGCTTGATAACCTTTTTGTAAGTATTGGAAGGCTGCTCTTGAGTACCATTGAAGCCTTGTCCTTGCTAGGCTGAATAAGCTCCATTCCCTCAGCCTCTTCCCGTAGAGCAAGTGCTCCAACTCCTTAACCATCCTGATAGCCGTCTGCAGAACTAGATCAACTTTTTTGACAACTAACTTGAGCCCAAAACTGAATGCAGTGCTCTAGAGGTGATGTAATAGAGTGCTGAGGAGCAAGATCCCTCAGTCTGCTGGCTGTGCTCCTGCTGCACAGCCCAGGTGCAGCTGGCTGCCTCTGCTGCCAGGGCACCAGCTGGCTTATGTTCAGTTTGCTGTCTTCCAAGAGCCCAGGTCCTTTTTGGCATAACTCCAGCCTGCAGTGTAGCCAGGGGTTATTCCTGCCCAGGTGCAAGACTTTGCTTTGTAGTTGTTGAATTTCTTAAGGTTCCTGTTGGCTTATTCCTTTATAGCTCGTCTGGGTCTTTCTGGATGGCAGCCTAGCCCTCATTCATAGTAGTGTGCAGGGTTGTCATGCAGGTTGTCTGATATGAAGTCTGTCTGTGTAGCATCTTTGGCTTGTGTTTTTGCTCTTTTCTTTCTGACATCCTTTTTGTTCCTCTGTTTAGATTTGGTTTTCTCAGGGTCCTATGTGTATAAATTGTTAGCAAATGATCTCCATGTTGTATGTATTTTTGTTACCATCAAGACATGTGGAAGAAGAAAGAGGTCAGTTTCCCAACCAGGATGGAGGGAGGAGGAGAGAATTTCTAATTGAATAACGTGATCTTCAGGGAAAAGCTGAGCTTTGCTAGTTTGAAAGCATGTTAGGTCATCCAGGGAACTTCTTGCCTCTTCAGAAAACTTGTCATTAGATCAGATGCACTACATGCTCATAAGATTAAATGTTTTTAACTTTCAAAGGCTGAGGCAGGATCCAAACAGCTTGAATGCTATCTCTAATAGAAATTACTAGACAAAAATAACAAAACCCAGGCAGTTTGTTGTAGTATTCTTCGTATCTTCAGCCTTTCATCTCGCCAGTAGAAAAAAAAAAGTTCCTTATGTGTCACCTCACAGTAATTGAATGTTCGAGGTCTTTTTTTTAATGAAGATAAAACTAAACTGATTATCTGTTTCCAGCAGGCACAACAGTAAATGCTGTGTTGATGTTTTAAAGGCTTCACTTCCTGGAACAGTGGGCAGCTGGAGTTGTCCCAGAACTGGGGAGATTTTCCCAAGTGTAGCTTAGGTATCTTCTACAGTATCCTAGTAATCCCCTGGAGTTACGCATATGTGAGTCTGTTCCCTTTCAATAAAGTAATTTTGCAAGTTTGTTTTGTCAAAACCAAGACGTTTTTATCTTGTAGCTTCTGGGCTAGTAATGTTGCTCTCTGGCTCTCATTTGGACAAATACCTGTGTAGAATTAATTTCCTTTCCCCACTTAATCTTTTCAGAGTGCATTAATAGGTCACTTGTGATTTTTGTCAGTGGTTTGTCATGAAACTGAAGTAGTCCTTTTACAACTAGCAAAAAAACCATGCTGTTTTCAGATGTCATACTTTCTAACCTCATCACCTCCAAGTGTGTGATCCACCCCCATGTTTGTCTTTCCAAAATTGTTTTCCATGTTGCTTGTCTGAAACTCTTCTGTAGAGGATATGGAAAAAAATAGCTTCTAGGAAGAAATCTCTTATAATGAGAAACTGGTAAAAAATTATGCTGATTTTGCTGAAATGCTTTGTGTGCAACTGAAGGTACATTTGAATGATGAACATGTTTTCTGTAACTTTTGCTGTTAAGTCTTAGTTTTTCCTATACCTAATACTTAGTAAGACTTAGCCTGTATTTTAATGCACACAGTATTAGGAGCATTATTTATGATTCAGTACAAAATCTACAATTCTAGATTTCTGGAAGGTTCTAAAATGAATAGAAATCTTTTCTTTAATATCAGGAAAATACATCTTATTTCTCCACTTTTCATTTCTGGCTTCTGTGTAGGTCTTGACATTTTTAGTTTTGAGGGTATGCTCACATCTGGACTGTATGTTTTTTGAAACAGAACAAAAGAAAATAAAATCCAAGTATCTGAAAATGTCTCTAAATCTATAATACATACATTCAGAAGGTGTCACTTCAGGAATTAAGAATATGCTCCAGTGAGGTCTTCAGGCTGTTTGTCTAAAAGCAGCTGAACTGGGGACAATACACATAATAAGCCCTTGATCTGTCTCACTTGAGCTTCATACTTCTAGGGTCTGTGCTGAATATTAGTGCTAGAGTGATGTGATGTCTTCTCTTGATGCTAACTGTTTATGGATTATTAAATATTACTATCTTGGAGATCACATAAAACTAATGATGGATTGCTTACTCCTTTCATCCACTGAATTTTCAAGCAGAGATTGCAGAAACACTTAGGTAGTAATGCAGGCTTTCTCCAAGGACTCTGCAGAGAGCACGTCTAACATGACACAGCCATGTCATGATTCAGCTGCTTTAGAGATGTGTAATTGTTACACGTACGAATAAAATGGTAGGTGTTCATAAAATGACTTAGATTACCAGTGAGAAGAAAATCTATTGCTTCTGCTTGCAGATATTGGGTGCAAAATTTTGTCATCAGTATTTGTGACTGTAAGCTTACATGTGAATGCGATCCATATTTAGTGCTGTTGTATATATTCAGAATGCATGCTAGTGAGAATTTAGAATTTACTATCTGAAATAGAAATAATTACCGTGCCACTGACTACACTAAACAGAACTGTTCTTAATTTAGGCTTATAAAATCTGGAGCTTATCTCTGGTAGATACTGACCAGAATGAAAATCCTGACATTTGTAAAAAGTAGGTATTAGAGAGGGAAATTAATAAAAATGGGAATCTGGGCAAAAATTCCATGGTCTAAATATGAAGGTGGCAGTCTAAGAAACTGCATAATGAGAGGATCAAATAAGGGCAGGAAAGAAAATAATTACATATGGTAGACTCCATATAAAATAAAAATGGCTTGTGGTACAGATTTTAAAGTTGCAAAGATAAAACTAGTGAAGTATTAATCAGAATTTTGCATAAACATTTCTGACAAGGCTGAATTGCAGTATTTTCTAGAAAGGTATGATACCTGTGCGTAGAATGCAAGCATAAATGTTTTTCACATTTTCTCGTGTCTTAGAAAATAGAACAGTTAATAATAAAGCTCTCTCAAGTCCTGAATCAGTGAATTTTGCAAATAGGCAGATGAAAATATATTAAAAGCAAAAAACCTTGCTGCCCCTATAGGCACAGATGTAGTGCTCCAGAATTGTACAAAGGTTCCAAACAGAATTTTTATAAATTCCTCAGGCATCCTCTAAAATGTAGGACGTGCAGTTGGAGACCTCCTTCCTGTCCCTCTGAGTGTGCGCATTGTGCAGCACAGAGGGAAAGTAATGGGAACTGCCTACGGTTGAGTAGTTCTTCATACCCAGCTAGCAGCACTGCGCACTGCTTTTCATTTCACAACAGTCCAGGATGGTTGCCTGACCTGAAGTTTCTGTACCGCATACAGGATCACACAGTGCATGTAAGAGCAGTAATTCCCATAATCATATGCTGAATAATCCTCAGTTTATTTTCAGGAGGAGCCTATTGAGAGTGTTGAGATGGAAGTCCAGGGTTTCCAGGACTATCCAGTTCCCCTCCTTTCTCCATGTGGACACAAGAAGGGATCAGGCCAAAGAGCTGACTCTAGAACTTCCTGGTACAGCACATCCATCTGCAGCTACCAGTCGCTGAGCTGCGGGAGCTTCGTCTGTAGGGGCTTTGGACATCATCCCACAAAGTTCTTCCAGCTCTTTCTTCTTACTACAAAGAGAGGTCTTTTTTCTACAAAGTCCAAAGTGATTCTTGTCTTTTCAAATCCATGGCCTGAGTCAGTGACCAGTGAATCAATGGGAATTTGTTTTCCTAACAGCTTGAGTAGACTGTACGGGGGGCTGTGATTTGTAGACAAATCTATGGTTCGTATCAGCTCAGGTTATAAACGAGTGCAATTTTTAGCATGCATTTAACTGTGTGTTTCTCATCTGTTTAAAATAGTTGGTGAATATGGGAGGTCAGATACATCCGTCACTGGATGATGAAATTGCAATTATTTTAATGTCAGAATATTGAAACTATTTTATCAATGGAATTACCTTAAGAATTTTGTCTGCGTCTGCAAAAAGAGTAACCAGCCCTGTAACCATGTTGATATTGAAATGCTTGAAAGAGAAAGTAACTCTGTCACATCATAGCAACAAGAGCAATCTATACATCATTCTTTGTTGATGTATGATATAAAAGAAATAAAAATAATTTCTTGCCTGAGATGTTATATATAATGTGAAGCTAAAGAAATATACAACATTTGAAAACACTAATTATTAAACTATGTAATCTTCAAATAATAATTTTTAGACCAATTTCTGTAGAATCTTGAAAATAAGTTTCCTCGAGATACTCCTTTTCTCCATTTGTTTTTCACATCCTCCCATTTCTGTTTACATAGAGATCTTCCTGTTCCCAGTGGATCTCTCATCAATTCTGATACCACTTTATATGCAGAATGTAAACTGCATCAAGATAACACATTTTCTGGCATATGTGTGTGTATATATGTATATATGTAGAAAATGGATGTATCCACATCAGATAGTGTTTTGCACTAGAGAAAATGTCCAACTGCAAAGCAGTAAAATAATCGGCATTGTTGACCTTGCTTATTGTTGGAGTTGATATTTAACAAACAAATATTTACATAGAGGTGAGGTTTCACACAGATACATGTAAATATACTGCAGATGAAAAACATATGAGTCATTGTTTAAGGTGAAGTCCTAAAAACAAGGTGGAAGGCTCAAAAAGTTTTAGATACTAAATCTGGCAACATGGAATTTGTTGAATATGTTTTCAATAAATAAACAGGTCATTTCTCTGCTTTGTAAGTGAAGTGTCTTGGGCTACCCTGTTATTTCATACTGGCATGTATGTTTGTTTGCATAGGTACGTGCTCACCAGTTAGTTTTACCACCTTGTGACGTAGTGATCAAAGCTGTAGCTGACTACGTCCGTAATATTCAGGACACCACTGATTTGGATGCCATAGCAAAAGATGTTTTTCAACATTCGCAGGTAAAGTATAAAGCAAAAAATTGGTTTGGATTTTTTTAAACCAATTGTGCTATACATTTGTGCTGAAGAATTGCATTCTCTAAAAATGGTGTTTTGCATCAGTTGATAATAGAAATCTATTGGTATATGCAGTGTCTCAGATACCCTAATTTCACTTTCCACACTTTCTGAAGGAAAAAACACTGCATTTACCCTCAGTGCTTTAAAATGAAATTCTTGATAACTAAAGGGGTTTTATGGTCTGGCTTTGTGCACTGTCATTGAGAATCAGTGGTACATGAAGACAGTATTTTCAAGCTTTATACCTACATGGATTGACATGATATTTCTTGAGCTGGAGTAGTGCTATAGTCTTCAAGGGTCCCGAAGCGTTAATACCGTATGTGATATGGTATACATTAACTGCTTTACAGTACAGTGCTGACCTATAGATGACATGCCTGGATTTGCTCCTGACTGATTTTTTTTATTTATTTTAGTCTAGAACAGATGACAAAGTTACTCGATTTAAGAGAGCAGTTGCATATTACTCAGCAACTAATAAACCTATGCCATTTCATCCACCACATTACCTAGGTAAGTAATCAAAGAAATAAGGCTTGTCATTTTAGCTAAAATCTGGGATAACCCTAAATCAGAAATAGTATCATTAGCAGGATCTTTTAAAAATGTTTCTATTCTCTAGTAATTTTCATTGGTCCTTGAATATGAGGTTTCAAAAGAAGGTTTTCATAGGATACATGCAGAGGTTGTGCTCTTTCCCCAAAAAGAGGAGAGCAACTTGGACTGATTTTCCTCATAGCTATTGCTGCATTGATTCTAGCATTAGGACACTTGAGAGTATGGTGGTGTAAACAACTGAAATCTGGTGACTGATTCCAATCATGAAGGCAGTTTCTATTTCTATTCCATAAAACTTGTTTCCTGTTTCTCACTGGACTTATCTGACATGTTTTAGAAATCCCTTTATAGTCTTTGATGTTTTTTTATGTCATAACATACCTGCTTAAATTGCAGCCATGAATTGTTCTGGCATTACAGATTATTCTCAAGGCTTACAAATTAACTGTATGATCACAGGATTTACTACATGTACCTCATTCTTAACACTAAAACATAATATGAGCTGAAATTTTCTACAGATTTCCAGTTACCATACTGGTACACTAATACAGATTTTTCCTTGGCTTTTGCAGGGTGGGGTGTCTTTAGTTACAGTCAAAGACCTGCATTAAAGGGCATTAAGGCTAATCTAGGTCAAATGATAGAAAATGTGAGCATTACATGTCTGTGTGACATTACTTTTGCCAACTCCTTCTTTATGACATCTTGGACTTTTTCTTCTTTTAAGCTTCCTTTAATTCCCAGGTAGAATAGAAATGTGCAGTAGTGAGAGATACAAAGAACTGAGAGAAGGTGAGACAAATAAAATAGACTTCACAAGCTACAAAGTATTTTTATTAAAAGACAAAAATGAATGAAACTGATTTAAAGGCATACTAGAAAACAGTAATGCTAACAGAACAAGAATAAATAAACTGTAGAAGCAAAAGGATAAAAAGGATAACAACTGTGTCAAATAGTGAGTGTTTTCATGAGTGTTTGGTTTCTTTTCTTTTTTTTCTTTTTTTTTCCCCTTTGTTTTTTTTGCCACCCTCCCTGTTTGCAATACAGCAGCCAGACCAAATCAGTTTGGTATGCCTGGGATAGTGCCACCATATGTTCCTTCTCAGATGCTTAACATTCCACAGACCTCACTACAAGCAAAACCTGTGGTAAGTATAGACCTCTGCCCTTCTCCTTGGAAGAAACCTGCTGTGCTCATCAAATTAAAACCTAGGTGGGCAAGGTATATCTAACTTTTTGTAGCATGAGCATTCACTGATTTAATTTTAAGTCTGGAACTATAGTGATGCTGTAGACCCTGGCAGAACAATTCTTGTGGATATCCAAGATGGCTAAGTTTTAATGTGTATGTTTGGAAAATGCCACTTGATCAAATAATATAGTTTGTTTTAAAAGAAAAGCCTTTTTGTTACCCTCACTTAAGAAAGATCCCTTTATTTTAGGCCCAGCAGATGTCCAATCAGGGTGGGGCCCAAGGTCAGGGTCCATACCCATATAGTCTCTCTGAGCCAGCCATCACCTTGGAAACAGGTGGAAAAAGTCTTTCTGAGCAGAACAACTACAGTAACATTCCTCACGAAGGAAAACATACACCATTGTATGAACGATCTTCTCCAATAAATCCAGCTCAGAGTGGGAGCCCTAATCATGTGGATTCAACCTATTTTCCTGCCTCTTCTACATCTTCGTCCTCTGACAATGATGAAGGCAATGGAGGTGCAGTGAAGTAAGTTTTTCATGAGGGTGTTTTCTTACTCAGCTTATGTTAAAATAAATTTACTTTCAGAGTCGTTCATCAGTATCCTGAAAGCAAGAAATCTGCAGATTAGTGATATGATAGACCTTAAAAAAACAGTTTTAGGTCACTATGACTGCAGACACATCCATGGTTCACTCTAGTTGCCTTGCTCCTTAACAAGCAGAAATCCAAAACCAAATAATGTTGGGTGTTTTTCCACTTCTGCCCTTATGTTTTATTTAAAGAAGGAGGGAGTGAGATTTTGGTAAATGTCATAAAGCCTTCAAGTTCTTTAGGTTGTATGAAAGAAATATTCCTACTTCATAGCATAATTCATAAAAATTTTGGTAGCTAAAAACTATAAAACTTCACTGAATTTGTAGTGTTTATGCTTCTTAAATTTTGGGATAATGTGGCTTTGCACAGAAACCTGGTATGAATGTCAGAAATTCACCACTTAGGACAGTGACTTAAGAGCCCTCGTTGACAGGCTACGTGTGGAACAAAGCAGCAGTGAAATTGGTTTTGCTCTATTCTACTAATGTGCCTTGTTTACTGTGGAAGTATTTTTGACTTCCTCTAGATCATGTCTGGCCTTGGCAGTAAAGTTGTGCAGACTTTCATTTAATTACCACTTCCTGACCCGCAAAAAGGAAATTTTAACAGAGGCAGTTTGTGTTGTCTTGTTAGGTGCAGTGGCTTACTGTGTGAGAAGCAAAGCCTGGGGCTTTAGCAGTGTGATTTAGCCTGAGGTTGCCTCTAAAAGTTTGGGGGTGTGTATAATAGTGTAAGCATGTTACTACTAGGTATTAAATTCTGAATGCGTCTACAATTATGCATGATGGCTTGGACTTCACTTTTTTGATGCAGACTATCCACTTTAAATATTGTCACGTGTTTTGCTTAGTAAATCAAGTAAGTTTATATGGCGTCCATGCAGTGTAGAACTGGAAATGTACCTGCTTTAGAAAAAATAGTCTTAAGATATTTTTCAGCATTTTTATAGTGTTGCCTTATGCATTTTATACAATAAATCTTGAATAAATTCAGAAACTGAAATCTAGACAGTGTAATTTATATTGCAGTTTGGAGAAGTAGTCTTCTAATTATGGGGAAGTTACTTGGCATAGTGATAGATATTTAATCAACAATTTTTTCTGCATGAACATTATTTAGTCATTGTAATATACAGCTTTTAAATACAATCCACATGTTGACATAGTGTAAATTAATGTATGTTGGTATCAAAAGTCTCTTCAAGGCTCTTAAAAATTGACATTTCTAATACAAAGCATCCCTTAAAATCAGAGTCTCTGGCCCACAGTTCTGATAACAGTCACCAAGTATTTACCCCATTGTATCTTAAAGAGCACTTTAATACTGTGTTTTTCTTTGTTGTCCTTCAGCCATGTCAGTGGGAACAAAATAGGCTGGGAAAAAACAGGCACCCAGTCAGAAAGTCAAGCGCGTGGAGAGCTGGGAGACCAAACAAAGGTAATTCTTTTAAGTTCCAAACATCACAATTTATTATTTTATATTAAAGCTTTACAGCAAAGTCCTGAGTAGAATTTTCAATATTGATCTGTAGGATTTAGTGTAAACTTTTACACATTTTTTTGAATTACAAAACAACAGCTTTAAAGCACAGTAGGAAGTTTTCCAAGGAATATTGTAGTGTACATACAAATGAAAAATAAATGGTTTGTGTTAGAAAATACTAGATGTAAAATAGAAGGAAACCAATAAACTTGTTTACTCACTAGCTAACCATCTTATCCTTGGCTATTGCTGTCTGTGTTTATAGTAGTGCATTATTTTGGTTTTTATTAAGGAGTACAGTAGTCTTAAGTGTCCCTGGGTTCAAAGTCCGTGTCTCATAACCTACAGTGTAGTGAGAGCAGCTCTAAACACACAGCCACGAACCATTATAGGTGTATTAAAGCTCAGCGGAGGAGTAGAAGTCCTTTATAACCACCTGGTATGAATTTCACATAATATATAAAGTAGCTCCATGAAACCAGTTAGAATGTATTGCTACTTAACTAAGTAAGGATGGGATAACTAAGCCCTTGATAGAGACTTAACATTATCCTATTAAATTTTTTCAAGATTTAAAACTGTTGTCAAATTAAGAGTATGATGGTCTGCATTCCAAGGTTGAACCATGTTTGGAAAGAACATTCAAAGCGTTTGCACTTAATATCTCCAGAACTTTGTGATGGAACTCTACAAAATTAATTTTGTGTCAGAAAAACCCAATTACCAGTTAGTTACACTGTAGACAAACAGAACATTTTCCCTGTACCTTTGGCACAGATATTCCAGTAAGCCTAAGCTTTGTGCTTAAAATATCAAGCTGATGATTTCATCCATCAGTGGTTATTATTTTTGCAGACTACGCCCCATACAATAACTGTATCTGCCTGCAGATTAGTCACCATATGCAAATGCTAATTTGACCTATTACATTCCTTTCTTCTGTGTATTATGGGCCATGTAGGAAGCCCAGTGCATCCCAGCTGCAGCGCTGCGTGTGTGCTGCACAGCCCGATGTCCTGCGGAGGCAGGGAGTAGCCAGAGTGGCAGTAGTGCCTCCCCTGAAGCTGGGCGATGGACGGGTGGGACATGCTGCACAGCGTGTCTGTCTGCCTGTCTTCGTACATGCAGAATTAGCTGTATAAGTAGTGATTAAACTTCCCAATAGATGTATGCATGCAGTCCAACTTAAATGAATCCAATTTAATGTATAAATGCTTGTGAGTTTTCCTTGCCTGGTTTTTTTTTTTTTAGTATCAAACCACTTCTTAGTCTTCAGTAGCAGGAGAGGAGAGTTGCATCTGTTGAGCCTGACAGGGAGGATTATGAGTACATTTTGTAGATGAACTCATTTCCTGGGGAGGTATATATTAACAATTTAAAGAAATATTTCCTCAAGATTCAGCTGAATAAGCTGTGAATTTCTGAGGTAATTTCAAATGCTGAAAATTTAGCATAGATCAGACAGGTAGCAGCAGTCTTAACGCTGCTTTCACTTGACTTAAAATTCCTTGCTCATAATTGTCTTATTGCATGATTATCCATGACAAAGGTATGCTCATCTCATTTGGGTGGATGTATATTACTAAAGAAAAAACCAAACTTTTAACTGCAGTAGTTCCTCAACTTAGGTGTTTGAGTATCACTGGAGCAGATCCAGGAAGAACCTGGGTACTGCAAATGGAGAAAGCATTGCTAGCGTTTGCAGGTTTTTTTGTCTTCCCTCCATGTCCCCAGTAATTGGCAGTTCTGTAAACTTCTCTTTCTCGGCCAATATCACTGACTTCTAGTTGTTGGGTTAGTAGAAGACAGGGACAGAAATATTTAAACTGATAAAGAAATATTTGATAATATAATACAGATTTTATAGAGCTGTGATGGCTCGTGTTTATAAAACCATTCTGTATTAGTATGTTGTGTTCAAGTGTTCTGGTTTACAGGTTTTAACTATTTCTTCTGTATATTTTTATTTTTGTACATAAAATGAGGTCTAGATTACCAGTGCTAAAATCTCATCTTTCAGTAATGTCCTCTTTGATTGTGTGCTTAAAATGTAATCTGAAATTAACATTGCCCCTTTGATACTTTGCTCAAGCATGTTTTTACTAATATGCACCTTTCTATAGAAGGTTTTTGGAAGCTGTGTGTGGGTGATTTTGTTTTTATATGCAAGTTTGTATTTTTTTGTAAGATCCTGAAGTAAACAAGCTGAGCTTGTTTGGGCTTATTTTTTATGTTACTTGTTCTGTGGGATTTTATGGCTTTGGCCATTTCTGTTTCAGCTTTGCTTTTAAAGTCTTATGAAGCATGTGAAATTTTCTACACAAATTCTGAAAATACTCGTGCATGTTGTATCAAGTAAACAAATTTCTGTCTCAAAAGTTTTTAATACTACTGTAATAGTTTATAGGCACAAAACTAGTATGAACCCTTGAGATAAAAACAGCTTTCAGTTTCGAAGGCAAGGATTTTTAGGAATGAAATCTACTTTTTTTGGTAGTATCTGCGAGAGATACAACATAAATGCTTAAAAAAGGCTTACTCACTGGGAGGTTTACAGTATGTTTTTATGCATCATACTTTTCCTATAAATTTGTGAACTACCTTTCTAGAAGTGGAATAAAATGCCACTTGATCTTGCAGTCAGAAAATGTTGCCATTTTCTCTTACAATCCTCTTAGACAGAAGAATTTAGTTTTAAAAAAAAACAACCAGAAAAAGCAACTAAACGTTTACAAGGCTTTTGAGTTCAGACACTATATATTTTAAATGTCTTTAAATGGAACTATGTAGTTTTTCTTGCTTCATGTAGAAATGCGAACTGAGAAGGCATGTGTTAATGGAAGTCTAGATAAATTACAGACTTTGTGGCTGTCAGTTAACCCATTTAGATGGTAGTATCTTGGAAATACTTAGTTAAGAGGTCATTTGCATTTCATTAAGAGGTCATTAGTGCCCCTTCTGTATTGTGCAATTAACAATTAAAGAAAATAATAATTTCTGTTGCTGTTAATAAGTTAAAGCTTTACCATATTTATTTTTTTGAGTAATATGCTTCTGCTAGCAACCAGTGGCTAAAAGTTTACATTTTCTGAAAATCTTTTAGCCAGCTTTTGATAATGTTTTCTGTATACCGATACAACATGATTTGAAGATTTACTATTTTCACTGTGGGTGAAGAAGGAAATTTGCTGTTTCTCTTGGCTGATTCTATGTTTCCGTACACATTCAAAAGTACTTTATTTTCTGTGTTCTGTTATAGGCAGAAGGTTCCTCTAGTGCTTCTTCAGGAAGTCAGGCAGCTGATGTCAAAGGGAATCAAACCAGTAATCCACAAATCCCATGCCTCTTGTCAATGCCCACCAGAAACCACATGGATATTACTACCCCTCCATTACCTCCTGTAGCACCTGAAGTATTAAGAGTGGCAGAACACAGGCACAAGAAGGGGTTAATGTATCCCTACATCTTTCATGTCCTAACCAAGGTATGACATTAAAAAATTATGTACTGTGAAGTAATGATTCTGTAAAGATAATTGCACTTGTGTTTCTGTCTAAAGAGTATCATAAGTTTACATCCTTTTTAATGCTTTAAGTTTTGGTCCGTTTTAGTGCTGCTAACAATTTCCCCCCCCTGTTTTGTAACCATGGATCTGGTTAGTTACATTGTTCCAATAAATACGAGATGACTGTAATTAGAAGTGTTTACTTACAAAAATAATCATTTTTCCTGAATATATGTAGATATTTTTGTATCTATGCACGTGTGTGTATATGTCTTTGTATGTGTGTGTGTATATATGTGTCCGTGTGTTTTTATATAGAGCCCATTTCCATCCAAAAACTCCTGTGTATGTGCTTTGGTGTCTGTGCCAAGTCTTTTCTATTTTCAGTGTTCAAAAATACTTAGATTGTTTTCCCTCACAATCTGATCCCTCCCATCCCTGCTAGCTAGCCCTGATAGAAACATAGCAGCTATAAGAAATCCCTTTTGTACAATCTGAAAATGTAATTATAGATGAACTCAATGATGTTCTGAATTCTTGTTCATTTTAGTTTGGAAGAACATTTCTTTTTCTTTTTCTTTTTTTTTGGGGGGTGGGGTGGGGTGGGGGGTTGGCTATTTTATGTGCTGGATCCCCAGGTAAGCTGCAAGCAGTTTCACGCAGCCTAGGACTCAGTCTATCCAGTGGGGGAAAAAAGCAATGGGAGAGCTTCTTACAGAAATAGGCAGTGATAACCTGCTTCAGTATGTCTGGAAGCTGCTGAAGTCTGCTTTGTGTTGAACAGGGAAGGACACAGAGCAGTGGTATTCTTGCACAACTCTGTATTTGACTTAATCTACTCTCAAAAGACCTGTTTGTTGTTCCTTCTACATGCAAACACATGAGTCCCAACATGAGACAACTTTAATCTTCTTTCCCTTTTTAGTGTTCAAAACTCCTAGTACTGGTTCTCATCAAGCCCGTTCAATGTACGTATTTGTTCAGCATCTAGCAAAATGGCACTGTTGGCATTCCTATTAACTTATATTCATCTTAAAAATCTGCTTCAGGACAACAAGGACTGTAGGCAGGAATCTGAAATCCATAAATAGAAAAGTTTGTGCATCAGGGTTGAGGTTTGCATTTCCTATTTCCCATGTGTTTGTTTTGCACCATAGCTTGTATTGCTGTCATGTTCTTACGCTTCTTTATCAAAGAAAAGTGGAGAAGAATCAGAAGGTGTGTGAAGACCATTGATGCCAGTTCTGTTTCACACTTTGCCTAGGCAAATATTCTTAGTACATTTAAATACTGCTTGATGTTTAATCATAGAATCATTTAGGTTGGAAAAGACCTTTGAGATCATCAAGTCCAACCATAAACCTAACCTAACACTGCCAAGCCCACCACTGAACCATGTCCCTAAGTGCCGCATCTACACATCTTTGAAATACCTCCAGGGATGGAGGTGCCTGGGTGGGTAGCCTGTTCCAATGCTTGACCACCCTTTCAGTGAAGAAATTTTTCCTGATATCCAATCTAAACCTCCCCTGGCGCAACTTGAGGCCATTTCCTCTCATCCTGTTGCTTGTTAGTTGGCGAACAGACCAACCCCACCTTGCTACAGGCCCGTCAGGCAGTTGTACAGAGCGAGAAGGTCCCCTGAGCCTCCTTGTCTCCAGGCTGAACAACCCCAGTGCTCTCAGCTGCTTCGTACCAGACTTGTGCTCCAGACCCTTCCCCAGCTTTGTTGCTCTTTGAATGCACTCCAGCCCCTCAATGTCTTTGTTGTCATGAGGGGCCCAAGACTGAACGCAGGGTTCGAGGTGCGGCCTCGCCAGTGCCAAGGGCAGGGGGACGGTCACTGCTCTGGTCCTGCTGGCCACACTGTTTCTGATACAAGCCAGGATGCCGCTGGCCTCCTTGGCCACCTGGGCACACTGCTGGCCCATGTCCAGCCGGCCATCAGCCAGCGCCCCCAGGCCCTTTCCCTCCAGGCAGTTCCCAGCCCCCTGCCCCCGGCCCGCAGCGCTGCTGGGGCTGGTGTGACCCACGGGCAGGGCCCGGCACGGAGCCCTGTTGAACCCCATACGGTTGGCCTCGGCCCATCGGCCCAGCCTGGCCAGATCCCCCTGCAGAGCCCCCTGCCCTCCAGCAGATCAGCACTGCCCCCAACTTGGTTTATCATATCTCACAATGGAGAAAGTGAATTAAATGCTTGCACTTGAGAAATCATCTCCCAACACAGGAAAAAAAGTCAGTCTAGAGATGGCTGCATAAAAAATAAATCAGTACTACTTAAGACTGGTTTTCTTTCCCCGCTATCTGAAATGCCTTTGGAGAAGTATGCCCAGGGGACCTGAAGTATGTCATGGGTATACTTTACTGAGAGATACCTTGTTGTATAATTACAGGATTCTTCAGAAATTGACACGTAGAGGTGTTCCAGGTTATGTTGCTGTTCTGTATAGATACCTTTTCGACGTACCTTATACCTAAAGTAGCACTGTGTGAATTAAACCTGACGATATCCTAATGTAATCACTCCAAGATGTCACTTAACAGTATTCGTTACTGGGACAGTTTACATGTTTTTTTAAGTGAAAGTAGCAAAACAGTGTGTGTGCTTATCAGTGTTGAAAAGAAAGGCTGATATTTGGGAGCAGTGCAGTGGAGTCAGTTGTTTTCCAAGAAAATCTTAACATGGTTTGATGCACAGACATAGAAAACATAGGATGTTGGTGCTGTTTTGAGAGAGAATGTTGGAAGGTTCCTTCATGCTTTTTTCTGAAAAAGTATGAAATGCTAAAGCTTTATTTATATACATTCAAAACCAACCTTACTTATGTATTCCCAGTTACGGTTTTTTGATCAGGTCTTCTCATAATGTTGTTTTTTACAGTGAGTCCCCAATACTGTTTCAGATCCTTGCACCAAAATGTCAGACTGGTGTTCTTAGACAGCCTGAATATTTTTTGAAATAACTCTCTGAAATCTAGATCAGATTCAAATGTGCTTGGACTGTCTAAAAGCACATTACTGTGTTTTCATGTGTACTATTTAACTCTTCAAAGTGTCCATATTTGAAGATCAATATTTAGGTAATCCTTACCTGTAGATTGTCCAGACAGAAAAAAGGTGTGTGATGGAGAATAGAAAGAGGAAAGCTACAGGGATAATCAGAGCCTGGAGATTCACTGGAGGGAAGCTAGTAGATGTAGGCTAATTCTCCTGTGGTGTTACCTTCACATACCAAAGATCCACATTACTGCTGAATCAGTTTTCTGGACTAGGTGAGATTTATGTTAGAGCTGTATTGAGTTACCATGCATATCTAAATACTTTCTGTTTGCTATAACATGTCATATTTTTCTGCTTTCTTTCATGCAAAAGGGTGAAATCAAAATTGCCGTTTCTATAGAAGATGAAGCCAACAAAGATCTGCCTCCTGCTGCTCTCCTTTATAGGCCAGTTCGTCAGTATGTTTACGGAGTCCTGTTTAGTTTGGCAGAAAGCAGAAAGAAAACTGAAAGACTTGCTTTTAGAAAGAACAGACTTCCACCAGAATGTATGTACTGTAGAATACATTTTTTATTTCTCTTCCTTCTGCTATGTTTTCATATTTATTTGTACCATGATTTGAATCAGAATATTTGCTAAGATTTCATCAGTGTAGCTAATGCTGGAGGAATTTATGGCTTGTTTGATCCCATGGATAATAGATAAAGATGATGATAATTTGAAATTTTACTTCCTGTAATAGCTTAAGAACTTTAAATGTTACTATTTCTAAGCAAGCTCTGGGCTTTGTTTTCTAAAATGTATGCTCAAGCTGCTGTCAGGCTTGCAGCAAGTAATGTCAGTTTGTGATGTAATTTTCCAAGTATATGGCGGAACTGGATTATAGGAAAATTCTGTGCATATGCATACAAATTTGCATACTACTTTCAAAAATGAGAGGTGCATATGTTAACTTACCCTGCCTTCCCGAATGTGTTATTAAATGTACTTCAGTGAAATTTGCAAGTCTCTAGTATCTTTCAGCTATTGACATATAAAAACTTGTTTTAAAACCCACAGAAGTCAGGAGTGAGTAAAGGTAGACATGGGTGAAGACAGACTAAACTTTGGCAATCAGGCTTGTCAAGACATCCTTTTGCTAAATCAGAGGAATGAATGTTAATCTTCATATTAATCTGGAAGTTGTCTTTTTAAGTCTTCTGCTTCCAGGAATTACTATCATTCCAGAAAATTCAACCTCCTCATTCTAGAGTGTTTTTCTTATAATGAAATGCATACAGGGAAATGATTGAACTTTACAGTAACATCTTACAAAGGTTAAAGGAATGTTAAAGCATTAAGTGAATGGCAGCAGCAGCAGAAGTATTTATATATAGGAGTGTGCTGTCGCTAGGCTAAATTTAAGAATCAGATATTTAGAATGTACAAAAGCATCATTCACAGTCTTCGTGTGTAAAAGGATAAAAATAAGAATCAGTTGTAAACTTTATGTTCATTCCCTTTTCTCTTTCCATTTTTAATTGTGAAATGTTTTTGTACATTCATGGTGAAGATGATAATCTTCCAGCGATGTTTGAAAAACTGTTTATCTTAGCCAGTTATTTTGTGGGAATTAATATTTACCCTGCTTGAATAATATCTCAGCACACATATTGTCACAAACTTCCTAATTCTTTAAACTCACACATCGTAGTAGTATTTCAGGTTACAAGGTTATTTCAGGATTAAAATAGTGACGTTATTTGCAGTATTCATTTATCCTCCTTAGACTTCTGTCCTTAAACATGCACTGCAATGTTTGTTGTGGTGAAGTAGCTGAGTGCTGAAGGTCTGCTTCAGTTTTCAGAATGTTCTTATTTTGTAAACCTGGAATGTTCTCTGTAGGCTACTGGGGAAGCCTATATAGTCTCTATTTTCTCTTCATTTATACTGCTTTTCAGAGGTTTATTCTCAGTGGAGGCTAAGAACGCTACTGCTGACTTGGTTTAGTTACAGGAGCTCCAGCAAATGTTGCTGCAGGACACATTCAGCTACTGACCTACTTCCATCTTGGGACTGATCGTGCTCTTAAAAAATAAATAAAAAAATAGAATGTCTGCCCAAAAGTTAGTTGGTTCACTGCAAAGCTAACAATGCTAGTAAAGATGGACTTGAGCTAAGATGCCAGCATGTGGTTTGAAAGGGCTGTGTTGCAGGAACACATTTATTTTTGTCACCTCTCAGACAAAGTAGCAAGAATTGGGCAGACTGTGCAAGATGCAAAGAGAGAATAGCGTCCTAAGTGGCAAGAGCAGATTTCTCAGATTGATTAGTCACACTTATTAGCCCTTGCTAACTTTTCTGGGGACCCAGGCTATAATGAACTAGTGATGCTGATTCTTCTTCAGTGTCTTAATTTTTCTGCTGCTTTCAAAAGTGAATGGGTTATGAAACACAGTAGTGAAGACAATTAAGGGAAATTTAAGAATTAGGAGTATTAAGAAATTAATTTCTGAAGAAATTTATATTGGCCTTAAGATTTATGTAGAGAGGTAACGAATATGTTAATATCTAAAATCCTGTCATCTTTGTTGCACAAACCATAATACTGGCAACATAATAATTGTGCATTAATAATTTGCAAGTATATTGCATGCAAGGGTTATAGGAGGGTATGAAGAATACTTAATAAACTGACACATCAGTATTATTACTAAATATACAGACAACAGGATACTGAATCTTTCATAAAATGGATGACTTCCCATCTTTTAAATCATTATTTTTATGTGGTTGAAAAGGTAATGAAAAACAGAAGATCTGTTGGAAGGGGTAGTCAGTGAGGTTCTTCAGTGATAATCATCTGCTAAGTAATGCCTTTGCTGTACATGTCCTCGTGTCTGCTCCCAGAGGATATGAAGAACTGAATCACAAAGTTCTTCATTGTGCTTTTGTTGCCAAGGGCACAGCATTGGCTGTGCTGCCCTTCCTTCTGATGAGAAGAAAACCAAGTGTCTGACTTGCTCTTCTTTTCAAGCTCTGAAACAGGTTATTTCCCATGTCCTGATAAATATGTGTAGATGACACCATCTGCCCTTTCCACTCTGGAAAAACTCACACTTGTATCAAGCTGTAATAATTCTGGTTGGATCCAAAGGTTTCTTTTAAGCCTAGCCACCTTGTGATGTGCTGTTCTCCAGCAAGAATGTATTCAGCTGATGCTGTTTCTGCCAAAAGGAAAGCTGCATCTTTTGGGCAGTAGCCCTTTTGCAAAATCAGGCATGCTCAGCTCAAGCTGTGCTGTCAGTAAAGATTATAAGGTTAAAAATGAGGCTTGATTAATCTGCATTAGCTAACACATCTTCTAGTGGTATTGGGTACCTCATGTTCAGTTCATGGGAAAAAATGCAAAGAGAATACCACAACCACCTGAGCTGCAGTTAGCAATAAGAGCTCTAACAGACAGCTTGAGCATGCAGGATGCTGTTGCCTCTTGCAGCAGCAGCCTCTAGAGCCTGTAACAGCATTCATGTGCTTATCAAGCAGGTTAGCCTAGTGCAGATTGACACTCACCCTTTTGCTTGGATTGACCTGAAAGTGTCATGAGGGTAATGGTCAAAGCAGATGTCAATATATTGTGCAGTTGCATAGGCTACTTTTGAGTATTCAAATCTGCTGATGAGCAGCAAGGGGAAGCTTAGTATGAGAAACAGTATAATTAATGCTGTGATGTTGTGGCTGAACACACTCTGATCCTGATTGTTTGTTGTAGCTAATGTAGTCTTCAGGGTAGACGTTACTTATCTCCAAGTGGAAGTCCTGGGAGGAAGACACAAAACATTCATTTGAGGACAGAGATCCTCAGCAGCTGAGGAAAACAGTGTTTTTGGCAGCAGTCCCAGTACAGAGTTGTCAAAGGTGTAAGAAATGCCCTGGAGAAATAAGTGAATATGGACAAGTCCTCGATTCATCTGTTACATTAAATGCTAAATTTGGGTGAACAGTGCTACAGTTACTTGTCAGCTGATACAGCTATAATTCCTCATCCCCATGGTTCAGAGAGGACACTGTTTGACAGTCCACAAGACTGACCTTCGTATTAAACCATTCTGCAAGAAGCATAGTTACCTTTCCCATAATAACCATTACTTTGCAAAATTTTGAAGCCAGGGTGGATCTCCACTGTGACCTCTACAAGTAGCATGTTACTGAAGACATTATGTTTGGAGAGCAAACTGAGGTACTCTGCCTGTGGCCTTACCCTCATAGGTCATGGAAGTTGTCATCCCCAGATTAAAAGCTTTGAACCAAATTTGAATGTTGAAATGTAGGACTGAAGATAGAAAACATAAAATACTCCCTTCTTCTAAACTCGAGGACTGGAGGGGCAGCTAAACAGAGAAAGTGAGTGTAGCTAGGAATATCACCTCCATTGTCAAAAGGAGGTTGAAGGAAAGAAAAAAAAAAAAAAGAACTCCAGAACACAACTGTTTTATGTGAATTGTCAAGCTAAGAGACTCGGCTGTGCTGTGTAGTAGCTTCATTGTGTTTCCTGTTTGTTGAGTGATCCAGGAAGTCTGGGTCCAAAAGTATCTCTTCCTTCTGAGACCTAAAGCAATTAAACGAGTCTTTGAAAGCCTACATAAAATACATCCTTTTATTTGTTCATGTTTACTGTCCCAGGCCTAAACAAGAAGTGAAAACAGGTGTGATAAACTATGTGCAAATAACAGAGTAGCTCTGCTGGCTGTTAAAGCCCATCTTGCATAGCTTGGTGGCATATAAAAACTGGTAGCAACCAAAATAGAACATGATTTTGTAGTGAGGCTACCAACTAAATATATCAGAATATTTATTTCCATTGCTGCATGTTACCTTTGTCAAACTTATCCTGAGCTCTGTGAAATGTAGCTATAATGCTAGACTAGTTTTATTCCAGAAAAGCGTGAGAGTGCTTTGGGATGTTCTGGAGGTTGTTTTTTTAATCCCGATCATCACTTCTGGCATGGTTTGCCTGCCTCTCACTATAAAATTACTTGTGAGGCTGATGTCTGATTGCTGAAGGAGACTTTGTAGCTGCAAGGGCTGTCCTGGCACTAGTAGTACTCTCTTTTCAATCTGTAATAGAAAAATTTCTAGCAGAAAGGGCAGGTCTGTGCTCCTGCAGTGAATCTCTCTGGACTGTAACCTGAAGCTTCACTAACAAGCTCCTTGAATCTTTCCACGCTGCATAACTGGGCTCTGAGTTAAGAAGGGTGCAAACAAATTTTGAGCTGTGTCAAACCTGGGGTCATTCCAAGGCCAAAAGTATCATTTCTCAGTCTTGACTTTTTTTCTTTTTTTTTTTTTCTTAAACTTTTGTTCTGGTTTGCTTGCCGTCAAACATAAAAAGGGAGATGATTTAGAAGCAATATAGAGTTGAACAGTCTTTGTTTTGATGTGGATGAAAGGGAGCTTAGCAGACATAAAAATACTAACGTGTCTATATAAAGCAGTGCAGTAAATTGAGAGGCTTATGTTTTTTAGGCAAAAAAACCCCACTGAAACTCACCCATATTTGAGATCTCATTCCATTGCAGTAGTTGAACAACTACAAATAAGTATAACATAAGTTTTAAATCTGATTTGAATAAAATCACTAGGATCATATTGTTCGTAAAAGACCGCATATGGAATATATTTGTATTTATGTACCAGTTTTATTTATCGCTGTAGGGTTTTGATCAATGACACAGATACTTCAGGGGAAAATGCATTTTCAAATTATGCTGTTTGTTTTAGAAAAGTATCTGTAGTTCTTCGTTGTAGATTAATTTGAAAATATTAATATAATATTCCTAGTGTACACTAGGTTGCATGCACTTAATTTCTAAGTGATCGCAATTGAAAGGTGTTCCCAATACAGAGTTTGAATTACCAATTTGGCAGTGCAATCCAGACCATTGGTATCTATCGCAGTCTCAAAGTGATGCTTTTTGGATCAAAATCTCTTGCATACAAAGTTATAAATATATGCTGCTTTTTAACTCAGAATGTTTTCTTTCAACTGTTGCCATTTTATAGTTTCACCAGTGATAATTAAAGAATGGGCTGCTTACAAAGGAAAATCTCCTCAAACCCCTGAGCTGGTGGAAGCACTTGCATTCAGGGAATGGACCTGTCCTAATCTGAAGAAGCTGTGGCTGGGAAAAGCAGTAGAAGACAAGAATCGAAGAATGAGGGCATTTTTGGCCTGTATGAGATCAGATACACCAGCAATGCTCAATCCAACTAACGTGCCCACTCATCTTATGGTGCTCTGTTGTGTGCTAAGGTCAGTGTTCCCTTAAAGTAAAACAGAATGAAGGAAAGGTTTTACTGCGTAATCTCTCTGACATATTGAACTTTGTATTAAATCATGAGTATAGAAAGTGTTAATTCATATTTGCAACACTATTAGGACAAGGGGTTTGCTTTCTTTTTAAAACATTGCTGCTGGGAGTCTTGAAAGCATGGTGTATATTCAACGTTTCTTTCTTTGGTCCCTAGAGGACTGAAGGGAGGAGGAAAATAAAAGTATCTTGTGTTGCAAAGAAGCCACTGTAGCATTTGAATTAGTTTACCCTTACTATACTTTAGGCTTCAACTTCCTGAAAAATAACATTTGGGGTCGTGGAGGCTGTGTCGGTGAAGTTGTAAAGCAAAAGAGAGAGTTCTTCAGAGAACAGCTGCATAGCAGCATGTCAGGCTGCCAAGTTTATATGAATGATACCCTGCCTATGATGTGTTAGATTCCCTGTGTTAGAGTTGCTCATCTAGTTGATACGATGATAACCAGCAGTTTGAAGTATTAATTCTGTACTTCAGCTTTTCAAAGAGAAAGTCACAAGGTCCAAAATATTTACCTGTTTTAATTCTCAGATTGAAAATTGACTGAGGTTTGAGAGATGCTTACCTTTTTGGAAAGGGGTGATTATTTCAATATGACTAGCTTATAAATCTGCCAGAATCCAAGGTTAGCATGTTGCATATGAAAAATTTCAAGCCATTTTTGAGAGTGATAAATGTATATTTGTCTTCAGTTCTGTTGAACTTCATCTTGCCTTTTGAGCAAAGTCTTTGTCTCCTTATAGGATAGTAAGGATACAAAAAAAAACAGTCCAAATGGTACCTTACAGCAGAGCTTCTCATTTCCTTTGGACACACACTTCGCTCCTGTGACATGTGGCATGTGATGAGCATAAAATTCACCAACTAGATAATTTCTGAGGAATGGGTTGTCTGGAAAACATGTTCACAAAGTCCTTTTACCATTATTTTTTTTTTATGAAGATCAATAAACCTTATTATTTTATTTTTCGATGAATCAGAATTCACTTGTTTTAAATTCTGCTTTTGCGGCATGTCCTCTCCTTCTTCACTGGAAGCAGGGTTTGCACAACTGATTCACAAATTCCATATGAATTTAAACAAATTTAAACTTCAAATCTATTTAGTGACTTGGCCTTTTTAACTATTCAGGTCTTGACAACAAAAAAAGATTTTTTATTGTTGTTGCATTCTGGTGACTTTGATCACATAAAATACCATTTGATTTACATATTAAGGGAAGCTTCTGAATAATTATGGGCTTCCTCTGTAGGTATATGGTACAGTGGCCAGGGGTTCGTATACTTCGTCGCCAGGAACTTGATGCTTTTCTTGCCCAAGCGTTGTCTCCAAAGCTCTATGAACCTGACCAGCTTCAGGAACTCAAGGTAATTCTTAACTGTAATTTTCATAATTTAAGAGATTTATTCCCAGCTGATCATATTGTTAACTGTGGTGGGTGATGTGTATGTGCCTGTCTCACTAAAAACCTTTCAAATTATTATTATTATCATGATCGTCATTTTTCCAAAATATTAATCTTAGTATTTTAAAGTGTTGCGAAGATTGATAATCAGTTCTGTTTCACTGGTTGGATAGGTAACTAAAATCTTAAACGTATTCTATACTAAAGAACCTTTTCTTGCAATTTCTTAAGTAATTGTCTCTTGGAAGTTTGAAACAAATGTGCTTCCATTGAAAAGAGAAAAAGACTTCTTCATTGTGTGGTTGTTTGTAAACTAACCTGGGTATTTTTTCATGATTCAGCGTTCAAAAGATTTTTGCAGCTAAGTGTAGAAACGTAGAGACACTTGCATAATCTTGGATGGAAAAAAGCAGGAGGAAAAAAAGGGAAAACAGTTTATTAGTACTCACAGAAGCATAGAAATGATTATTTTGAGGATTTTTAAAAGTTAAGATCTCAAAAGTTTCTATTTTTTCCTAATATGATAGTATTACATGGAGTAAATACTGCTACCTAATGGATAGAGTTGTTTAGTGTGGTTTCCTTACTGTAGATACAGAATGCCTATCAATCTGTGCAACATTGGCTTACTCTGGGGGATTTATCAATTCAACCTTCATATGCTCACAGTGAAATTTCCTCTTCTAGCCTTTGAGCTAAAATATACAAGATTTGGTTTTTGCTTTTACCTTGTTTGCTCCTCAGAATTTGTTCAGA
This sequence comes from Ibycter americanus, assembly GCA_035590275.1. NCBI lineage: Eukaryota > Metazoa > Chordata > Aves > Falconiformes > Falconidae > Ibycter > Ibycter americanus. The sequence goes on along the minus strand of JAVJGI010000050.1, from coordinate 5,261,275 downwards.
ACCTATTCTGAAGTTCTCTGAATAAAATTGTAGAATTGAGTCTTTTTTTTTTTTTTTAAGCAAACATTTTTCTGAATAGAAATAATTTTAGATACTTTTTTCTACATAATACATCTTAAGCCCAATAGTGTATTTGATAACTGGATGCTATGGGTGGTATTGGGATGTATAGGGAATGCACAACTGGAAGTGAGCCATTTTATCTCCTGTCTGCGTTGATTATCAACATAGCGAAGGAGGTGAGATGCTGATTGCCTCTTCATCATAGAGTCATTTAGGTTGGAAAAGACCTTTGAGATCATCAGGATCAACTGTTAACCCAAGACTGCCAAGCCCACCACTGAGCCATGTTCCTAAGTGCCGCATCTATGCATTTTTTAAATACCTCCAGGGATGGTGACTCAATCACCTCCCTGGGCAGCCTGTTCCAATGCTTGACCACCCTTTCAGTGAAGAAATTTTTCCTGATATCCAATCTAAACCTCCCCTGGCGCAA